>SKCR01039717.1:0-355401 GCA_019454045.1 Zanthoxylum bungeanum
TGGGTTCTAGTTTGGTATCATCCAAACATATGCCTAACATACCCAAATATCAGGAATGTGAAACCCGGTTTCTTTCCGTTCATATCTAATATGATATCTATCAAACAGATTTTTATGGAACCTTATTCAAAATAAGTTCTTGCACTGTTTAAAGCTTATCCGTTGAAGGAAATGGTAGCTCAGAGTGACACATTATTAACCTTATCATGTCCAACAAAATTCGGTTACTCTGTTCGGACACACCGTCAAACTGACGTGTTCCGGGAGGAGTCCTCATTGAAAGAATACAATACTCTTTCAAGTATGTAAGAAACGTATTGCTTAAGTATTTTCCATTACGGTCTTACCGTGACGGTATAATACTATAGCCGATCTGTTTGTCTATTTCGTGTCGAAAACTCTAAAAGTTTCCGATTTGTGTTTCAAAAGAAACATAACCATAACACGATGCCACATCCGTAAGGTCACGAAATATTCACATCCACCTCTAGCCTAGCTAGACATGGGCCTACTTGCTTACTATGAACTATGGCTAACAGATTGGTGGCATTTACACTTTTACCAAGTAAATAATGTTATAGGCGCTTTGCCCAATAAACTAGATTCGTAGACTTTATTTGACTGGAATCAAATCAGTCCTAGTACCCACTCTTCAAAAGTGTGGATATACGAGTCTTGTTTGATTGTGTCCCAGACAACAATGCCACATTAGTTTCTTCTAATCAAATCAGTTTGAGCTATTTGTTTGTCATGTTATATATTTGAGATTTATTTTATATTCAAAATATAAACTATGTTATTCACATCTAATGTGTTTATCTCAATATCATCTTTATATAATAAAACACTTTAGTGTTCCAGAATATAAAGGTTCAATCCGCAACGGATTAGACACTAATATAGAGATAATGTTTCTAGTCAAACTAGTTACATTATAACAGTTTCCTAATTTAAGTACACACCCGAAGGCAGTTCCTAAACTTAGGTAAGTACGGTTAACAACGATAGTTGTCCAATTTTCAATTCGCAGATAAATCTCTATGGAAGTCAGTATCCTGCTCAAAGTAGATTCTGAACATCAATACATATATTTTATGTACCACACTAAGTATTTAAAATCTAATATTAATACTAGTTGTGAACATAATCTTGACAAACATATTTGAAGTCAGAGCCTTGTTCGTTCTTCAATTCCTTCATGTCTGCTTTGTCCAAACTGCAGTCACGCTTCCGCGATCCCGTTTGCCACAATTTAGGCAGACATTTTGGGATATGTCATTTATCTTCCCAGAAGATTATAATGATTTTGCCTTTGCCTGTTTCAACACTCCAGAAGCCTTTGGCCAAGCCTTGGCCTTCTAGAATATCAAAGTAAGGTGCGTCTTGCGCTACTTGCCTTATTGCAAATTTTGACTTTATCTCATTGAGAATAGTCATTAACTCTTCAAGAGTTATTTATTGTAATTTAGTACTTCTAAAATCTAAGTATATATTCTTTGAAGATCCTTCAATTTCATTATCATACTTTAAGGATCTAATCCTTAGTTCTGATTCAGAAATTAAGGAGTCTACTGCGACAAGCTAATAGATTAAGCACTAAAGTTATCATCACATCAATCTTCTAAAGATTATGCTCTACTATTTGCTTAACTCCGGGCTTAGGCTTAATATGTTATTTTATCAAATAAAGTAACTTATTATTTTCCAAGACCATCCTGAAATTACCCCAATTTGAAAATTAAACCATTTAAATACATTTTCCTTAGGATTATGTTTTAAATGTCAATCTTTCAATTTTATCTTGATTTTAATAGACCAACTATTTAATCAACGATTAAGGTACTATTTATTATAATGATTACAATAGTCCAACTATTTAATCAACTATAATTTAATAGATTAAAATCAATTATATTGATTACTATAATCCAATTATAAAATCAACTATAAATGAATAGTTTGAATATAGTCCAACTATTTATTAAAACAACATTTAAATATTAGTCCAACTAACATTTAATACAATTGACGAATGATATTTGTTTTGAGCGCGTATGGCAAGTAATTAAACGAATATTGCAAATTCAATTCTTGCCTCCCACTATTTTTCGGCAAGCCTCTAACCCTCTGTCGAGTACTCGGGAAACCGTGTTTCCTACTGGGCTAGGATCCTGTTAAATATCACACAATCTTGACTTTGGCCAACAAATTGTATGATAATTAACTAGGTAGATCTCTAAGATCGATTGGATCCAATCTAATTCCTAGATCCGGTAGGGGGACATCCAAGTCCAAAACATATATCTTCTATATGCCAATACATCCAATGTATTACCTAACCTTTTTCCTCTGAATCAACTAAGTCTTGGCTTTGGCACAACAAACTTAGTGATCCCAGTTAAGCGCGACCCATTGACCATGGAAAGCTTCGTAATCAATGTCGATGGACAAGAAGTGGTCTTGACTTTGGCCAACAAACCACAACTTGGACAAGACACCAATATGGAACAAGGCTCTCGTGATTCAAACACATCCTCGATGGACAAAGGCCTTGACTTTGGCCAATAAGCCAATGCCAGTCTCGGATCTTGAGTGAGAATCACTCAATGGAAGGAAAAACGTTTAATATTGTTGAGGGTTTTTCGTGTGCAAATTGGAAACCAATTTATTATCTTTGTTAAGGTCTCATCATCATACACCCTTAAACATGCATTCTAAACACATAACAAAAGCGCGTATAAATAAATAATAATGATATGCGGATGGATACTTTACATATTGATCCTAGATCAAATCTCTCCATTTCTCTCTCCCGCTAGCACATGTATTTGCTTCTACCCGTTACACTACACTTCTAAAGAAAACTCATTTACATTGAGGGGGGAATAGGTGAGAAGAGAATATAAAGAATATGGAGGTATAAGGCAGGACTCGCATGTCCAATTAATAAATCAAATTTATTACAACAATTTCTAAAATTGCCCCACCCATCTAATATCCATCCGATATACATTATTCATGCATCGCAACCATGTATTCACACAAGCATGTTATCAATCAATCTAATCAAATTAATTAATATGATAATTAGTGACCATCCAATGTTCAAACAAGGATTTGATTTTGTGCGAGTCAAACTCATTTTGCGAATAAGTACTCAAAGTACGAATTCTCGAATTAAATTAAACTACATAATTAAATCCAATTTAATATGCATTCAATTCTAATTCACTATTTAATTCCAAATTAAATACTACACTTTAATTACGAACCTTTACGACTTAAATTCCAAATTTAATCGTTACGGGTCTCAAAGCTCGATTAACGTCCAACATCAATTTAATTAAAGTCCAATGGGCTTTTAATTAATTTCTTGAGGCATGGACTTTTGGTCAACTCGGGTCAAACCGAATAACCAAAATCCAATCAGGGAATTATCCCATAAGCCCATAAATCAATTAGGCCCAATTAAACTTTAAAGGTCCAATAAGTCGCATGTGGGCTTTATGGAAGCGGTTTTGGGCCCAATTGGATCCAACCAATTTTGCTTAAACCCAATTTTGTACAACAAAGCCCAATAAGCCCATTAACAACTTTAAAGGTCCAAATCCAATTTTAAGCCCATTTAACCAAACACAAAAATTCCAAATTTAATGTTTAATTAAACTAAAGTATATAACACAATTAATTAACCAATTCAATATTTCCAAAACACCAATTAATCATGTTCATCATCATCATCACATGTCCAACACATTTGATTAAAATCAAACCCAATTTTACATGCTACATGTCTCGGCAATATAGGGCATTTTATGTCCGATTCGAATTCAATCAAATTAAATCCAATTCGACATTAAATCAATATCCCCAAATGATTCCAATTCATCCAATGAACAAAAAATCAAAAAATTCCAAGACAATTAGGGCAACAAACTCTCGGCCAACATAAAATTTTGGGGGAAAAATGATCCAATCACCATTTCATGAAATTGATCCAATCACTCTCCAATTCAACATGTTTTAAGCATACTCAATCATCCAATTCAACCAAATCATACTTGAAAACATTTTACCCAAATTTTAAGCCCTAAACTTTTTCATGCTCAAACCTTGCTCTGATACCATTTTTGGTTTCTATTAAGGTCCGAAGATCATAAACAAGCATGAAATATGTGCGAATACAAATCAACGAAGTTACGGAATACTCACATCGATCGGTTGAGCGACGCTTTGACAAACAAAACTCCATTTCTGCTCCATGGGCTGTTCACGGCAGTGGCAGTGAAGAACTCACTGTTTCGGCCTTCAATCAACAAGAAACCAAGCTCCAAGCTTCGTCATTTGATTCCGGCTCATGGGTGGACTTCCCTATCACCTTCGCATGTCTTCGTAGTGTGCTAGCACTCCCGATTTTGCCACAAAATCGCGACTCTTGGCTTCCCTTCACTGTTCGGCAGTAACCAAAACCAGTGAGGTTTTTTCACAGCCCTGGGGTGTTTAGAAGAAAAAGAAAAAGAGAGGAGATGAGAGAGAGGAGAGAAAAAATGTATTAGATTTTGTTTTTTAAAAACAAAATAAACATATACCCATTTTTCTCTTTCAAAAGTCAAGCCATAAATGGCTCCAACCACCTCCATCAATTCACATCAATCCATCAATCATGAATAGTGACTTGCGTCAATCACTCAAAGTGAAAGACATCCATCACTTGATTGACGAATGATGTGACGCTAGTTGCGACTAGCGATTTGACACTTGATTTGACTTGCGTGCCGCACTCGAATTCAAAATGCGAATGCGCTCGCAAATAATCCCGGGCTCAGGTTCGCTAATTCCAAATTAACGAATTTTCCGTTGCGACGTAATTAAATCTAATAATTAAATAATCATGCCTAACATATTTACTATTCATGTCGCTAACGAATTAATTCTAAATTAATTCGTTCGCCCGAATTAAAATCTAATTTTAATTCCGCGTCGAAATCAAATTTCGTTTAATATATCGAATATATTAATTAATCGATTAATTCCAAATTAATCGTTATCTCTCTTTAAATGATATTTTATCCCAGATAAAATATCTCTGTAATTAATCCCAGATTAATTTTCTCTCTCTTCTAATTAATCCCAGATTAATTTAGAGTGCGAGTCATACGTCATCGGTGAATCTTTGGGAAGCGACCCATGAGATCCCCGGATATGTTGGCAATAAATTCGGTCGTCGGACTATACGAACACGTAAGTACCTCGTACTACATTTATACTGATTTACAAGACAATGTTGGCCTCTAGTAAAGCGCCATGCCTACCCAATTCTCAGTAAATATCCATACAGGAATAAAGGATCTATATCAGGCGTAGTATACGTAGTATTGCGTATTTCTATCCAGTATCGGATGACACGTGCTAGGCCTAAGGCTGGAATTGTGTCTGCCCCGTACGAAGCACTTGTCGGATGTCTGTTAACTAGTCTCTATAATCTGATAAACATGACCTTGTCATTTTATCCCGATGACTGCAGTACTTAAGAGTACTAGTACCGTATCCTACGTGACCATCATCTCCATATGACTGGAGTGACACTTTCGTCTTGACATCACACCCAACACACTACGATTCTCAATATACAAACATTGGCATACACAGAACCTGTTAAAGCCCTGGACGACCGCAACCAAAGTATATTGATTGTCGCAAGTATTAGCGGTGCAAGACTCAGGTTAAGACCAAATACACCTACCCTGATTTCGAATTTCCATAGACACATAGTCATACTACCAATGGAATTCCGAGGGGGTCTAACCAGAGCGAAGCTGTTTCCCGTACCATCGGTAAAACACAACCTCCTATTACACTTGCATGAGTATCCTATACCCAAATATAAAGAACTATATCGTTGTGCCCTCACAACGCGCACAAGTGTAATACTAGTCTTTTACGTATTTATCGATGTCCAATCTCGATAATTCTCTGACTAGGGATATTTAATGATTTATCCTTCGTGGACTGATACTGTCTCATATCATTCTCCGTCGAGGAACAAATCATAGGGACCTCCTATCATTTTATACATCTAGGTGATCTAATCACAAATGATAAGAGTGCAATCTCCTTTGTCACATAGTTAATTTGTACAACAACAATATGATCTGTACAAATAGTGACGCTATGGGTCATAATTGTCCAACATGGACCTCGGGCGAAAACCAGCATCCACAATTTTGCGCCCATGATGAGTGGTAAAACTATCACTATTTCCCACTCATTTAACTTAATATTTTATATAGTTTCTTGAGTTTTGTGAATATTTTGATGTGTTTTGTGTTATTTTGTAGATAAATAAAGTTTCAGGACATTCTGTAGGTGATTTGGAGCAAAACTGTGAAATTTGGTGAAATTTGGCAAAAATGGTATTTTGGTAATTTTGGGCGTCCCGGCAAAAAGGGTATTTTGGTAATTTTGGACATCCCGAAACCAAAATAAAGTTTCAGGACAATCTGGAGGTGATTTGGAGCAAAACTGTGAAATTTGGCCAAAAAGGGTATTTTAGTAATTTTGGGCGTCCTGACACCCATGGTATTTTGGTAATTGCACCACATGCCACGTGTCAAAAATTCAACGAGCCGTTTTTTTTTAGCCACCATGCCACGTGTCGAAAATTCAGCGATCCAAAAAAAAATTAATAAAATAATAAAAAAATAAAAATCAGAAAAATAATAATAAAAAATTTGATTTTTTTGCCTAAAATAGATTTTGAATTTCTTAGTTTCAATGTATCTCATCCTCTGAAATCCTTATAAATAAAATAGAGTTCTTCTTATTTTCATCTTATATTCAGTTTTATTTACGTTTTGTAGTAGTAATTCTATCCATCTATGAGTGGGTAACTTCTCTATGCTGAGGTAATAAGGTAATACTTTTACTTTTGTTATTTAGATTAATCTCCCTTAAAATATAATATATAAACTATTTAAAACCTGACTTAATAAAGGATACCGCCATTCTGGACGGTTGGTTATTCAATTTAAATTGGTTAAACCTGACTTAATGAGGATACCGTCATACTGGACGGTTGGTTTAAGTTTATATTTTGTTCCGCCTTATGGCTGGTATATTTGAATTTGACTTAATCAGGATACCGCCATTCTCGACGGTTGGTTTAAAATATTACAAGATTATATATTATTTTATGGGAGATATCTAAATAGTAAATAGTAGAAGTTAATTCCTTTTACCTTAGCATTTTATTTATTTTTCTGCATTTACTTTTTAGTAATTTTTATGTTTTTTTTTTTATTTGTACTAACTATGTGTTATAACTAAGTTAGTTTTCTAGGTTGTGATGAAATCTAATATCACCGGTTTTATAAGAGGTTATTTTATAATTTGAGTAATTTAAAGGTTTACTTATTAAGTCTTAAATGCTTCTTGTTGTTTGATCACCAATAAGATTAATGTGGTAAATCTAAAATGAACTAGACATAGGATTTTAGGTTTCAACCTTTGACTTAATAGCCCACGATCTTCCTTGAGAATAGATAACCATTAATAGATTTCCTTACAGGATAGACATATACCTGTTGGGAGGGGGTAACCATAATTAGAACTTAAACTTAATGAATCCAGATAATTTGGTTGACATAGACATATGGTTCAATTGGATTATAAACTGGGTATTTGTGTCTGACCATCGACAGATGCTTTCACATAAATTCATGTTTCAGGTTAGTAAACTGATTTATTACACAAACTTAAAATAATCACTTCATCTTTAAAAGATATTAGAATAATTCACAACCCAAGATCTTTGAGTATTTTATTTTCCTTAGTATTTTCTTTTGTCTTTTTATCTTTTTATTTATTTAGCAAATCTACAAATCAAATCATTCAAGCAATCAATTCCCTTCTCCCTCAATTAGATATTGTAAATAAATAGTATCAACAATTAATAACAATAGTAGGAATTAAGTCCTCGTGGGATCGATATTTTTATACTACTTGAACGATACGTGCGCTTGCGTTATACGTGTGTGTTTACGCCGGTCAAGTTTTTGCCGCCGTTGCCGGAAACTTATATTTCTTGAGTTATAATTTTGAAGCTATCTAATTTACTTGTATCTAATTTTCTTTTTTTTTTTATCTGTACTTTTTATTTCTTTCTTTTGTTTTCAGGTGATTGAAAAAATGGAACATTTTGAAACATTACGAGCTTTACCAGAAAAAGATACACCCCAAATCCGGGAGCAACAGTCTAGTTTTCTGAGGCCTGTTGTCCAGCCCAACAACTATCACTGGAAGCCAGAATCAAGCAATACTACATTTGCTCATCAGAATGAAATGGGGAGATGTGTAATATGTGATGGTAACCACCCGAGCGATCAATGTATATACCTTTCAGAGTGGTAGAATTATTGGAATCATTCAAGGTACGTTAGAATCATCACATTTTCCATCTTATCCATCATCTATCTACGATCTTCATCAGGAACCAGATCCATCAGAGGAAGATCAGCTGAATGACATGCTAAAAGATTGGCTCGAGAAACGAGAAGCTCAATTTGATGTACAAATTCAGAGTCAAGCAGCGTCTATACAGAGGATGACAGATCAAGTTAGACAACTAACAGACAACCTGAATCACATATCTCACGGAGCAAATTCAAATAATACTGAAGAAGCCTTCGAATATTCTGAGATTCATCATGACATCATAACAGAGGACGAGGCTGAGCAGTATCAAGAATCAGAGGTATCAGTTCAGGAACCTGCACCAACAAAGTCTCAATTTGATTTTTATTATTCTGACTCTGATGAGGATGAAAAAGTTGAGTTTCTTGTACTAATTGCACCAACAAGGAAGGATGAAACTTTCCATCCTCAAAATGCAGATCTTGGAGAATGCTTTGCACTAATGTTTGAAGACGGTCTACCTAAGCCAATCAGTTCACTCAGATCAGAGGATGAAGACCTAAAATCTGACATTTCATTACATTCTCACATTGATATTTCAGGAGCTTGTATTTCACAGATGACAGATGAAGAACTGAATACTGAGATCCTAAAATTCATCTGTGAAGAAAAAGTGGAGCAAGAAGCAGAGCAAATAGAGGAGCAATTGTCAGACAAAATTAAAGTTACAGTGAATTCAGGCGAAACATCACTGTTTTGGGGAGTACAATTTAGAGATATTACTCAGAAACTTGAAAGAATGGAAATTCCATTCCAAGTCAAGCAGCATATAAGACCTCCTGATTTTCTTTCTTTCTTTTCAGGAATCACTGGAGCAACAAATATTAAAAAGGTGGCACAAGCACTAAATAAGACAAAATTCTTTTTACCACCTTACTGTTGGAAGAGACCCTTCAAAAGCAACGCACATGGGAATGTCTTTAATAGGACATCCAAAACGACGCTGCTGAAACCGCTTTGACAGATGGATTTCAGTCACGTCTAGCTGAAGACGAAAAATTTAGCGCTAGCAGTGAGGCAACCCATGCAATTTATTATAATTTCTATATTTTGTGTATACATGTTGTAGAGTTTTGTGTGTTATTTTTGTAGGAAAAGCTCAACCAAAGCATAAGACAGAAGGAATGGTGTTTGGCAAAGATAAAAGATAATTCATTAGTGATGGATGAGTAAGGATGAATTCTTGAGACGCATCCTAATGAATTTATACTAAGCGAATGGCGTATTGCGTACACAATTCTGTTGCCTTATTATTGCTTTGATTTTCTTTTCTTTTGTTATTTTCTTTATTTTCACCGACAAGATTTAAACTTTTTGACTTTTCGCGATTTATTTTAACGTTCATCTAATAATTGTCATTGGCAGGTACTAGTGTTATTATTACTCACCCTTTTCAGGTTCTATAAATTCAATTCATCATTGCACCTTTGGAGGCATCCAGAGTTAAGAAAGAAATACATAAAAAATGGAAGCCACTTCAAGAAGACGAGTTGAAAACATCTGTGTGTTTTGCGTTAGTAGTGTTGGTACTAAACCACAATACATAGAAGCATCACAAGAATTGGGTCGAGTCTTAGCTGCAAGGAATATGCACTTAATATATGGCGGAGGCAATCTTGGACTAATGGGGATCGTTTCAAAGGCCGTACAGGAATGAGGCAGTCATGTTTTGGGAATCATCCCAAAACCATTGGCAGAGGCAAATCTGATTGAACCATCAAACGGAGAGGAACTGATCATGCCAGGTATGTCTGAACGACTAGTGGAAATGATTAACCGTTCTGATATTTTTATTGCTTTGCCAGGTGGCTTGGGTACATTGGAGGAAATTTTTATAGTACTATCTTGGGCGAACCTGAACATACACCAGAAACCGCTTGGACTGCTCAACGTTGATGGATTTTATGATTTTCTTTGTGTGTTTCTTGATGATGCCCGGAGAAATGGGTTCGTGTCAAAACCTATGAAAGAACTCCCTTTACTACTGCCAGGTCTGCTCCGGATCTAATAGACTGATTCTTAGCCTATGAACCACAAGTTGATCCTATCCTTTTAAAGATAAAATGGTCCGATGATGATCGTGGTAAGAAGCGTCGATTAAATCTGGATCTTAACCTTTAATTTGCTTGTAGTAATTCAGCTAACCAGATACTATCTTCTAAACTCTTCTTCTACTGTTTAAAGACATTGGGGACAATGTCTCATTTAGGTTTGGGGTGAGGAATAGTTAATAGTACTTGTTTGTATTGTGTTTTTATTTTTAGTCCAAAATTTTTCGAAAAATTAAAAAAAATAAAAAATTTTAAAAATTACAAAACTATTTTGCATTTTTATCAAAGGCATATTTAAAGCTAGGTGATGGTTTGGTGTCTTCCTTCACTCACTACCTTTCTATAAGGAAAAGCTGTGAAGGCACCTAGATAATCATTCACCCGTAGCTTGTTGTGATAGACTAGTTTGGAGGACTTGTTGTTTATTCCTGACACCAAACGATAAGAGCCTAAGAGGCTAGGGTACTTAAGTGAGCCTCGCTCCACCCTCCTTCTGGGGAATCTACAACGGGAAGTCCATTCGACAGTTAGTCACACACCATGACCAGTAAAAATTATTTTTTTTATGGTTTTGTTTTTATATTGACTAAAAAGGTGAAATTGGTAAGAAATAGCTGTGTAAGGAATTCTCACTCCTGATACGTATTTCAAATCTATATTTCGAAACAAGTTAATTTTTGTTTATTTCCTTTTGAATTATTTAATTTGTAAATTCTCCATAAAACTGACTAAAAATGGATCTTCATATACTAAGTTGGCAGATATTATCAACATACATGGTAACATACGGACATAGGATAAAATTGAAAAGATTGTAATATTAAGTGCTATAGTTTAATTGGAGAAGCATCTCAAAAAAGTGATGGAATAAAACAAACAAAAAATACATCTGAGATCTGAGTTATTAAGTCTGTAAGGGTGTTTTAACACCTAGTGCCCTAAAACCAACTGGTTTGGGAGTCATTGGCCCAAAACTCGTTACATGGATCAAAAATGATGAAAATATATATATATCTAAAGTGTGGGTAATTAAGTCCGTAGGGGTTTTTTCACCTGATGCCCTAAAACCAACTGGTTTGGGAGTCACCGACCTAAAGCTCGCTACATAGATGGAAGATATTGTATATAAATAAAAAATAGAGAAAAAAATCGAAGAAAAAAATCAGAAAAATTAGAAAATTTATTCCATTACTACAAAAGATGTGAACTTTGATAAAACTTTAGGACAAAAATATTATTCTCTTATCAACTGCACTTATGACTGTTGTGGGCAAAAATGAGTTGAATAAAACTTTGTTAGCTGTGTATATGAAGAAATGGTAAAAATAATCGGAGAATTTACTTATTCAGTAATTTAGAATGAAACAAAACAACTAGTAAACTTGGAGTAGAAGTTTCATCTAATTAGTCACTAACTTCTTTATTCTCTTTTCTCTTGTCTTTTTGCTTTTGTGTGCATTAGTTTCACTTCCTTTCTACTTTTACAAAAATGTTTGTGGGTATCATTGCTGTAAACCCTCACGAGACTACAACTCGTCCACTAGGGACACCTAGGGGTTTAAAGGCTTGTTGCATATGCTAAATGCAATCGTGATCCCTACGAAAGTGGCTTAGTTAAATTTTATTATGTTATTTTATTTTGCTCGAGGACTAGCAAAATGTTAGGTTTTTGGGTGTGATTAGTGGTAAAACTATCACTATTTCCCACTCATTTAACTTAATATTTTGTATAGTTTCTTGAGTTTTGTGAATATTTTGATGTGTTTTGTGTTATTTTGTAGATAAATAAAGTTTCAGGACATTCTAGAGGTGATTTGGAGAAAAACTGTGAAATTTGGCGAAAAAGGTATTTTGGTAATTTTGGGCGTCTCGGCAAAAAGGGTATTTTGGTAATTTTGGACATCCCGACACCAAAATAAAGTTTCAGGACATTCTGGAGGTGATTTGGAGCAAAACTGTGAAATTTGACAAAAATGGTATTTTGGTAATTTTGGGCGTCTCGACACCGAGGGTATTTTGGTAATTGCACCGCATGCCACGTGTCAAAAATTCAACGAGTCGTTTTTTTTTAGCCACCATGCCACGTGTCGAAAATTCAGCGATCCAAAAAAAATAATAAAATAATAAAAAAATAAAAATCAGAAAAATAATAATAAAAAATTTGATTTTTTTGCCTATAAATATATTTTGAATTTCTTAGTTTCAATGTATCTCATCCTCTGAAATCCTTATAAATAAAAGAGAGTTCTTCTTATTTTCATCTTATATTCAGTTTTATTTACGCTTTGTAGTAGTAATTCTATCCATCTATGAGTGGGTAACTTCTCTATGCTGAGGTAATAAGGTAATACTTTTACTTTTGCTATTTAGATTAATCTCCCTTAAAATATAATATATAAACTATTTAAAACCTGACTTAATAAAGGATACCGCCATTCTGGACGGTTGGTTATTCAATTTAATTGGTTAAACCTGACTTAATGAGGATACCGCCATACTGGACGGTTGGTTTAAGTTTATATTTTTGTTCCGCCTTATGGCTGGTATATTTGAATTTGACTTAATCAGATACCGCCATTCTGGACGGTTGGTTTAAAATATCACAAGATTATATATTATTTTATGGGAGATATCTAAATAGTAAATAGTAGAAGTTAATTCCTTTTACCTTAGCATTTTATTTATTTTTCTGCATTTACTTTTTAGTAATTTTTATGTTTTTTTATTTGTACTAAATATGTGTTATAACTAAGTTAGTTTTCTAGGTTGTGATGAAATCTAATACAACCGGTTTATAAGAGGTTATTTTATAATTTGAGTAATTTAAATGTTTACTTATTAAGTCTTAAATGCTTCTTGTTGTTTGATCACCAATAAGATTAATGTGGTAAATCTAAAATGAACTAGACATAAGGATTTTAGGTTTCAACCTTTGACTTAATAGCCCACGATCTTCCTTGAGGATAGATAACCCTTTAATAGATTTCCTTACAGGATAGACATATACCTGTTGGGGGGGGTAGCCATAATTAGAACTTAAACTTAATGAATCCAGATAATTTGGTTGACATAGACATATGGTTCAATTGGATTAAATTGGGTATTTGTGACTGACCATCGACATATGCTTTCACATAAATTCATGTTCCAGGTTAGTAAACTGATTTATTACACAAACTTAAAATAATCACTTCATCTTTTAAAAGATATTAGAATGATTCACAACCCTAATCTTTGAGTCTTTTATTTTCCTTAGTATTTTCTTTTGTCTTTTTTTTTATATTTATTTAGCAAATCTACAAATCAAATCATTCAAGCAATCAATCCCTTCTCCCTCAATTAGATATTTGTAAATAAATAGTATCAACAATTAATAACAATAGTATGAATTAAGTCCTCGTGTGATCGATATTTTTATACTACTTGAACGATACGTGCGGTTGCGTTATACGTGTGTTTACGCTGGTCAAGTTTTTGGCGCCGTTGCCGGGGAAAATAAAGTTTTTGGCGCCGTTATACGTGTGTGTTTACGAGGACTTACGTCCAGAATGGCGGTATCCTATTCTGTTGGCCTTTGAAACGATCCAAAAACTTGACCGGCGTAAACACACACGTATAACGCAAGCGCACGTATCGTTCAAGTAGTATAAAAATATCGATCCCACGAGGACTTAATTCCTACTATTGTTATTAATTGTTGATACTATTTATTTACAAATATCTAATTGAGGGAGAAGGGAATTGATTGCTTGAATGATTTGATTTGTAGATTTGCTAAATAAATAAAAAGATAAAAAGACAAAAGAAAATACTAAGGAAAATAAAATACTCAAAGATCTAGGGTTGTGAATCATTCTAATATCTTTTAAAAGATGAAGTGATTATTTTAAGTTTGTGTAATAAATCAGTTTACTAACCTGGAACATGAATTTATGTGAAAGCATCTGTCGATGGTCAGTCACAAATACACAGTTTAATCCAATTGAACCATATGTCCATGTCAACCAAATTATCTGGATTCATTAAGTTTAAGTTCTAATTATGGCTATCCCCGCCCAACAGGTATATGTCTATCCTGTAAGGAAATCTATTAAAGGGTTATCTATCCTCAAGGAAGATTGTGGGCTATTAAGTCAAAGGTTGAAACCTAAAATCCTTATGTCTAGTTCATTTTAGATTTACCACATTAATCTTATTGGTGATCAAACAACAAGAAGCATTTAAGACTTAATAAGTAAACCTTTAAATTACTCAAATTATAAAATAACCTCTTATAAACCGGTGATATTAGATTTCATCACAACCTAGAAAACTAACTTAGTTATAACACATAGTTAGTACAAATAAAAAAAAAACATAAAAATTACTAAAAAGTAAATGCAGAAAAATAAATAAAATGCTAAGGTAAAAGGAATTAACTTCTATTATTTACTATTTAGATATCTCCCATAAAATAATATATAATTTTGTGATATTTTAAACCAACCGTCCAGAATGGCGGTATCCTGATTAAGTCAAATTCAAATATACCAGCCATAAGGCGGAACAAAAATATAAACTTAAACCAACCGTCCAGTATGACGGTATCCTCATTAAGTCAGGTTTAACCAATTTAAATTGAATAACCAACCGTCCAGAATGGCGATATCCTTTATTAAGTCAGGTTTTAAATAGTTTATATATTATATTTTAAGGGAGATTAATCTAAATAACAAAAGTAAAATTATTACTTATTACCTCAGCATAGAGAAGTTACCCACTCATAGATGTATAGAATTACTACTACAAAGCGTAAATAAAACTGAATATAAGATGAAAATAAGAAGAACTCTATTTTATTTATAAGGATTTCAGAGGATGAGATACATTGAAACTAAGAAATTCAAAATCTATTTATAGGCAAAAAAATCAAATTTTTTATTATTATTTTTCTGATTTTTATTTTTTTATTATTTTATTAATTTTTTTTTGGATCGCTGAATTTTCGACACGTGGCATGGTGGCTAAAAAAAACGGCTCGTTGAATTTTTGACACGTGGCTTGTGGTGCAATTACCAAAATACCCTCGGTGTCGGGACGCCCAAAATTACCAAAATACCATTTTTGCCAAATTTCACAGTTTTGCTCCAAATCACCTCCAGAATGTCCTGAAACTTTATTTTGGTGTCGGGATGTCCAAAATTACCAAAATACCCTTTTTTGCCGAGACGCCCAAAATTACCAAAATACCCTTTTGCCAAATTTCACAGTTTTGCTCCAAATCACCTCCAGAATGTCCTGAAACTTTATTTATCTACAAAATAACACAAAACAAATCAAAATATTCACAAAACTCAAGAAACTATACAAAATATTAAGTTAAATGAGTGGGAAATAGTGATAGTTTTACCACTCATCAGCCCACCGTGGGGCCTTAGCGATTCATAGCAAGCAAAAAATCACTCAGTCTACAATCCTTACAAACATAACTATCCATGGCTTCAAGCCACAAACAGACACCAGACCCGGTGGTGGCACAATTATCCACTCTACAATTCAGTTACGATAAATGGAAGATTAAAATTGAGCCATATAAAACTCCAGTACTAGTATCTCCATTAGTATTTGGAATATTATTATTTCTTCAACCATGAGCAGGACTACAAGTCATCCCAATTATCTTATCAAAGCTAATCTCTTAGAAGCAGACAACGGTATGGCCAGTAAAAATCCACCATCAGGGGACCATCTTTTCCATACGACATGCAAAATGATAGTCTCCTCCAGGCTATGTAGAAGGATCATCATCAACCTTTCACTACATGTGAAGATTGTCATACTCTCCATACGACAAGATAGATGGTTATCTTCTCCAGATGACACAAGTGAATCTCAATCTTTTTCACACAACATGAAATAGTGTCATCTCCTTCAGACGACGTTAAGATGATTCTCATCCCCTCTTGAGGGTATGAAAGACTTATCATCTCCTCCACACTACATGAAAGTAGAATGAAGAATTTGATGGACCTTAATCATTTCTTCATTAAATTATCGTTGGGACAATTGGGAGAGGAATGATGAGTCAAGCAATTGGGTGTTGGAGACATGCACTCAACAAAGCTTTGTGCATAGCTATCACATGTGAACTTGCTAAGAAAGTACAAATGTACAAGGGGCATACCCCAGGAAGAGGCAAATGGCTTAAAACAAAGTCGAATAGAAAACCAACAAAAGAATTACAAGGGAAAAAAACCCAAACAGAATACAAACAAAGCCAAAACACAGTCCATAGGCAGTAACTATGTGCGTTGAAGTAAAAAATGAAGCTCAAGCAACCATTAGCTAAACTGGGCCCAAAAGCATAGAAAGACCAGACCACAACGCACGAGCAACATCCACGCAAACAGAGTGCAGCCCACGCACAACAAATCCATCAGCCCACACGTTGAACCAGACCTAATGCATAATCCAAGCCACGGAGCAAGAACACCACACGCATGTGGAAAACGACCATGCTACGAAGCCCAAATATCCATTAGCCACGTGCACAATTTGAAGCAAGCTCTCTCCAATCACGCAAGGAGCAAACAACCGCCAACATACAATCCAATAAAGCCCAAAGAACCACAATCAATCGGCCCATGTAAAACACATGTAAAATAAGTAACAATGACCGTCAGCCTAATAACAAAGCCCAACCGACCAAAACATAAAATTCTAAACTTTAGACTTATCAACTAAATAATGTCCCACATCGATTATTTTCCAAGAGAGCAACCAAAAGCTAACAACAAAACTCAACACACATCAACTGGTGCTAGGAGCGAACATGAGGCTAACATCAAACCACATCCCACATCGTCTGATTTAGACAAGCATCATCCAAGCCCAAAGCCAGCAGAAGAGCCCCCACTCCATGTGCAACCATCACTCGACAGGTGCAAATTTGCCACACGCAACTGTCGAAAGAGAAGAATCCCTACGCATAAACCAAGCACAAAAACACAAGGGACACAAAAAGAAGTAAGTCTGGCACACATAAGCTACTAGACACGACACTCAGGCATGGATTGTTTAATAAGTTACAAAAGAACAAGTAAAAACATGTTCCAGGGAGAGAAACCTTCCCCCACGTACATAAAAAAAAACTGAAACAAGTGTGGAGCACGCATGAAAATTCAGGTAAAGAAAGCCCCTACTCATTCGGCAATTTCAAAGCTGCCACATGCCAGCTCACGCAACAATCTGTCGAACCGAGCGTGAGGCCTTACAAGAAAGCTGATGATCAATAATCCAAGAAGTCCACTCGACATAGGGAAGCTCACAAGCGACCAAAATTGAAATAAATTGAGGCCAACTGCCCCAAACTGAAAAAATTGAGTTAAATAAAGGCTTCACTACCCACAGAACAAATGAAGCCCCACGCCACATGCAAAGGATGAGTGACCCACTTGAAAAATCCCACATGCCATCATTGGACACCATGCATGAAATGAGCCATTTCACACGCACAAGGGCCACGACACTCCCCTACACTGAGCGAGGCCAAAAACCCAAGCAGGCAATATGACCAATAAGCCCGAGAGCCTTGCGGCTGCTAACATAGTGTGCGTGAACCAATCTCACGTGAAGGAGACAGAGAAATGCATTCGCAACTGAATCTTACTTTTGTAGCATGAAATCAAAGATAAGCAACAAAACTGCATGATTGTCATACTATCCATACTACAAGATGGATGGCTATCAACTTTAGGCTACATGGAAAACTCTCATCTCTCCTAGACTACTTGGAATGATTCTCAACTCCTCCCGACTAAATTAAAGGTTAGTTATCATCTCCATGCTATGTTGATTTAATATTGCCAACTCCATACTACATAAGGAATCTTTTATCATGCCTAGTAGAATGAGAACTTCCTTTGATCTCCTTTAGGTCCAATCGACCAACCTTTATCAGATTAGGTAGTATGGAAATTATGTGTGACTTTCATCAAAGTTTATTCTATTGTAGTATCATTGACCTTATTCAAGCCTTGTATAATTAGCAATGACCTTGATAGACATCCATCTCTTCCATACTACATATGAGGATAATCATCTTCACACTACGTATGGAGATTATCATCCACTCTAGACTACATGGATGGATTTCCATAAACTCTAGAAAGTATTGGAAAAGCCCAATGAACCTTCATCAGGTTCATTCGACCCTAGTCTCCTGACCATCATCAGGTCAGGTAGAATGAAAATTTTCTTGGACCTCATTTGGTCCAATCGACCAACCTTTATCAAGTTAGGTAGTATGAAAATTCTTTTGGACCTTCATCAAGTCTAGTATAGTGGTGATTCACATAGACATGCATTAGTTTCATTCGACCGTGTCTCATGGACCTTTGTCAGTTTCATTCGACAATAGTATCATGGATTGGTAGAATGAAGATTCATTTAGTCCTTTCATCAAGTTCATTCGACCATAGCTTCATGGACCTTCATCAGGTCTAGTAGAGTGGTGATTCTCATAAACATTCATTAGGTTCATTCGACCGTGTCTCATGGACCTTTGTCATTTCCATTCGATAGTAGTATCATGAATAGGTAGAATGAAGATTCATTTAGTCCTTTCATCAAGTCCATTCGACAGTAGTCTCGTAGAAGAGAGATGAGTGATGACTTTCATCAAGTTCATTCCATTGTAGTATCATGGGCCTTCTTCAGGTCTAGTATATTGAGTAATGACCTCATTGGACCTTCGTCAGTTCCATTCGACAACTTCATTCAACAGTAGTCTCGTAGAATAGAGATAACAATGATGGCTTTCATCAAGTTTATCTATTGTAGTCTCATGGACAATCATCAAGTCTAGTAGTATGAGAAGGAAAAATCTTCATAGACATTCATCAGGTCTAGTAGAGTAAAGACCCTCATTTACCCATGTTAGATTTTGTAGAATGAGGAATGAAGACCCTCATAGATCTTCATCATGTCTGGAGTGTAGACTCCCATGTACCTTCATCAGGTATAATGGAATGTGTAGATTCCCATGTACCTTCATCAGGTATAATGGAGTGTGTAGACTTTCTTGGACCTTCATCAAGTCATGTAGACTCTGATGTACTTTCTTCAAGTGTTGTAGAAATAAATCTTCTTAGACCTCCATCAGATCTGGTAATCTATAGACTCCATTGTACCTTTATCAATATGTATGGTCGTCTTAATACATAAGACAATGAAACATCCTCCATATGGGACATCATTATCAACCTTCAGCTCAGTGAAAAAATAGACAAGTAAATTATCTCTCATTGTTTCAGTCAAACAGAGTATGCTTCTTATATTGAAGAGCCATTGACTAGTCACTCGACAGATACTCCAGACGACATGTATCAATGTTCTCATTTCTTTACTTACCATGATTGTGGTTTTGAAATTTGCAAGCAATGCCATATGACATAGTTGAAGACCTGGACTATTCCTAGTCCAGACGACATTGAAGACTCCCCGTCGTATGTAGTGTACCTTGAACATTCATCTGGTTCAGTCGTCTGGGAACATTCCCCATGGCTCATGTAGAGTCGAGTTCAACAAATGACCTTCATCTGGTGTAGAAAAATTTGAAGACTCCCCTGGTCTTTGACCAGTAGTATGGAGATTGTCCTGAACCTGCAACTGGTTCAGTCGACCGGGGACATCCCCCATGGACTCATGTCGAGTCAAATGAAGATATGGACTTCCTACAGTCCATACGACAATGTCGTGTGAAATAACCCATGAACCTTCATCTGGTTCAGTCGACCGGGGACATCCCCCAAATACTCATGTCGAGTCAAGTTGTAGACATGAATTACACATGTCGTATGACTTATACCTTCCTGGCCTCAGCAAGCCCAGTCGACCAGGGACATCCCCCATGGACTCATGTCGAGTCAAGTTGTAGACATGGATTACACATGTCGTATGACTTATATCTTCATGGCCTCATCAAGTCCAGTTGACCAGGGACATCCCTCACGGACTCGTGTCGAGTCAAGTTGTAGACATGGATTACACATGTCGTATGACTTATATCTTCCAGGCCTCATCAAGTCCAGTCGACCGGGGACATCCCTCACGGACTCGTGTCGAGTCAAGTTGTAGACATGGATACACATGTCATATGACTTATACCTTTCTAGCCTCAGCAAGCCCAGTCGACCAGGGACATCCCCAATGGACTCATGTCGAGTCAAGTTGTAGACATGGATTACACATGTCGTATGACTTATATCTTCTTGGCCTCATCAAGTCCAGTCGACCGGGGACATCCCCCATGGACTCATGTCGAGTCAAGTTGTAGACATGGATTACACATGTCGTATGACTTATATCTTCCTAGCCTCATCAAGTACAGTCGACCGGGGACATCCATCACGGACTCGTGTCGAGTCAAGTTGTAGACATGGATTACACATGTCGTATGACTTATATCTTCCTGGCCTCATCAAGTCCAGTCGACCGGGGACATCCCTCACGGACTCGTGTCGAGTCAAGTTGTAGACATGGATTACACATGTCGTATGACTTATACCTTCCTGGCCTCAGGAAGCCCAGTCGACCAGGGACATCCCTCATGGACTCATGTCGAGTCAAGTTGTAGACATGGATTACACATGTCGTATGACTTATATCTTCCTGGCCTCATCAAGTCCAGTCGACTGGGGACATCCCTCACAGACTCGTGTCGAGTCAAGCTGTAGACATGGATTACACATGTCGAATGACTTATATCCTGACCTTCATCTGGTTTAGTCAATTGGGTACTTCCCCAATGGCTCTTGTAGAGTCAAATTCATAACTACACATTCGTTTGGTTCAATTAATAGGCAGCACCAACGCTCATGTATATTACATCCTATGGTCTCGCCCCAGGCGACAAACACGTCAAGTACTCTCCAAGCCAAAGACTCATTGACTTAGAGAGTAGGGGACAAACTGTACGGGCCAAATTTGGGCCCAATGGCATAACTGTCATTCCACATTTGGGCCAATCAAGAAATCAAAGCCCCGAAGCCCACCATTAGATCTAATTTGAGAAATCAGCTTTGGACCGAGAGGCCATACCAGCCCAGAGCCCACCATCACAAATTTAACAGTTCAGGAAGGTCAACAGATTCATGAGTAATTAGATTGGGAAAACGCCTTCAGTAATGAATTCCATTAAATCGGCAGTTACAGTCATAAACCATGTCATTAACACATCCAACGGGTAGAAGAGATTTAAATGACCCCTCGTAAGGAGGGCCTATAAAAGAGAAGAGCCAAGGCATAAAGTTGGGGGGAGATGACACAACACTACTCCTTGTCATCAGAGAAATCATAATACACTGCCCTCACGGCAAACAAAAGATGATTGAGGTAACTTCAAGCCTTATTCTCCGTACAACCGACTTATTCACATTACTAACTTGAGCGTCGGAGTGCCCCCGGCACCCACCACACCGGTGGGCAGTATACTCCCGCTCACTCTACCTTTGTCTTGCAGGATCGCTAGTGCCCCCAACCTACAAATTCTGATTGTGGACCTGGGGCGAAAACCAGCATCCACAGTAACTAAATCGAAATTGGTTACGATTTTGGAACCATAACCAAATGAAAACGTAATCTTACGGTTCTATCCGGTTCGGTTTCGGTTCCGAACCAGACCGTGGCGGGTTGAATTCACAATTAAGAGCAAATAACAAAACAGTAAAAAATAGACCAAGTGGAAAACGATATCGTTTTTTGGTATCAATTGAAACCGAAAAACGACGGAGATTGATTGTCTTCAAAACCACGTTGAATTGTCTGGTTTTGAGTCCATTTTCAACTTAGTAAGTTGATGCAACCAAAAGGCTCCCTTTATTTCTTCATCAATCACTTCTCATTTACATCTATCACTACCAGATCTCACTTTTATTTTTTATTTTTTATTTTTTATATTGTAATCAATCTTTGAAGCCCACAAAATGGACGATGAAAACAAGAACAAGAACGACAACCTCCCGCCGGAACAAGCAAAGGAATCTGAAAATCAAGAAGATAGAACAGCTCCGGTTCCGGCGACGACCGGAGGATGGGGAGGCTGGGGTTTTTCTCCGCTTTCAGTTTTTTCAGATCTTCAAAAGGCTGCTCAAGAGATCTCTCGCAATGTAAGCTTCATTTATTCATTTCTCTCACAGTTTGTGTGAATAAATATTTTTGCTATGAACCCAATTCGTATTTTTGAGCATGTGGTTTTTGTTCTTCGGGCTATATGCTATTTCGTACATTAGGTTTCCATTTTTGGAGCCTGCTTTTATCGGGTTGCTCTGTTTCTTTATTTGAGAACTGGTTTTTGTTTGGATTAGCGAAGAGTTGGTATTTTAGTTTTGTGGAATTTTATTCTTGCATTTTAGTGGAAATGTCGAATTGATTGTTGGCTGATAGTGGGACATATAGGCTGTACATGTAAATTTGGAGTAATCAGCTGAGTCCCCCAGTTTGTGGAAGCAGTAATAGATTTGGAAATTAACTTCAATATGTGGATGACAGTGGCGAAGTTTATCGTTGGCAGCATTCATTGCCTTTCTTTCTAGGTCATGGATTTATCATTAGTCGAACTTCAACCAAGTGACATAAATTAGATTATGCTGTAAGAAATGTTGATTAATGTGCTTTTATTGAGCAAAAAAGCCTTTCTTAGCTACATGGTTATCAAAATTTACCTTTTACTGGTTTATCTATTGGCTAATCATGATTAGGGTGTGGTATCGCTCATTATAGTTTCTGGTCCTGGAGCTTTCTTTGCTTCTCAAATAGCTCATAGGACAAGAAGAATTAAAAAAACAACTATATTAAAAATTCTTTTACAAAAATTTCATACAAAACATTTCTTCAGGTGCCTAGAAAGTAAGGAAAAGAGAGCACCGCCTCAAGAACTAAGTTTAATAATCTTCAAGTTCTTAAACAATAACATGGTTGGGAAAATTGAAGAGATGTGGAAATGGAAGACAGTTACAACTTTTCATCAGGCAACACTAGTAATAATTCTGAGATCTCACCCAAAAAGTAATTCTGAGATTGACTAGTAATGTCAGGTTGCTTTGTATTTTACGTTTAAGCACATATAGCATACTGTTCAATGTTCTTGTTAGATGTTTACATTGTTGAGTCATGTGTTGTGGATGTAGGCTTCTGTGGCTGCAGAGAAGGCAGCAAAGAGCATTGCAGACATACAAATTTCTGAAGAATCAGAATCCCTGAAGGAAGAGGAAGAAAAAAAGGAAACTGCAGCTGAAAAAGAAAGTGATGATGAGGATGACAAGCGAAGAAAATCTGCTTTGGATAAACTGGAGAAAGCAAGTGAGGAATCCTTCCTTGGTCAGGCAAGTTTGGGTTGCACTTGTATATTTTGATATTTAAAATTTTAATTTCTTCCCATTTCGTTGCATTAATGTTATTGGACTTTTATTTAAGGGTTTTGTCTCTGCGTTTTTATTTTTCTGATCTCAGTTATTGAAGATTGCTTAACATTGGTTTTAGTCTACAAAGTGTTCTGTAAATTTATCATTTATATTGGTCATGGAAAATTATCATCTTCAGATCTTGTAGTCTTGTTTAGTTGCATTTCTGCTTGTTATGAACTTTTCTTCTTGCATTTATTTATTATCCATTGCAGATAATTTTCTTTCTTGTAATCGTTTAAAATGTTCTTTCTGGTCAACAATCACAGGGTTTGAAGGCTATTGATACTTCTGTGGAGAATTTTGCTTCAGGAGCATGGCAGGCTTTAGGAAGTGCATGGAACGGCAGTACCACTTTTGTTCAGAAGTATGTTTACTTGCCGTTGAAAGCATATTTGCTACACCTTTTAGTACTAACTCAGGTGGAAAATGATAATAGTTATTACTAGCGCAAGCTGAAAGAAGGTTTCTGGTCAGTTTTCTATGTGACTAAATGAATGAGCTGGTTGTATCTTGAGTGACAGTGATATACATTTGCAGTTGCTTTTGCATCTGTTTGTTTTAGGTTGCATTGAAGTATAATTCTTAGTGCTTAACCTATGATAATTCAATTTCCTTTATTATTTGCTTATATCTTCTCATTTTTCAAGTCCATTGCATGTGGGAAATTAAATTAAGATTTGCAGGCGGCAAAATGACAAATTTGGTAATTAATTTCTTCTTTCTTTTTTCCTCTCTAGGCTAGAGCATTCTATTCAGCAAGGTGGTTTACCTGTGGCAGCTGGTTCTGTTACACCATCCTTCATAGAGGTTTGCTTGATCCTTTTACATCTTGTATAATCATGTTGCCTGATTGCTAATTTCTCACTTCTATGTTACAGACTGGAAAAGCTTTCACCACGAAGGGAATGCAAGTTCTTGAATTTGTTGGAAAGGAGACTATGGATCTACTGATCACAGAGACTGGTATTGAAGTTGAAAAGAATCCTAAAGATGCTGGGCAGGAAGGTGATGAGGATCAGTTATGTGAGGAAGTGACATTTGATCGATGCTTCTACATATATGGGGGTCCAGAACAGTTGGAGGTCACTTTCTTATCTTTGAAGTTAAAAATTTTGATAGTTGAAATATAGAACTTTTAATATCATTGAACTATAAAATTTTCAGGAACTGGAGGCTTTGTCCAATCATCATGCACTGTTGTTTAATAGAAGAAGAGCAAAATTATCATCAGAACAGAAGTCTGTGTATGATGGAAAGCTTAAACAGGTCCAGCAAATTTTTAGCTTAAGTGCTGATGTGGAAGGGAGCGGGATAGGGTCAGATAAAGGAAAGAAAGTAGAGACTGGAACTGAGGGGAGTGACAATGAAATGAAGAATTTACATAATACTAGTGTCAGTAAGGCTGCTGATATGGCTGCAGGGTAATCTGCTTAGTGCAAATTAATTACTTCGTTTGAAACTCTTTGAAAATCCAGTGTTATTGCTTTTTGACTTTTTGTGCTTCTTTGCATGTATGTGTTTATCCTATGGTGTTTATGCTATCTTTCATTTGACATCACATCAAGCTCCTGTTATCAAATTTTAAGGTTTATGCAATTCACTTTCAGTCCATGACATCCTGTCAGTCAGCCCGTCTTTCATTTTATTGAAGTGGGAATGATTGTACACATAAAAGTACACTGGTATTTGGCTGCTCCATTATTTCAGTCAAGTTGCTATGATGATAGCAGCTGGGCTGATGCTAGCGTCAATTCGTGGTTTTGGATAATGGATGACACAACTCAGCAGTAGGAATAAGAAACATTTTTCTTTACTTCAGACCTCTTTACAATGTGCTGTAGTTAATTCTTTCTGATATTTTGCAGGTTCACTAATGCCTTAGCCGGACAAACTGTTAATGATATAATTCAACGGACTGCTGGCAGACTAGAATCTCTTCACTCGGAGGGGGTTCATGTATGAAAATATATTAAATGTATTGCAAACATTTTCACCAAAAATATTTCCGCAAACATTTGTTGAATGCAATTTGTCTACGTATTTTTATGCAGAGAATCTCGGAAATGTGCTGTTTTGCTGTTTCCCAGTTGCATATGCTCGGTAAATCCATTATATCTGGTACTAACAAGGTTCAGGGTGAAGATGCTGATAGTGACATTCTGAACATTGACTGGCCTGAGGACTCTGTTGAAAAAGCTAAGATTATCAGAACAAAGTCACAATCAATGACAGGTTATGTGGAAGCAGTTTCCAGTAGTTTTATCACAGGTTGGTTTTTTGGCTCTCAAATTTATATGGATGTGATCAAGTTGACAGCATTCTGATGAAGCTTATTGTATTTAACTAAAATGAAAAGTTTTGCAACACCACTATATTGTCATTACTTGTGTTGAAGTGGCGGAGATTATTTTGGTACCGCCAGTAATGAGAAGATGTGAATGAAAAGCCTCTCAAATTTTTTCCAAGCTGTTCATATACATTTGGTCTTTAATTACAAGGTTCTTTGATAGCCAAAATAGTAAGCTGACTTCTATATCATTGATGTTATTTTCATATTGGTTTGACAAGCCACATAGTGTGGTCATACTCAAATCTCTGGTTTTGTTTTGTTTTGTTTGTTTTTTCCCCCAAGTAATGCTCAAATGTCTGTTAAGGAACACTCATGATTTTAGTATTTATATGTCTGTTGATGGTACAAATGATTTTAGCATTTATTTTCCTGATGACTAAAAGATGCCTTCGTCAAAGCTTTTGGATATTTTATTGATGACTAATGAATGTCTTTTGTCAAAGAGATGGGATATGCTATATGTTGGTGTAGTTTGCATTTACTATCATATGGTGATGCATCATGCATGGCTTTGAGATACAACAATATGCTTTCTGCTAGCTTTTATTCCCAGTGAAATGTCAAAACCTGTTATAGTAGTTTATCATTGTTCATCTTTATCTTAGGGCACGGTTTTCTTCATGATGCGTGTTTGTTCATATTGTTATGTTTGCTGGCCAATAGCAAAAAGAAGTATTTGACATTTTTGAGTCCTAATGTTGTGTTTAGGCATAGCTGATGTAGCTGAAGCTTACCAAGCAGCCATGAAAGATGCCACTGTCAATTCCCATGAAGTGCCGCAACAAACATCGGTTCAAGAAAAAGTGAAAGCCTTCTCTGAGCATCTCCGCACTGATCAGACGACTGCAGAGGGAAAGATCCAGGATGGGCTGGAATACTTGTCTTATTTAGTCCTTTCAACTTCCATGTCTTCTGCTTGATAACTGAACACTCAACTCTTACAGTAATGTTTTACATATTTCCATTTCATTTGTATATGGTAGAATTTAGTGGTGGATTTTTACCCAGTTAAAAAGTTTGCGGTTTGAAACTGAAATTGAAGATAGGTTCTTTATTAGGTCCCTGATTATTTTTTTTCTTGGGCACGCTAGTCCCACTTGTTGAACATTCAATGCTCCATCGTAATTCGGTAACAGTGCAATACACATTTTGTCGGGGATCGAGTCGAGAGGTTGGGTCCCCATATATATAACATTGACTTTTTTTTTCACTGTGAATAACATGTAATTTTATTATTATTTTTTTTTAATTTTTTTTTTCGAAGAATGAAATTTTTCCTGAACGGTCTTTCGGGATGGTTGTTGGAATAGGCAAAGTGGTTGGTAGTGGTAGTGGTGGCCGCGATTCGAGACTTGACTTCTCTTCTCCGTGAACCGAAACTAGGGTCGCTCTCTTGGGTTGGCACATTTGACATTGTGTTCTCAGATGAGATTGTCATTAGGGAATTGAGAATGATAAATTGTAATTTCTAATTTGTAAATGAGAGAATTGAGAATAAGAGAATTGAGATTGAGAATTAAGAACTTGGTGTGTTGAAATAATGAAAAATCACCCATATTTATACATTTTAAGAATATTTTTGTGATACCTAAACTGCCCCTAAAATTAACCGTTTTATTACCGTTATTATGGGGTAATTTTGGAAAATTAAAATAATTTATTAATTTTTTTAGAAATTGGGGCGGGGAGCAACGGCTCCCTGGATAACACCCAACGGCTACTAGCCGTTGGGCTGGATAACACCCAACAGGCAACGGCTAGTAGTCGTTGGGTGTTACCGTTGGAACCTTAGGATTCCAACGGTTCCAGCGGTTCGGTTTCGGAACCGGAACCGGATCGATTTCGGTCCGAACCGGAACCTTGGCCGGGTCTAGGTAGTGGTACAACTCAGTTTTTTTAGGTGCTCTTTGGCAAGTGAAAATATCCTATATTGGTAATTATTAAACTAATAATATAAGAGTTGTGTAGATCCATGAATTTAGGAATTTGAATACTGCTTGTATTTTCCTCTCTTCTTCCTCAAGCTTGAGAAGTTTATTATCTAAGTTTTCAGAATCAGGCAGGTCAACGACGATCTAAAATGTTCAATGAGTCATTAGTTCGATCGGTTGAACAGATAATTCGGATGATAATATAAATAATTTCAAATTTTTACTTTGGTTTAAAAAATTAGGAATCGGTCCGATTCGGTTTGTCGATTTTGACCGATTTGTTTAGAGGTTCGGTTTTTAGGATTTAAATAGATCGATTCCACGGTCGGTTTCCAGTTTGACAGGTTTAGTCGGCCATTCCGGTCCGGTTTCAAAACGTGGGGACCCATCCTACAAGAGAGAGTGTAGTTGAGCCGAGTCGAGCTAAGTAGTGGTTGTTTGAGCTTGGCTCGATAAACAAAGCTCGAGCTCAAATCGAGTTTTATATGTGTTGTTCGAGCTCGACTTGTTAAGAAAATATTGGGATCGAACTCAAATCGAACTCGATTACTAAATGAGATGAGCTCGGCTCGAGCTCGAATTTAAAAAATTCAAAATTTGGACTTTTTAATTTACTTGTGTAAATTTTAAATAAGTTCCTACAAAATTCAAATATTTGTATCACACATACAAACAAATATATATATTATAACATCGAGTTGAATTGTGTCTATGATTTGAGTCGAGTCCATTTCGAATAATGTTCACATGTCAAAAAATAAACCGAATTGAGCTTTTATGAGAATGTCTCGTTTAATAATCGAACTATTATTTTCGAATGCGAATAACACATTTATTAAACAAATCAAGCTAATACTAATCAAATTCGAATTATTTATAAACGGCTCGCTCTACACACATCTAAATTTGTCCAAACATTAAGAAGTGACAAATGGAAAAAATATCATAACCACCACCTCTAACCAGCAATAAAATATTTACAATTATTACAGAAGAATACCAACCCCACACCCACCTTTTATATTTTTCCTCTCGAAAAATGTCCATGTTCATTGTATTTTAACATTATATTTAGATTATAAAACTTACTTTGTTTTGTTTCTTACAGAAAGACAATTCTACAACACACACTAACTAGTTTCATTAATCATGGGAGATGTTGATCCAGACTTCATACAACCACCTGAATTCAGACCAAAACTTCAAAATACAATTCAAACAGATGATGAAATCCCAGTTCTTGATCTCTCTACTGACCCCAAACAACTTGTCTTGGAGGCTGGCCATGCATGCCAGAAGTGGGGATTCTTTCAAGTCATCAATCATGGGGTGCCCTCAGAATTAAAGGCCAGGATTGAAAAGGCAGCAAAAGAATTCTTTGATCAGCCATTGGAGGAGAAACAGAAAGTGAAAAGAGATGAAGTGCATCCTATGGGATATAATGACAAGGAGCATACCAAGAATGTTAGGGACTGGAAGGAAGTGTTTGATTTTTGGTTACAAGATCCAACTTATCTCCCAGCTTCTCATGAGCCTGATGATAAGGAACTGAGGAGGCTCACTAACCAATGGCCTCAGTATCCTCTTGGATTTAGGTAATTGAAATCGTTCCATTGATTTTTTTTTTTTTTTTAATCTCTGTAAGTAGTTAGAATTGTGTGGCTCAAAGTCAATTAAGAATCTTTGCATGTGCTTTCAATTTTGAGACTGATATGAATTATAGAACAAATTGGTTGTCGCATAAAGTTACTAGTCTTGGATTTTGTCAGGGTCATGCTAATTTTGTAATTTGGAAAAATTTGGGCAGAGTAGTAACTTTATCTATTAATTCATACTATCTAATTAATTGTGTTGGACAGGGAGGTATGTGAGGATTATGCTAGAGAGGTGGAAAAACTAGCTTACAAGTTATTGGAGCTTATATCCCTCAGCTTAGGCTTGCCTGCTGATCGGTTGAATGGCTATTTTGAAGAACAAACAACATTTCTGCGGTTTAATTACTATCCTCCTTGCCCTTATCCTGAGCTAGCTCTAGGCGTTGGACCACACAAAGATGGGGGTGCCTTAACGGTACTTGCTCAAGACGATGTTGGTGGACTTCAAGTGAGGAGGAAATCGGATGGAGAGTGGATTCCTGTTAAAGTAATCCCAGATGCCTATATTATTAACATTGGTGATGCCACTCAGGTACTTTGAATTATCTTATTCAAGTTTGTTTATTATTAGAGGTTTTAGGATTAACATCCAATGGTTAGGATGTGACCGTGTAATGTGAAAATGAAGCTAATGGTATTGATTGACATCCAGGCTACTTTGTGAATTTGAATGTTTTTGTAGGTTTGGAGCAATGATAAATACGAGAGTGCAGAGCACAGAGTTGTGGTGAACACTGAGAAGGAGAGGTTTTCGATTCCATTCTTCTTTTTCCCCGCCCACCATGCCATTTTGAAGCCCTTTGATGAGCTAATAAACGAGCAAAATCCTGCCAGATATAGGGAATTCATCTGGGGCAAGTTTGTTACTGCTAGAAATCGAAGTGACTACAATAAACAGAATGTTGAAAACATACAGATTCGGCATTTTAGGGTGGTGGAGTGAGCTTGGCAGAGCATATTTGATGGTCATTTAGCAATTGTGAGTTGCTTTAGCTGTCATATATATATATTATAAGAATTCTCAGGTCTAGACCATGCGGACGTTTTATCGTTCATATAACAATAAAGCAATGTTGTTTTATTGTTATGTGGACGTCCGCATGATCCGTACCTGAACCGGCCTCTATATTTATATATATTAGCATATATTAGAACTTTAATATTACTGATAGCTCTTGCTGAACCACAAGCTTAGCTTCTGGATATGATGGTTACTTAATTTTGTATCAGAACATAATTATTTTATTTGTATGTCCACATTTGTTCTTGTATTTGCATGGCTAAAATCCATTCCATCTTGCCTATTAAACTCAAATTTGGGTATAATGATTTCTGGATAGCTTTTGTTATCTGTATAGTAATGATTTCTGGATTAAATCTTAACTTTACCCTTTTAAAAGTATACTTTTCACCATTAAAAATACGATTGTGGCCAATATACATGTAATTATGGGCAAAATAGATACTGATATTGCCCAACGGCTTTTGTAGTCTAATCATGTAAATTTGGGACATTAAACATGAAATTAATAACATTAAACATGAAAATATTCACAATATGAAATTTATATCACAATATGAAATTTGGCCATTAAATATGCAAATGTTGCCCACAACATGAAACGTTAGGAATAAAACATGGAAAACACATTTATATGATACATGCTATTAATTATGTTATGTTGTGTGTAAATGATTCATTGAGTATTAATGTACAATTCTAACTTAGTTGGTAATGTTTCTTATAGTTGGTTATGAATAAGGTTAAGGACTAATTTAAGTAACTTAACAACCAAATGCAAATGATTCATTCAATGTTAAGGCACAATGCTATCTTAGTTGATAATATTTTTTTTTTTTATTTATTTTTAGTTGTTATGTACAAGGCAAGACTAAGTTAACTTAACAATCAAATGCAAATGATTCATTCAATGTTAAGGCATAATACTACCTTAGTTGGTAATGTTTTTTTTTATTTATTTATTTATTTTTTTATAATATAAAGAACGACTAAGTTAAGTAACTTAACAACCAAATGCTATTTGGTTTTATAATTTATTTGGCGTATTAACATTAGTTAGACTGACAATCATATTAAGATTTAGATGGAGTTAACAAAATAGTAAATTATAATAAATGCTACTTGAAAAACATGAAATTATTTAAGCTTACACATGAATATAAAACTTGCTTTGTATTAAATAATTAAAAAAAAAAATTTACATTATGAACCTGTAATTTAAAACATTAAACATGAATTTTGGAATATCAAACATACAAATAAAGACAATAAACAAGCAAATTTTGCAAAACATGAAATTGATTGTAAAACATGAATATGAGCGTATTAAATATATAGTATTTGGCATAAAAGATGAAAAATAGAGATAACAAACATGCAACACGTCTAGAGAATAATTGTAGTATTAACATAACACTTTGTCTTTAATATGAGCAATAAAAATACAAGTATGGGCATTATACATACAAACAATCCATAACCTGCAAATATATAGCATTATTATGAAATTTTAGTATTAAACATGAAATTGCGTTTCTATTTTCTAATTTTTGTTTTATTATTGTTTATAATATTCCATTATTTTTTGTCCAACCAATTAAATGCTAATATTTGTGTTGACAAATCACATACATTAGATTATTTTAATAGAAAATCTAATGGCTAAAATTTATTGAACTCAAAATGATTAAATAATAAAAGTTTTTGTCACCTACATGTCAAGTAACCATTTTTTTTCCTCTCACTCGTGCCCAAATCTTAGTTCTTGCCCAAATCCGTATTTGTTCTTGGACAAATCTGTCTCTGTTCTTGCACAAAACTGTCATTTTCCTCTCTTCAAATCCATCCAAGCAAACAACAAAATAATTTTTGAAGCCACATATAACTGTACGATTTTGTTTCGATTTTCTTGAGGCAAAGAAAGGTAATTTGTTTTATGTCGTAGACGGATTGAATTTGGAATTTGTGGATTTCTGAAAATTCATACTTTTTTATGGTTGTTTTGAATCTAAAATTTTATTTCAGTTGGATTTGTATTTATCAAGCATTTTTTTATGGTTTCCGTTGGATCACAATTTTATCATTCTTCAATTTCTGCTCCTGTAACATCCTGTAACACCCCGTCAGAGGCAGGATACTATCGGCAGAAGATATGATTAACACATCTTCATAAGCCTCCAAATTTATGGAAAAATAGACATAATATGTCCTAAAACTGGACAACCTGCATCTAGGGGTGGGCGCGGTTCGGTTTGATTCGGTTTTTGCTAAAAAATCGAACCAAATCATATTTTACGGTTCAGATTTTTTACCTCTCAAACCAAACCATTCAATAACGGTTTGGTTCGGATTGAAAATTTTTTAAACCAGCGGTTTACGAATTGGTTCGGTTCGGTTTACAGATTATTATATTTAAAACAAATTTTTATCCACTTAAGTGAAAAAAAATAGTCTATTAAACAAATAGTATGAAGTGCTATGGTGTAAGTTGTGACTGCAGGGAACACATGCACTCCATAAAAGATTGAAAAATGAGGCACAATTAATTCTTGTATTTTTTAAAAAATACCTCGAATAATAATGCTACCATCATTCTAATTAAGAAACAAATTCAACATCTTACTTTCAAGAATAATGATGCTACCATAAAATAAAAAATTTAAGAATAAAAATATTAACAAATAAATTGAAGAACAAAAGTATTAATAAATAAATATATTAACAACAAATTTAAGAATAAAAATATTAACATACTAATAAAATTAAAAGAAAAATACAAATTTTTTAATAAAAATATAATTTTTTAAATATAACGGTTCGGTTCGGTTTAACAGGTGCGGTTCGGATTAGCTCCTGAACCGAACCGTAAACCGTTTGGGGTGGGCCAATCCGAACTGCAAACCGAACCATTAGAAAAAAACCGTAAATTCGGTCCGGTTTGGTTCGGTTTGCGGTTTGGTTCGGTTCGGTTCGGTCGGTTTTTTTGCCCACCCCTACCATCATCAAATGAAACCTACAACATACATCAAATATATAAAAGATAAAGACAAACTACAAAACTCATCAAACTCAAAATCAACACTTAAGGCTCCGTGCCCACAACATCAATCAACACTTAAGGGCTCTATGCTCACAATATCATAAGTAATTAAAACTTTTAATTAATAAATACAAACAGCGTGCTCAGCACGACCAATATCATAATAACCATAAATCCTAAACCTCTAAGACTTTTCCCAGGACATTTGCTAGGGTGACTGCAATTTGGGTGATCCGCGTCTCGATGTATAGCTTCCAAAGCCGAAGTGGTTGACCCATTCGGTAGCCAACTTGCAAAATTAGCAAACTAACAGGACCTAGCACTGCGTAGGCAGGGGAAGCTGAAATCTGAACATTCTGCTGGGCCTCAAGGGGGTGATTCAGTGCCGCATGAATCAATTTGAGCGAACCCGGGACTCTAAAGCTGAGGGGATGGTATGAATTGGCTGTTCGAAAACCATATTTCTAATATTTTGTAAATCAAAACTAAATTTAATTTGAATAGTGTGATACAAGTAAAGCATGTATAAACTGTCAGGTTATAAACTGCTTATAACTGGAAAATATAAGCATAAAATAATATATCAAGTTATGTAGTAAAAACCTAAAATTATGCCTTATAACATGGAACATAAGGCTGGAAAGATCATGCTTAAAACTAACATAAGTTCAATTTGAAAACTGAAGTAAATAAGCATATATTATTCTGAAAACATAAAAAAAAATAGCATTCAATCACAAACTGAAGCTGAGCCTATTGCTTAAGGGGTCAAAAAAGTCTGACGAACTATCCTATGTTGAGTCTACAATACAGAAATCTAAGTAAGATTTGAATTTGAAAATATTTATGATTCAAAGGACACCGGCACAATTTCATTCGCACTTACCCGTCATAATATCTACATCATAATAGCAACATTACTAACTGCAGAAATCCCATCTCTTTCAATACTAAACTTTTGACCACAACATACCTATATCGTACAATTCAATATCACACTATGTTCACTATCCATGCTCATGACTTCACTAAAACAAAACATAACTAAATCCCCTTATCTAGGTTCCATACACATTGCCTAAATCCCTATGAGCCACAACTCAAGCTTACCCTTAGCACCATTAATTCGGCCATGATATATTTTCATACATAAAAGAAATGATTTGATACGTCCATCAACATGATAAAAATATTTAACTCTTCAATGTACTACCATGCATGTATCACCTCATTTACAAGAAGAATCAAGCTTCCCTTGTCAAGCCTTAATTCGGCCATGAATGGTTCACTTACAAAGTTCAAATAATAAATCACAATCAACATACTAACCACCTTTTAACATCTTATACATGGATTATAATAAATTCAAAAGATAAGGAAAATCAAGCTTTCCATCTTCTTCAAATTTCGGCCAAATACCTATATTGCCCATCAATTTGCATTGTCAAGTCAAGAACTAATATATACATAGCCAAATTAACAACACATTTCAGCCCTAATTTAAAATTAATCAAATTTGGCCATTAACATCTTACTGCACTAACAAATTCCAACAATTCGTTACTGAAACATGCTATATCACATCATCCAAAAATATAAATCAAACCATTATCATCACCAACTTAATACCATGTGTCTTAAATTACATTTTCTTACCAAATAATCGACAACACCCACACCATCATTCACACAATTCCAACATCAACAACTACACACAGAAACATCATACTCTCCATTGTCCTTCATTGGATTCAACCAAAACCCTTACTGTCATTCCCATGAATTTCAGACAACCCAATGTTTATTTCAAGCTATAATGCTATCATTATTACAAATTTCGCCCTCCCCTTCTATTATATAAATTCAGCCAAGGAGAGAAAGAATCCATTTCAATATTTTCTTTGTATTTTAAACAACCAAAGTTAAATTCATGTTAATAAAGCTATCAAATGCAATAATAAAAGCCCTAGATGTCTAATCATATAAATTGAAGGATACCCAAACTTGAGCATCCATGAGTTCGAAAATGGAAGATGAGAATCCATGTCAAATTTTTGAAATCAAAATAAAAGGGAGTTAGGATCTTACCTAAGAGTGTTAATCCTTGAAGATATAAGTGATTTCCTCCTAAAATGGTAAGGAAATAAGCTAAGAGAGGAAGAAAATAGAGTTGGCGTGAGCCCTGGAGAAAATTCGTGGCTGCCTCTAATTTTTTTGAATAAGATAAATAATAACTTCTATTTATAATAGGGGCAGATTTTCTTGGATTAAATGTTATTATTTCTTCAAGTCATGTGAAATTTCTAGAGTATTCTCGAGGTGCTACAGTATCAGCGGAAAAACTTGCATTTTTGACTAGGTTTTGATCCGATTTTGGAAAAATATTCAACATGAAGGTTGTAGATCTTCGTCTTAACTTTCCGACGATATAAAGTTCATTGAAATCAGACATTGTATGAAAAAGTTACGGCTGAAATACCGAAGGCTGTCCGGATGGCGTTAAAATTTAAATGCATAGCGAAACTGAAAAATTTTGACTTCGTGTTTATAAAATAATTTATATAAGTAATAACATGCTAATGATGCATGTTTGAATACTTAAATGTCACACAACACAAATAAATTCCGTAATTGTACCACGAAAATATGGCTGTTACAATATCTTACTAACCATGCAGGGTTTTGGTAAAAGCAATTAAGGTGAGTACATTAATCCCTACTGACCACGTGGTTTCGCTCACCCCTCAATTTTATTAGACCTTGGAGCTTTTGAGCTTGAGGGTGCGTTCTAGGTTTTGGAGCTTCAGAGCGGGTTTGATTTCTCGAGAGTGTTCGGATCGTGTTGAGTAGTTTTCTTCGTTTCGGCGGTACTATGCATTCTTGGAGGTAATTGACTTGCATCAGACTATGGAGTTGTTTAGGTGATGCATTGAATAGTCGGACCATTATTTGAATTTTAATTATCTATTTCACGACAGGTGTTCACATTTAAACTGTGGGAATATTTTGGATATTTTCCATAGGATTTTATATTTCCTTTTGTTTTAAAGTCCGCGGGACATGTTTTGAAATTTTACATTTTGGTCCCTTTTGACCATTTGACTTTTTGACCATTTTCTACTGACTTTTTGACCATTTGACTGGTCTTTGAATCAACTTTATTTTATTTATTTAACCTGTTATCATTGACCCCGATTTTGGATCGTGACATACTTTCCTTTGACGGCGCGCGTCTAGCTTGTTATAACTTTAATAAGTTCCTGTGTCAATTACAACTAAAGATCTTGAAAAAAGATAGTTATTACATTATGGAATTAAGCAATTCCAATGCCTGCACAAATATATGCAATGTTTGAAAATCCTGCGAGATATAGGGAATTCAACAGGGGGATGTTTATTGCTGCTAGAAATTGAAGTGATCACGGCAACAAAATGTGGAAGATTATAAGGACTCATCCTTAATTCAGGCAGGTGGACTGATCATGGCAGAGCAAATCAATTTGTTGCTCAAAATAAGCATCATAAGTTGTTTTAGCTTTATATGCATTTTTCCTGTATATTAATTATTAAGGCAAATGTTTGAAAATGTTAGAACTTCAATGTTACGGCTTTTGCCCAGAAGCTTAGCTTTTGGATATGTTGGTTAGTTAATGTGAATTGGAACAGAATTATTCTATTTGAATGTGTTCACATGTAGCTAGAAAATCTAATCAGTGAGTACATATAATTTATGCTGTATAAAATATAATAAAGAAGAAAACGTACCACACACACATCTTTTTCTTTGAAAACATCATTGATGAGCGGAAAATATATCATTATTTATCGCCCATTTGACCTAATATTTTGTATGGTTTCTCGGATTTTATGAATATTTTGATGTGTGTTTTGCAAAAAAAATAAAGTTTTGGGACTCAATGGAATCAACTTGGGACTAAAACGACGAAAAAACTGACAAAAATGGTAAAAATGGAAATTCACTGTTCACGAGTCGCAACGCGCCTCAGTTACTATGCTGCCGACACGCGTCATCATGACGTCAGCAAAATTATTGATCTTCCGACACGCGTCATCACCACATCATCACATTCGTCATCGCCACGTCATCATGACGTCAGCACAATAATTCAGTCTACCGACACGCGTCATCACTTGCGTCATCATGACTTCAGCATCGCGACGCCAAACCTTCACGTGTCACGATGCCGAGCCAATAATTCAGTCTGCCGACAGCCGCATGCCATGAGTCAAAATCTCGTCAAAGCTGCGTACACGTGTCAAAAATCAATGCGGGTCGCGACGCGCAAGGCCGAATTTTACCTATAAATAGAAGCTGATTTCATTTTCAAAATCATACTTTCCTTAAGGTTCTTAATAAGAATATAAAGACTGTATCTTGTATGTTTAATTTTTGTATTTTTAATTATGCTTTTTTTTTTCTAGTAGTAATAATAGTTTATTTATTTTATCTTTCTTTTATGTTTGTAGTTAATTTCCGCTGGGGGAATGGTGAAACCTTTATTATGATAATTTAGATTAATCTCCCTTAATTTATAATATATAAATTATCTTAAAACGTGACTTAATTGGATACCGTCTTTATGGTCGGTTGGACTTAATTAAATTAATTTTAACCTAACTTAATTGGATACAGCCTTTATAGTCGATTGGAATTAATTAAAACATGACTTAATCATGATACCGCCTATATGGTCGGTTGGTAATATAATGCAAATTTATATATTATAATAAGGGAGATTTCTAGATTAGAAATAGTAAAGGTGGATCCCTTAACCCGAGCATTTTATTATTAAATCTAGGGAAATGATGAAGTATAATATTCTCAAGTTTAATAATTGATTTTCTTTATATTATGTGTGATGCTTTGGCTTGTTTATTGAATCTTAACCTTAATGCTACTTCTTGCCTGATCACTAATAAGATTGATGTGGTAAACTTAAATTGAACTTGGAAAAGAGATTTTAAGTTTCAGCCTTAGATTCAATAGCTCACGATCTCACCTTAGGGTAGATTTCCCTTAGGAGAGATTTTCTTCCAGGATAGACATATACCTGTCAGGCGTAGGTAACCACAATTGGAACTTGAACTTAATGAATTCGGGTAACTTAGTTAACATATGATATAGTTAATTAGTTTCTTTGGGTGTTTGCATCTGACCATCGACAGAGGCTTTTGCATAATTTCATGTTTGAAGTTAACAAACTGATTTATTACGCATATATAAGAGAATCAATTCATCATTAAAATAATATTGTGTGGAATCACAACCCTAGATGTTTGTTTTCTTTATTATTAATTTCCTTTATTTTATATTTTTATTTATTTAGCAATTCCACATTCAACCAACCAATCAGCAATCATTCCATTCTCACCCTAATTAGATATATGTAAATAAATAGAATCAATAATTAATAACAACAATAAAAATTAATTTCTCGTGGGATCGATATTCTTATACTACTTGAGCGATACGTGCGCTTACGTTACATGTGTGTTTACCACCGATCAAGTTTTTGGTGCATTTGCCGAGGACTTATTTTTCTTTCTTTATTAATTTTGAAGCTATCTATTTTACTTGCATCTAATTTTCTCTACTTTTATTTGTAATTTTTATTTCTTTCTTTTATTTTCAGGTGGTTGAAAATGGATCATTATTGGGCGATGGAAACATTACAAGCTTTAAGAGGTGAAGATACACCCCAATTCAGGGAATAAAAATTCAGTTTTATGAGGCCTGTTATCCAACCCAACAACTATCCATGGATGTCACCATGTCAGAGAGAAATAACACAACATTTGCTCAACCATTTTATAGATGTGAGATATGTGATGGTAATCACCTTAGCGATCATTGCACGTACAATTACAATTGAGGGTGGCAGAACTATCAGAAACCTTCATATAATGAACCTGCATATTTCACTGAACCACATTTTCCATCTTATCCACCATCAACCTATGATCTTCATCAAGAACCAGAACTATCAGAGAAAGATCAGGTGATTGACATGCTCAAAGATTGGCTCAAGAAACAAGACGAAAATTTGGATGCAATCTATCAGAGTCAAGCGGCAACCGCGACATCCATACAGAGAATGACAGATCAAATAGAACAATTAACTGAATTACATATCTCAAGGGGAAATATCAAATGACATTGAAGTAGCCTTCGAGTTGCATGATAACACCTTAATCGAGACAAAGGCTGAACAATATCAAAAGTCAGAGGTATCAGTTCAGGAGCTCGAACATGAAGAATCTCAATTTGATCTGGATAATTATTGTTGGGGTTGGTGCTCAGAGCGCCAATCCGGACCGTATTTATGTCTGATTCATGAATACGAACATCCCAGTATTCCATAATATTACTTATTTATGGTTGCACCTCTTGTTTTTATATACGTATTCGATCTGATTACGATTAGATTGAAACTAAATGTGGTTTAGTGATATGTATATATTAGACAAAGGCCTGATAATATATAATACAGTACACAGTTACAAAGTTAGTTTGTAATTGACATTGGGAAGTGTCACTGCTATATGTATATTATCAAACATTGTTCCTGGTCAAGATTTGCTAACACGGGTCGGTTAGTCAAATCCGTTGAGACCAGTACATGTCGTATATCGAGACTTGGTCCGATGGTTTATCCCAATGAACCATGAGTCTATGGAGACTCGTATAGACGTGTAGGTGTTTATAGTGTATAAACACTGAACGGCTCACCGAAGATTCTTAATGGATGGTACAACCAACGTCAATAAGAATCTTCTCGGGTTGAGTAGCATAGTGGTCCTTCGACTTGAGATACCACTGTGGATGTACGAGACATCCTCCACACTTAGATGGCAGTCACGTCACCGATCTATTTAGATCAGACCTCCGCCTGTTCGTTGGGTGTGGACCGATCCTCAGGATATCCTGTGTGTGTCAAGATAGGATCCGTCAGTTCTGTGTACAGAGCATAGGTAGTCCATATATAATTAGCAGTCTGTTAAATCTGTGGCCACAGTATACTTCGGAAGTAAGTTCCAATTGTTATTTAGAGATTGCTAATGAATACGTCGACGGGATAATACCTATAGAGATTTGACATTCACATCTATATCTCTGGGATTATCCGGATACCTGTGACGGAGGGATTATACGTATGCAATGACCTCGACCTGTATGATTCAGCGAGATTATCCGTGATCGTCATAATCTACGGGTGGATAGATTATGGACACGAAATTGGATTTCGTGACTGATATACCTGAATCTAGAGAGTCTCAATAATGAAACATACTCGTAGAGCACTAGAGCAACATTTATGAATAATGATGATTATTTATAAATCGTTTAAACGTTAAACGAAAAATACATGCGAACGGGCCGAATCGTCATTTCTTAATTAATGTGTATTTGTATTTAATATATGATATTATTAAATACACATTAATAAATAGTCAAATAAAGGTATTTGACATATATCATCAATATATGTATTTGAGATGTTTAAAGTAAATATAATACATATATTTGATATATTTGTATTTAATTAATTATTTAATTATTTAATTGTTAATGATTAATATAATTAAAATATAAATATATCATTAAATGATAAAGTTAGGAAATGATTATAAGTGTAAATATTTGACTTTACATTAAAGGAAAAGGTTGTCAAATTGATTTTGACTTCTTAAGATATTTGTTCAAAATTGTTTGAAAATGAAAATATCTTTTTCCTTTATTATTTGATAAATTCGGCCATACACTTTAAATATAAAGTTATATTTTTCTTAGTTGCATTTGTTGACTTAATTAAATATCTAATAAAGTTGTTTTTAGATATTTAACCAAGTTGATCAAATGTAAAGTGAAATGAAATTGAAATTGCAAAAACTTGTATTTGGCTAGGTAATTTTGGCCAAGGCCATTATGATACAAGTATATATTGTTTTTTCATTTCATTCTTCTTAACCTAATACACTTTAAAGAAAAACTCCATTAATGGAAGCAAAGGAAGCTTGTGAGAAAGAAAGAAGAAATCAAAGAAAGCTTGGATTTTAGTAAGTTTTTCCAACTTGCTATTAGAAAGGAAAATGTTCCTTAGGATCTAGGCTTTAACATATGATGTTCTTAGGTTATTTCTTTCTTTATTCCTTGTGTTTTTGTTGATGGAAGTTTTGATGGAAGTGTTGATCATGTATGATGAAGGAAGGTTGTGACTATTGTAGTTATAAGCTTTCTTTTAAGGTTTTGGAAACCATGTTGCTAATCTAGAGTTGTTGACCCACTCTTAGATGACCTAGATTTGATCTTGAGTTGTTTCATTGTATTGAGACTTTGATTGGATGGAAGAAACATGATTGAAGTAATTGATTTAACCAATTTGGTCTAATTTGTCCAATTTGAAGAAATTGAAAAATTAGGGTTCATGACCAATTCCAAATTTGGGGGTTTTCATATATGTTGTGTATTTGGATGTGTATATGATGCATATAAAGTTTCATGTTGATTGGATTACATCTTGATGTGTTTTGAGACATGAAATGACCAAATGGACAAAATTCACACCTTGTGATGCATTCGGCCAAGAATAAAGAAAGTGGGATTTTTGGTGCTTTTGGTGTTTTGATGTTTTGAACATGCTAAGTTCATCTTAGAAATGATTTAGAATCATTCAAAATTGATTAGATCAATTTCGGACTAAAATGGACAAAATACCAATATAAGGGTAATTCGGTAAATTCACTTGAATATGATTCATTTGAATTTTATTTCATAATTTGATTATTGGATAATTAAATAAATATGTTTATTTAATTAATCCGAGAAAAAGTTTTGAAATCGGAAAATACAATTTTCCACCGCTTCCGCTGCGTTACCGGATTTAGCCCCTAAAACCCCAACAATTATTTGGTCGCTGAATGCAATTTTAAGAAGAAATAAGCAGAAGAGCTACCCGAGCCGTTCATACCAACCACAGAGGATAAAGACCTATAATCAGACATATCTTTACATCCTCAGGCTGACACATATGGAGCATGCATTTCACATATGACAGATGAAGAGCTGAACAATGAAATTCTTAAATACACATGAGAAGAAAAATTGGAGCAAGATGAAGAAAAAATGGAAGAGCAAGTGTCTGACCACATTGAAAATCTCATGACTTCAGGAGAAACATCAATGTATTGTGGAGTACACATCGAGGACACCGCCCAGAAGCTTGACAGAATGGAACAACCATTCAAAGTCAAGCACCATATGAGACCTCATGATTTATTTTCATTTCTTTTGCAGACCACTGGAGCGACAAAGTTTAAGAAGGTGGCACAAGCACTTAATGAGATAAAATACTTTTTGCCACTTTATCGTTGGAAGAGACCCTTCAAAAGCAACTCTCCTGGGATTGTCCTTAATCGGACATCCAAAACCACGCTGAAGCCTCATTGACGGATGGACTTAGTCACGTTTGGCTGAAGACGATAAATTTAGCTCTAGCATGAAGGCAACCCATGTAAAATATTATTATATTAATTTTATATTTTGTGTATACATGTTGTAACATATATTTTTTTTTAATTTTATGTTATTTTTACAGGGAAAAACTTATAGGAGCATTTAAAGCAAAGCAAACTATTGAAAACGGGGTTATCACAGAATAAAGTTTGACAAAATCATGAAGATAAAAATTAAATTCATCAGAGATGGCAGAGTAAGGAATCAACTCTTGAAACGCATCTTTGTGCATATGTTAGAAGGATTTACATTTTACCAACAAAAAAAAATTACGTCACGACTCGTAAAACACCATGTGTCGCGACACGCTGACCTAACACGTGAGCACCCCATTTTTAGGGTGTCGCGTCGCGACGCCAACGTGATTCCAGGGCTAAAAACAGCAGCCGCCAGTCATATTCTTCACAATTCATCTTCATTTTCTTCATTTTTTCTCAACTTCCTCCACAAATCCATCCATTAATTCATCAAAATCCCTCAACCAAATTCATTAAAACCCATTTAAGTTCGAATTTGGGGAAGAACAACTCACAAATCACTTCCCAACTCATCCATTCTCCATTGCGGGTGAACTACTCGGATTTGGGGATTCAAGCTCGCAATTTGGGTACCTTCGTTCCTCTTATCTTCATTTTTTTGTACGAATTAGTTGCCAAATTTGTGATTTGTAGATTTGTGGTTTGTAGTTAATTTTGTGAAAAATTTATGGGTGTGGCTGTTGTAATTTTGTGTGTGGTTGTTTGAGACAAATTCGTAGTTTTGGGGGCGAATTTTGTGATTTGTGAATTGTTGAAGTGTAAGAAAATTTAGGGTGGTAAAATTATAAAATCTTAAAATTAGGGAAAATTCTGCTGAAATTTTAAAAAATTAAAATAGCCCATAAGAGAACGCGAACCTTAATGGCTGCTAGATCGAGTTACGATGTAAAAAAATTCGTGTCGGAAACCACTGAGCATCGATATGAGAAGGGGATGAGACAAAAGGTCCCGATTTTGGAGAAGGGTTTTGACATTAACTCCGGAGAGTTTCCCCAAATTGATAGAATTATCACCACCAGACACTGGCATAAGCTTTACCAATAGCCTAACCCGGCATGTATACCAGTTGTCTGTGAGTTCTACGCCAATGCTTACGAGCATCAGGCATACTAGGTGTTAGTCAGAGGTCAACATGTGACATTTGATAGATCTTCAATTAATAGTTATTATGGGTTGTCGAAAATGGAAGCAGATGAATATACAGTAGCTATGGAGCATCTAGATATGACTCATCTAACACAAATACTTTGCATCCCCAATGCTGTATGGGATATGAGTAGCCGCGGGGAATATTTGAAGATGAGCTCACGATGCTAGGGTTTAGTTTCATTTCATGACCCGTACATTGCTGCCAGACACCCATATAACCAATATAACCAAAGAACGAATGATCCTGTTGTATTCTCTACTGGAGGGACATACCATTGATGTCGGTGGAATGATATCGACCAATATAATTTGGGCATCACGCTCTACACAGACTGGCCTATTATACTGTAGTACAAACCTATGCACGCTGGTCAGGGTGCCCATTGATGAGTGGTAATTATATCACTATTTCCAACTCATTTAACCTAATATTTTGTATAGTTTCTTGAGTTTTATGAATATTTTGATGTGTTTTGTGTTATTTTGTAGATAAATAAAGTTTCAGGACTCTCTAGAGGTGATTTGGGCCAAAACAGTGAAAATTGGACAAAAGGGCATTTTCATAATTCTGCGCGTCGTGACCCGCAAGCTTTTGGCGTCGTGACGCCAAACGTGCGCCGAACAGTGCTAACGTGCGCCGGGTCCACAAGTCAGAATCTGAGAAAGTTTGACTTTGCTAACGTGCGCCGTGCCACGTGTCACCATCACAGCCGATCTGCTAACATGCCCCATGCCACGTGTCATCATCCTACGGTGCCTACAGTCGCTATCGCCACGTGTCACTCCACGTGTCTTCCATGTCATCATCCACATCACCAGTTGACCGAGTCAACGTGCCACATCATCGCCACGTCATCATCAACCAATCACAGCGTGCCACATGTCGCAATTCTATGGTGCCGACAGTCCCTTTCGCCACGTGTGCCACGTCAGCATCAATTATTGACTCACTTATCCCAAATCGACATGTGGCGGATAAGAATCTGATCCAACGAATCAGAAGCCGCCACATGTCACAATAATTGAGCTCCAACCACCTTGCCACATGTCGCCTTATCACCTTATCCAGAATCTGAAGCCGACGAACCAGAAGCTGCCACATCGACAAAACGGGCGTCGCCACACCAGACCCCTACTGACGCCTATAAATTCAGTGCGATTTCAGAATTCAAAGCATGCTTTCATTGAGTTTTGTAAGGACTTTAAGGATTGCATCTTGTGTGTTTAAGTTTTTGTAATTTAAATTTAGCATTTTTACTTTTAGTATTTTTAATTATGCACTTTTATTTTTGTAATAAAATTTTATTTACTTTTATTTACTTTATGTTTTGTAGTTAATTTACCGCTGGGGTAAAATGTGAAACATTTAATATAATTATCTATTTAAATCTCACTTAATTATAATTTATAAATTATAATTTAACCGGATTAATTAATGACAGACTTTATTATCGCCTATATGGTCGGTCTAAATATAAATTACTTTACCGCCTATATGGTGGTCTTTATGTGACAGATAATTACCGCCTATATGGCTGGTGTAATTGGACTAAATGGATTACCGCCTATATGGCTGGTTTTAAATGTTTAACATTGTTAATTCCTGAGAAAGCAGAACATAAAATAATTTATATATTATAATAAGTGAGATTCCTAGATAAGAAATATTAAATGTGGATCCTCTAACCCCCAACATTTTATTTTATTTTAGGGAAGTAATGAAACACAATATTCACACTTAATAATTGATTTTCTTTTTATTGGGTAATTCTTTAGTTTGTTTATTGAGTCTTAAGCTTAATGCTTCTTGTTGTCTGATCACCAATAAGATTGATGTGGTAAACTTAAAATGAACTAGACATAGGGATTTTAGGTTTCAGCCTTAGATTCAATAGCCCATGATCTTCCTTGAGGATATATATCCCTTTAATAGATTTCCTTACAGGATAGACATATACCTATCGGGCGGGGGTAGCCATAATTGGAACTTAATCTTAATGAATCCAGGTAATTTGGTTGACATAGACATATGGTTCAATTGGGTTATACTGGGTATTTGCGTCTGACCATCGATAGAGGCTTTTGCATATTTTTTCGTGTTCCAGGTTAGCAGTCTGATTTATTACATATATATAAAAAGAATCAATTCATATTTATATTAATATTGTGTGGAGTCACGACCCTATATCTTGAGTCTTTTATTTTATTTTCCTTAGTATTTTCTTTTGAGTCTGTTTTTATTTTAATTAGCAAATCCACATTCAGCCAACCAAAAGCAATCAATTCTCTTCTCCCTATAATTAGATACTTGTAAATAAATAGTATCAATAATTAATAACAACAGTAGGAATTAAGTCCTCGTGGGATCGATATTTTTATACTACTTGAACGATACGTGCGCTTGCGTTATACGTGTGTGTTTACGCCAGTCAAGTTTTTGGCGCCGTTGCCGGGAACTTATTTTTTTGAGTTATTAATTTTGAAGCTATCTAATTTACTTGTTTCTAATTTTCTTTATTTTTATATAATTTTTTTTTTCTTTCTTTTGTTTTCAGGTGATTGAAAAATGGAACATTATTGGGAGATTGAAAGATCACAAGCTTTACTAGAAGATACACCCCAAATCTGGGTGGAACAGTTCGATTTTCTGAGGCCTGTTGTGCAGCCCAACAACTATCACTGGATGCCAGAACCAAGCAATACTACATTTGCTCAACAGAACGCAATGGGGAGATGTGACATATGTAATGGTAACCACCCGAGAGATCATTGCGAGTACAACTACAGTCCAGGGTGGCAGAGCTATCAAAATCCTTCATGGTATGAAGAGCCATCACATTTCACAGAACCACATTTTCCATCTTATCCACCACCCGCCTACAATGATCTTCATCAAGAACCAGAACCATCAAATGAAGAACAATTGGTTGACATGCTCAAAGATTTATTCAAGAAACAAGACGAAAAGTTGGATACAATGCTTGAAACATATCAGAATCAACTCGAAAGTATTCAAAGACAATCAGCATCCATTCAGAGACTGACAGAACAAACGAGACAATTAACAGAAAACCAGAACTACATACCTCAAGAACTAGTTTCAGATGACACTGATGAAGCCTTCGAGTACCAATCATTTCACAATGACACTTCAACAGAGGAGGAGGCTGAGCAGTATCAACAACCAGAGGTATCAGTTCAGGAGCCCAAACCAGCGAAGTCTCTATTTGACTTTTATTATTCAGATTCTGACGAGGATGAAGCAAATCTATTTGTACCAACTGCACCAACAACGGAGGATCAAACTTTCAATCCTCAAAATGAAGATCTTGGAGAATGCTTTACCATGATGTTTGATGAAGATCTACCTGAACCATCCATTCCAGTCGTATCAGAGGATGAAGACCTAATGTCATAAACATCTTTATATCCTCGGGCATATACTTATGGAGCATGCATTTCACAGATGACGGATGAAGAGTTGAATACGGAAATTTTAAAATTCATCTGTGAAGAAAAGGTGGAGCAAGAAGCAGAGCAAATAGAGGAGCAAATGTCTGAACTTATTAAAGATCCAGAGCATTCAGAAGAAACATCACTGTTTTGGGGAGTACAATTTAGAGATATCACCCGGAAGCTTGATAGAATGGAACTTCCATTCAAGGTCAAGTACCATACGAGACCTCCTGATTTTCTTTCTTTCTTTTCAGGAACCACTGAAGCAACAAAGGTTAAAAAGATGGCACAAGCATTGAATGAGACAAAAGTCTTTTTTGCCATTTATCGTTGGAAGAGACCCTTCAAAAGCAACGCACACGAGATTGTCTTTAATCGGACATCCAAAACGACGCTGAAACCTCATTGACGGATAGATTTCAGTCACGTCTAACTGAAGACGAAAAATTTAGGGCCAGTAGGGAGGCAACCCATGCACTTTGTTGTAATTTCTGTTTTCATATTTTGTGTATACATGTTGTAGAATTTTTAATTTTGTGTGTTATTTTGTAGGGAAAATCACAAATGAAGCCTAAGACAGAAGGAATGGTGTTTGGCAAAGATAAGAGATAATTCATTAGCGATGGCTGAGTAAGGAATGGATTCTTGAGACGCATCCTAATGATTAATACTAAGTGAATGGCGTATTGCGTACACAATTCTGTTGCCTTAATTATTGCTTTGATTTGCTTTTCTGTTGTAATTATCTTTATTTTCGTAGACAGGATCTAGACTTTTTGACCTTTCATGATTTCTTTTATTGTTTAGCTAACAATCGTCCTTTGAAGATACTAGTGCTATTATTACTCACCCTTTTCAGGTTCTATAAATTCAGCCTGTCATTGCACTTTTGAAGACATCCAGAGTAAAACATGGAAGCCACTTTAAGAAGACGAGTTGAAAACATTTGTGTATTTTGGCGGTACTAGTGTTGGTACTAAGCCATAATACGTAGAAGCAGCACATGAATTGGGTCGAGTCTTAGCTGCAAGGAATATGCACTTAGTATATGGCGGAGGCAATCTTGGACTAATGGGGATCATTTCAAAGGCCGTACAGGAAGGAAGCAGTCAAGTTTTGGGAATCATCCCAAAACCCTTGGCAGAGGCAAATCTGATTGGACCATCAAACGGAGAGGAACTGATCGTGCCAGGTATGTCTGAACGATTAGTAGAAATGATTAACCGTGTTGATGCTTTTATTGCTTTACCAGGTGGCTTGGGCACATTGAAGGAAATTTTTATAGTGCTATCTTGGGCGAACTTGAACATACACCAGAAACCAATTGGGCTGTTTAACGTTGATGGATTTTATGATTTTCTTTGTGTGTTTCTTGATGATGCCCGGAGAAATGGGTTCGTGTCAAAACCTTTAAAAGAACTCCTCTTCACTGCTAGAACTGCTCTGGATCAAATTGATCAATCTTAGCCTATGAACCACAAGTTGACCATATCCTTTCAAATATATTGGTCCGAGGACGATCGTGGTAAGAGGCGTCAGATTAATCTGGATCTTAACCTTTAATTTCCTATAGAATTTCAGCTAACCAGGTATTATCTTCTAAACTCTTCTTCTACTGTTTAAGACATTGGGGACAATGTCTCATTTAGGTTCGGGGGAGGGAATTAATTGATCATATCTTGTTTTTATTTTGTGGTGTTGTTTTTATTTTTAGTCCAAAATTTTTCGAAAAATACAAAAAAATTGAAAAATTTTCAAAAAATTACAAAAATATTTTGTGTTTTTATTTTGACTAAAAAGGTGAAATTTGTAAGAGATAGCTGAGTAAGGAGTTTCCACTGCTGAGACGTATCTCAAACTTATTCGGAACAAGTTAATTTTTGTTTATTTCATTTTTAAATTATTTAATTTGTAAATTCTCCATAATACGGACTAAAATGGATCTTCATTTGCTCAGTTGGCAGATATTATCAACATGCATAGTAACATACAGACATGAGCTAAAATTGAAAAGTTTGTAATATTCAGTGCTCTAGTTTAATTAGAGGAAGGCATCTCAAAAAGTGATGGAGTAAAAAAAAACGTCTGAGATCCGAGTTATTAAGTCTATAATGGTGTTTTAACACTAGTGCCCTAAAGCCAACTGGTTTGGGAGTCACTGGCCCAAAGCTCGCTACATGGATCAAAGATGCTGGCAATATATATATATCTGAAGTCTGAGTAATTAAGTCCGTAAGGGTGTCTTAACACCTGATGCCCTAAAGCCAATTGGTTTGGGAGTCACCGACCCAACAGTCGCTACATAGACGGAATGTATTGTATATAAATAAAAAAAAATCAAAAATCGAAGAAAAAATCAGAAAAATTATTCCATTGCTACAAAAAGGTGTGAATTCTGATAAAACTTTAGGACAAAAATATTACTTTCTTATCAACTGCACTTATGACTGTTGTGGGAAAAAATGAGTTGTTTAATATTTTATTGGCTGTGTATATGAAGAATGGTAAATATAATAGGAGAATTTACTTATTCGGTAATTTAGAAAGAAACAAAACAACTAGTAACTTGGAGTAGAAGTTTCACCTAATTAGTCACTAACTTCTTTATTCTCTTTTCGCTTGTTTTTTTTTGCTTTTGTGTGCATTAGTTTTTACTACCTTTTTACTTTTGTAAAATGTTTGTGGGTATCATTGCTGTAAACCCTCACGGGACTACAACTCGTCCACTAGGGACACCTAGGGGTTTAAAGGCTTGTTGCATACGCTAAATGCAACCGTGATCCCTACGAAAGTGGCTTAGTTAAATTTTATTTTAAAGATGTTTATGTTATTTTATTCTATGTTTTGCTCAAGGACTAGCAAAATGTTAGGTTTGGGGGTGTGATTAGTGGTAATTTTATCACTATTTCCCACTCATTTAACCTAATATTTTGTATAGTTTCTTGAGTTTTGTGAATATTTTGATGTGTTTTGTGTTATTTTGTAGATAAATAAAGTTTCAGGACTCTCTGGAGGTGATTTGGGCCAAAGCAGTGAAAATTGGACAAAAAAACATTTTCGTAATTCTGCGCGTCGCGACGCCTAACGTACGTCGAACAGTGCTAACGTGCACCAGGTCCACAGTCAGAATCTGATAAAGTTTGACTTTGCTAACGTGCGCCATGCCACGTGTCACCATCACAGTCGATCTGATAACATGCGCCATGCCACGTGTCATCATCCTATGGTGCCTACAGTCGCCATCGCCACGTGTCGCCACATGTCACTCCACGTGTCTTCCATGTCATCATCCACATCACCAGTTGACCGAGTCAACGCGCCACATCATCGCCATGTCATCATCAACCAATCAATGCGTGCCACGTGTCACAATTCTATGGTGCCGACAGTCCCTTTCGCCACGTGTGCCACATCAGCATCAATTATTGACACATTTATCCGAAATCGACACGTGGTGGATAAGAATCTTAGCCGACGAATCAGAAGCCGCCACGTGTCACAATAATTGAGCTCCAACCACCTTGCCACGTGTCGCCTTATCACCTTATCCAGAATTTGAAGCCGACGAACCAGAAGCTGCCACGTCGACAAAACGGGCGTCGCCACGCCAGACCCCTACTGACGCCTATAAATTCAGCGCGATTTCAGAATTCAAAGCATGCCTTCCTTGAGTTTTGTAAGGACTTTAAGGATTGCATCTTGTGTGTTTAAGTTTTTGTAATTTAAATTTAGCATTTTTACTTATAGTATTTTTAATTATGCAGTTTTATATTTTGTAATAAAATTTTATTTACTTTTATTTACTTTATGTTTTGTAGTTAATTTACCGCTGGGATAAAAGGTGAAACATTTAATATAATTATCTAGGTAAATCTCACTTAATTATAATTTAACCGGATTAATGAATGGCATACGTTATTACCGCCTATATGGTCGGTCTAAATATAAATTACTTTACCGCCTATATGACTGGTCTTTATGTGACAGATAATTACCGCCTATATGACTGGTGTAATTGGACTAAATGGATTACCGCCTATATGGCTTGTTTTAAATGTTTAACATTATTAATTCCTGAGAAAGCATAACATAAAATAATTTATATATTATAATAAGTGAGATTCCTAGATAAGAAATATTAAATGTGGATCTTCTATCCCCAACATTTTATTTTATTCTAGGGAAGTAATGAAACACAATATTCACACTTAATAATTGATTTTATTTTTATTGGGTAATTCTTTAGTTTTTTTATTGAGTCTTAAGCTTAATGCTTCTTGTTGTCTGATCACCAATAAGATTGATGTGGTAAACTTAAAATGAACTAGACATAGGGATTTTAGGGCCCACGATCTTCCTTGAGGATAGATAACCCTTAATAGATTTCCTTACAGGATAGACATATACCTATCAGGCGAGGGTAGCCATAATTGGAACTTAATCTTAATGAATCCAGGTAATTTGGTTGACATAGACATATGGTTCAATTGGGTTATACTGGGTATTTGCGTCTGACCATCGATAGAGGCTTTTGCATATTTTTTGTTCCAGGTTAGCAGTCTGATTTATTACATATATATAAGAGAATCAATTCATCTTTATATTAATATTGTGTGGAGTCACGACCCTAGATCTTTGAGTCTTTTCTTTTATTTTCCTTAGTATTTTATTTTGAGTCTGTTTTTATTTTAATTAGCAATCCACATTCAGCCAACCAAAAGCAATCAATTCTCTTCTCCCTATAATTAGATACTTATAAATAAATAATATCAATAATTAATAATAACAGTAGGAATTAAGTCCTCGTGGGATCGGTATTTTTATACTACTTGAACGATACGTGCGCTTGCATTATATGTGTGTGTTTACGCCGGTCACCCATTGACCTTAGGAAAGAAATAATACCTCCTACCACTGCATTGACCACTCGAATTATCCAACAAATCCGAGCAGAGAGGCCTGTACAGGCCGGATCTTCCTTATCAGTACCTGTACAGCCACAGAAGCAACCTCAATCAGCGCAACGACCATCGCGATCCTGTTCTCTGACACAACGCGTAGATCAGTTGGAATCTCGGCTCGATTATATTGCTCAACTGCTTCAACGAATGGAACACCATCAGGGATTGAGTGATGATCAGATTCCAGCTTAGGCTGGGGACAATAGCGAGGACGATGACGGGGCTGGAGAATGAAGAAATCACGATAATATTGTTCCATTACCTTTCTTTATTTTGTAACGCATTAGGCACAATGCTTGGTTTAGGTTCGGGGCTTATGTTGTTTATGTTTATTTTTTTCTCCGCTATTTTTTTCTTTCCTGCATATTTTTATCTCCTGTATGTCTTGCATGTTTTGCGTTTTTTAATTTCTGTATGCTTTATTAAAAAAAAAAAATCTAATGATGATATTGTCTGTAAAGTTCTAGGAAAAGATAAATGCTAATTTAACTTTTATCCTATACTTTGAGCCTAATATCTAGGCCAGACTCATTTGTACTTAAAAAAATAGTTCTGTAGCAGTTAGATAATAAGGAATTGATAAAGCGACTAGTTGAAATAATCGGTGGTTGATGAATGACTGTTTGCCTGAATATCTATTTTTGTCTACATTTATGATGTGAGGTAAAAAAAATCACATACCTCACTTTACGCATATTATAGCAAATAGAACAATTTTTTATAATCATGTTGGTTTGACCCATTAAGGCATTGACTACTGAGAATTGAGACAAACTCATCTAGTTAATAACTTAGAATCGAAGCTGTTTGCAGAGCTATTCACACACATACATGCTTAGACTCTGATTTAGATTCTTTGTTCAAAGGAAGGATATTAGTTATAGTATGCATTTTGAAGGTTCCTTTAACTTTGTTGCTAGACATTCTCTGAGGACATTGTATATACAGCTATTATTTTATTTTCTTTTATTTCTTTCTTTTATTTTTATGTGTGATTGCATGTGTATGTAATTGACGTTTGTGGGTATCACTGTAAGCCCTCACGAGACTACAACTCGTCCACTAGGGACACCTAGGGGTTTAAAAGCTTGTTGCATATGCTAAATACAACCGTGATCCCTACGAAAGTGGCTTAGATTAATTTATTTTGCTTTATTTTGTTTATTTTATTTTATTTTGTTTGTTTTGCTCGAGGACTAGCAAAATGTTAGGTTTGAGGGTGTGATGAGGGAAAATATATCACTATTTACCGCCTATTTGACCTAATATTTTGTATGATTTCTCGGTTTTTATGAATGTTTTGATGTGTTTTTGTGTGTTTTGCATATAAATAAAGTTTTGGGACTCAATAGAATCAACTTGGGGCTAAAACGATGAAAAAATAGACAAAAATGGCAAAAACAGAAATTCACTGTTCACGCATCTGGATGCGCAAGCTCTTTGCGTCGCGATGCTCCTCAGTTACTATGCTATCGCATCAGGACGTCAGCACAATTATTGATTTACCGACACGCGACGTCATCACATGCATTGTCGCCACGTCATCATGACATCATCATAATAATTCAGTCTGCCAGTACCTGTCATCACTTGCGTCATTATGACGTCAGCGTCGCGACGCCAAGCCTTCACGTGTCGTGACTCCGAGCCAATAATTCAGTCTGCTGACAGTCGGGTGCCACGTGTCCACATCTCCTCAAAGTAGCGTACACGTATCAGAAATCAACCAGCGTCGCAACGCGCAAGGTTGAATTTTACCTATAAATAAAAGCTGATTTCATTTTCCAAAATCATACTTTCGTTAAGGTTCTTAATAAGGATCTAAGGACTGTATCTTGTGTGTTTAATTTTTATATTTTTAATTATGTATGTTTATTTCTAGTAGTAATAATAGTTTATTTATTTTTATCTTTCTTTTATGTTTTGTAGTTAGTTTCTGCTGGGGGGAAGGTTGAAACCTTTATTATGATAATTTAGATTAATCTCCGATAATTTATAATACATAAATTATCTTAAAACCTGATTTAATTGGATATTGCCTTTATGGTCAGTTGGAATTAATTGAATTAATTTTAACCTGACTTAATTGGATACCGTCTTTATGGTCGGTTGGAATTAATTAAAACATGACTTAATCAGGATACTGCCTATATGGTCAGTTGGTAAAATAATATAAATTTATATATTATAATAAATGAGATTTCTAGATTAGAAATAGTAAATGTGGATCCCCTAACCCCAGTAATTTATTTTTAAATATAGGGAAGTGATGAAGCACAATATTCTCGAGTTTAATAATTGATTTTCTTTATATTATGTGTCATGCTTATGCTTGTTTATTGAATCTTAACCTTAATGATTATTGTTGCCTGCTCACCAATAAAATTGATGTGATAAACTTAAATGAACTTGGAAATGGATTTTAGGTTTCAGCCTTAGATTCAATAGCTCACGATCTCACCTTATGGTAGATTTCCCTTAGGAGAGATTTTCTTCCAGGATAGACATATACCTGTCGGGCGTGGGTAACCACAATTTGAACTTGAACTTAATGAATTCGGGTAACTTAGTTAACATAGGAATATAGTTAATTGGGTTACTTTGGGTGTTTGTATCTGACCATCGACATAGGCTTTTACATATTTTCGTGTTCCAATTTAAAAAACTGATTTATTACGCATATATAAGAGAATCAATTCATCATTAGAATAATATTATGTGGAATCACAATCCTAGATGTTTGTTTTCTTTATTATTAATTTCCTTTGTTTTATAGTTTTATTTATTTAGCAAATCTACATTGAACCAACCAATCAGCAATCATTCCCTTCTCACCCTAATTAGATACCTTTAAATAAATGGAATCAATAATTAATAACAACTGTAGAAATTAAGTCCTCGTGGGATCGATAATTTAATACTACTTGAGCGATATGTGCGCTTGCGTTACGTGTATGTTTACCACCGATCAATCATCAATTCTCTCCTAAGGAAGTAATAAATTAGGCACTTTTTCTTTTGGATAATTATCATTTCTTTGTAAACGAGGTGAAGAAATTGAATCTTTTTTCTTTAAACTATTAACGGTTGACGGTGAAAGTGATATAACTGTTTCAAAATTTAATTTGATATCTATTAAAAAATATTATAAAAATAAATTATTAATAACTCCAATTTCAACAAATTTTGGTGAATAATTTTTTATAAAAATATATCCGTTCACAAACCCAACCACAAATATATTTGAAGAAAAGTCTATAAAATCCATCTCTAATGATAATAAATTTAGGGTTCATAACGAAAATGCTAGAGACACATACAAATTGCATATATATATATATATATATATATATATATATTTATTTATTTATTTATGTGGTTAGACAATCACCACAAAATCACGGTCGCCTTGCAGTGATTTTGTAGTTGAAAAGAAGGAACAGAATGATGTCCGAGGCGTGAATGCCAATTGTCAAAAGGAAGTTTTGTTACCAACAAGAGGAGAACAAAGAAACAATTATTATCACAACAAAATTTATTAATAAAAAGAAGATTCGCTAAAACTTAAGGACAATAAAGTGGTCAAGACATAAATTAGATTGAGAGGTTTCTTTGAATGGAGAGTCCTGAACCATTACTAGCAGCGAATGAGTCAATCTCCCACGTATGGCTGTTGTACGGACAGATTTGCAAGATCGTTGGTGATTTGTTGATTTGCTCCACTGTCAAGAACCCAATCACTTGCAACATTAGCATTGGAGTGAGCTGCCATGGCAGCCAGGAGGATGACGTCCTCGATAGCTGTAGTCCATTCGGTGGTAGCAATCTAATGCTGAATGATTGGTTTTGCCACAAATCTGACATGATAGAGTGCTATTTGTATAATAAGGAGTTGTCATGGAAGGCTTGAAACTTGAAAGGCTGGTTATTATGAGGAAATCGAGCAGTTAGAGGGAATTTGTTATGTGTGGAAGATGAGAAGAAGAGGTTATTTTATTTATCATTTGGGTAGTTTAGTTTATTAGTTATGGGACAAATTTATTATCCTTAATTAGATAGTTAGTTTAATTTGGAGTTATCTTTATTAAATGTTATTTCTTATCTTATAATTTTTTATTCAAGTCACTCACATCAATAAAGTAGGCATCAAAATGATGAATTGGGTTATAATTAACGTTGATTTTTAGAAGCTCAGGGTATCATATTTCGAGTTTAGGATCTACTTAAGCAATATCCTTCTCATCATGGATGTTGTGATTCACCGATCACTTTATAGAATATTTTTGAGGAAAAACCGAATTGAATTTATATTACTACAAGAATAGATTTACAAGTTTTTACAAAAACTTAAACAAAACCTCACACTCTCAAGCTCTCTACTTGGAGCTTACTACTCACACTTTGGGGTGCCTAAAACACTAAGATTAGGCTTCAATTTATAGGGCAAAAACGTGTGCTACAGTGCACACGTTTTTGCCAACTCAAAACCCTAAAAACATGGCAATCACCATCTAAAGTTGTTTTGTTTGATTGCTCCATTTTCAAAACCACCGAAAGTGGTTTGTTCACTTGTTGTGCTTGCAGCTGGAAACCATGGCAGGAAGCTTCTGTGTGCATGCAGTAGCTGTACTCTACAATTCTCCCCCTCCAGCTGCATCTGAAACAATCGTCATCTGACAGCTATCCTGGCTATGTCTCTGCACAGCTCTAGCTTGTCTCGATTATCATTCCTTTGTTGGTATGTCGGCTGTCTCTCTGCACAGCACTCTTTCACTGCATCTCTGTACAATATTCTTTTGTTATGTCTCTGCATAGTACAATCCACTGCGTCTCTGCACAGTAATATTCTGTTGTGTCTCTGCATAGTTCTGCTGCCATGTTTCTTCACCCATTTGTTCTTCAGTGTCTTCTTGTCTTGTGAGAAACTCTCTGGCTCCTCCTCATCAGTAAGCAGAATATATTCGGATCCCGGATATCTGGTTGATGGAATCCTGCCTCGCTCAGATCTTCTTGTCTGAGGTCCACTGGTTTCAGGAGGTCTGTCATCATCCATCTTTGTGAATGATCTTGTAGCTTCTAGTGGAGTAGGTTGCGGCTCCCCTGCTCAACACTCTCTTCTGTAATCTCCGATGGAACAGGCTGTGTCTCCTCCTGCTCAACATCCTCATTTGCCTCCTCTGGTTCTGCTTCTGGAATTTCCTCGTGCACCCTATATGTGGCCAATCGTGCTGGTGCTGGGTCTGGATTTCTGTTGGCACTGGAATTGGAAGACATTCTGGGCAATTCAATGTCTTCAATTGTTTGGTCTTCAAGAAACTCTACTTCCTGGCTTCTGATGACCATCTTCACCTTCAAATCCCATAGTCTGTATCCAAATTCTTCATCTCCATGGCCTAGGAATATACATGGAGTTGTCCTTGCATCGAGCTTCTTCCCGAGCTCCTTGGATACATGTGCAACGACTAAACAACCGAATACTCTAGGGTGAGTGTAGGAGGGATTCTTACCAGACCACAATTTCTCTGGAATCTCCAAGTTCAACAGTAGAGATGGTGATCTGTTGATCAAGTAACAGACAGCACGAACAGCTTCTCCCCAGAATGGCTTTGGCAGCTTAGCCATACTGATCATTCCTCTGACTTTATCCATAATGGTGCGGTTCATTCTCACAGCGACACCATTATGTTGTGGTGTGTATGGAACAGTTCTCTCATGTTGAATCCCGTGTCTCCAGCAGTAGGCTTCGAACTCTCTGGAACTGTACTCGCCTCCATCGTCTGTGCGAAGGCATTTAAGCTTCTTCCCTGTTTCATGCTCTACCGTGGCGTGGAACAGCTTGAACTGATCTAGGACCTGATCCTTCGTCTTGAGGAAATACACCCAGATTTTTCGAGAAGCATCATCGATGAAAGTCAGAAAATACTTATTACCGCCCAATGAATCAACCTTAAAGGGACCACAAACATCAGAGTGCACAAGACTGAGCAACTCTGATATTCTCTCTGAAGAGAAATTAAACGAGACTCTGCGTTGCTTACCAATCAGATAGTGGTTGCAAGGACCTCATGCAGCATCCTTGGTAAGCTCATTCTTGTTCAAGGTAGACAACCCTCTCCCACTCATGTGTCCGAGTCTCGGTTCCACGGATTTTGAGAAGCCTATTTTTCAGCTACATTGAGGCTGTCTGCACAAATCTTTACATGAGACTTGTATAGTGTGCCGCAAGCATGTCCTCGGGCGACAACCATGACACCTTTTGTTGGGGTTGGTGCTCAGAGCGCCAATTCCCGGTTATATTTCTGTTAAATACTTCTGTAAAACATTATTATTATGAATAATATATGCAGTTTCTATAATATAATATATATTTCTATATGGTAAAGACGTAATGACCCTAGAATGATTAGTCATGATACAGTTGCAAAAGCGTCGCAACAGACATTGAGAAGTATCATGACGTTGTCATTCTCAGACAGTTCCTGGTCAAGGTTTACACTACTTGGTCAGTATAGTAAACCCATTGAGACCGGTACATGTCGTATACTGGAATATATGATTCCAATGGTTTCTCAATGAACCATTAGTCTTGGAGACTAGTATAGTCGTGTAGGTGTTTATAGCGGATAAACACTGAACGACTCACCGAAGATTCTTAATGGATGGTACATCAGCGTCAATAAGAATCTTCTTGGGTTGAGTAGCACTTGTGATTCTTAGACTTGAGATGCCATTGTGGGCACATGAGACATCTTCTACACTTAGATGGCAGTCACGTCACCGATCTATTTAGATCAGACCTCCGCCTGTTCGTTGGGTGTAGACAGATCCTCAGGGTGTCCTATGTGTATCAAGATAGGATCCGTCAGTTCTGTGTATCAGAGCATAGGTAGTCCATATGATTAGCAATCAGATAAAACATGGGCCCGTGGTAAAGTTTAGAAGCTAGTTCTAAACATTCTTTTTTGAGATTGCTAATGGAATAGTCGACTGGATAATCCCGATAGAGATTTGACGTTTACATCTATATCTCTGGGATTTATCCGGATACCTGTGACGGAGGAATTATACATTTGCCATGACCTCGACCTGTATGGTTCAGCGAGATTATCCGTGATCGTCATAATCTACGGGTGGATAGATTATGGACATGAAATTTGATTTCGTGACGGATATACCTGAATCTAGAGAGTCTCAATAATGAAACATACTCGTAGAGCACTAGAGCAACATTAATAAATAATATTGATTATTTATAAAGTCGTTTAAAGGTTAAACGCAAGATACATGCTAAAGGGACTAGATAGTCATTTGCTTAATTATTGTGTATTTACATTTAATACTTGATTAATTTAAATACACATTAATTAATAGTCAAAATGAGTTACTTGACTTTTATCCTAAATGAATATATGTTTTTAATATTTAATGTAAATATTATACATATATTTATATATTTGTATTTGATTAATTAATTAATTAATTAATTGTTAAATGATTAAATTAATTAAGATATAAATATCTTACATTAGGATATATTAAGTAAATGATATTAGTTGCCTTAATTGACTTTAATAAAATATCTAATAAAGTTGTTTTTGGATATTTATGCAAGTTGATTAAATGATAATTGAAATGAAATTGAAATTACAATTTCTTGTATTTGCCTTTGATTTTCGGCCAAGGCTTAATGTTACAAGTATAAATTGATTTTCATTTTCACTTTACACTTAACCTAATACACTTTAAAGAAAGAGAAAACTCCATTGAAGAAATTTAAAGAAAGCTTGAGAAAGAAAGAAAAATCAAAGAAAGCTTGGAATTTTAGTAAGTTTTTCAAACTTGCTATTAGAGAGGAAAATGTTCCTTAGGTTCTAGGCTTCAACATGTGATGTTCTTAGATTTATTCCTTCTTTATTTCTTGTGTTTTTGTTGATGGTAGTTTTAATTGAAGTGTTGAGCATGTATTGTGAAGGAAACTTGTGACTATTGTAGTTGTAAGGATTCTTTTAAGGTTTTGGAAACCATGTTGCTAATCTAGAGTTGTTGACCCACTCTTAGATGACCTAGATTTGATCTTGAGTTGTTTCATTGTGTTGAGACTTTGATTGGATGGAAGAATGGTGTTTTAGAAACATGATTTAAGTATTGGTTTCAAGTTTTTGACCTTGTACCATCTTTTGGCTTTTCATTTATGTTGAGTATTTGGATTTGTATATATGCATGAAAATATTCGTTTGTTTGACCCTGGTCGGACATAATGTGGACGGCACTTTTGTGGTCGGTCCTCGCTGGTCGGTCCTCGGCTGGTCAGTCCTCGGCTGGTCGTCCTCCTCGGCGGGGGCGGACATAATGTGGTCGGCATTTTTGTGGTCGGTCCTCGTCTGGTCGGACATAATGTGGTCGGCACTTTTGTGGTCGGTCCTCGTCTGGTCGGACATAATGTGGTCGGCACTTTTGTGGTCGGATTATTACTCCATTTGATCGGATCATAAATGTGAGTAATGTTTTAGTTTATGGGTGAAAACGAATAGATTATTCATATTAGATATTGAATAATCTACTCGGTATTTTGAAAAAGTTTTGAAATACGTTTTGCGCCTTGAACCCGCGCTTCCGCTGCGCCCGACCCGAATACCCCCTACAAAATAGTATCAGAGCGAGTCTGATTCTAGGCCACCTAATATGATTAGCCTTCATTGAATCAATGTTTAAACATGTTTTCTAGACTTTATGCATGCTTATTAGGATCTAAATTGGTTAGATTTAGGGTGTATGACACTTAGCGGAAAATCCCTAATTAATAAGGTTTGAATGTAATGATGTATTTGATGCATGTTATATGGTCCGTCTTGTCAATACGGTTTATGAATACTTCTTTGTGACTACATCCGAGACCGTGCCTCTGCTGTGAGGGTGTAGCCGATAAAGATTTATTTATACCGGATGTATATCAGATACTAGGTAAATTCAAGTAAAAGCGGAATTCTGAACGTGCCCTAGCTGTCAGGATTACGTAAGTAACTTGAGTTTACCATTGACGAGTTTAACCTTGGTACGTCTCCTTGTGGGCCTGCCTTCGCAGCGACAACGAGAAACGGCCAGGACCGGATACTTAGGAGTCACTATTGAGTGATTGACAAATGAGTTGTCTACCTGATGAATATACGTAGGCGAGACCATGCCTCTGCTGTGAGCCGAAATATATTCACGGGATCCACTTTTCACTATTAGTATTTAATTTAATTATTAAATATTTGTATTCTGTTTTGGGATTACAGTTATGCATGATTTAGTGGGAGGGGCATATTAGATTAAAAATCCATGATCTAGTTTATGCTTTTGATATTATATGAAACTGCTTTATTTCTGCTAACCGTTTTTTCGTGATCTATATGATAGATTGGCGATGGCGGGACAATCCATAAATCAGTTAGCGCGTATGCTTGATGCGAACAAACTGAAAGGCGCTGAGAACTTGCAGACTGGGAATTGGATTTGAGGATTGTCCTCGATTCCGAAAAGTTTGGTTATGTTCTTGAGGGTCCGTTGCCCCTAGCAGTGGGTACGGATGCTTCGGAGGAGGAACGCCAAGTTTTTGAAACTTGGAAGGATGATGATTTAAGGGTTAAATCATACATCCTTAGTTCACTTTCTCCGAAACTCAAGCAACAGTACTATGGTATGTTAGATTCCTATAGTATGATGACGCGATTGAGACAATCGTTTGAGAACCAGGAACAAGTGATTGTTCACAAAGTCGCCATGGAACTGTTCCATGCGCGTCTGGATGAGGGGCAGAGTATTAGCCCACATGTTCTTCAGATGATCGATTTGATCGATCAGTTGAGGCAACATAATCTCATCCTGAATGACATTCTCGGTAGGAGTGTCATTCTTGGTTTACTACCAGCTTCATTTCGCCAGTTAGTGATGTACTTCAACATGCACGGGACTGTCTGTACCTACCAAGAGCTACATAGGATGTTGCTCACGGCAGAAGAGGACCTTAAGAAGGGAGTACCAACTCGCTCTCCTAGAACTACTTCTCTTTCGGCTTCTTCCCAGGATGGTCCAAGGGAAAGAACAAGAAATGCAAGAAGAAGAAGAAGGCTTTGGTCCTCAACAACAGGCGAAGATTGCAAAGCCCAAAAGGGCTTCTGAAGACAAATGCCACCACTGCGGCAAAGTTGGGCACTGGAAAAGGAACTGTCCTGATTACATTGCCCAAGTGAGGAGAGACAGAGCTTCTACATCAGGTACTTTTATTTTTCCAGTTATTGATTTATCTTTGGCTTGTGAAGCCGTTACATCCAGCTGGATTTTAGATTCTGCTTGTCCCATTCACATTTGCAATTCGTTGCAGGTGCTGAAGGAAAGTAGGAAACTGAAGCCTGGAGAGATGTAGTTGCGGTTCGGGAGTGGAGACTCTTTGGATGCAGTTGCAGTGGGAGTATGCGAGATCTCATTGCCGAATGGGACACTTTTGTTATATGACTGTCATTTTGTACCGGGATGTGTCGCTAATATTATATCACTTTTTGTATTGGATACAGAAGGCTTTTGTATTAATATTAAGAATAGTTCTTTGTATTTATATGATAAAAATAATATTCAGATCATTTGTTGTCCAAACCAGCATGGTCATTATACATTGCAAGCTTCAAAAGATATATTAAATACTGGAGTTAATAAACGTAGTTTACCTGTAATTAATAATACTGAACTTTGGCATATGAGACTTGGTCACATTGGCGTCAAACGCCTTACCCAATTGGTTAGGAATGGTTTGATATCAGATCTTACCATTGAATCCTATCCAACTTGTGAATCCTGTATTCAGGGTAAGATGACCAAAGCCCCATTTTCTGGTGTTGGACACCGCGCCACTAACTTACTGGAACTCGTACATTCTGATGTATGTGGTCCACTAAGTCAAACTGCTCACAGTGGTTATTCGTACTTCGTTACCTTTACCGATGATTTATCACGGTACGGTTATGTGTATTTGATGCGACATAAATCGGAAACCTTTGAAAAGTTCAAAGAGTTCCGAATGAAGTAGAAAAACAAACTGGTAAATATATTAAATGCCTTCGATCAGATCGAGGCGGTGAATATATGAGTGGTGAGTTCATGGATTATATGAAGGAGAATGAGATTCTCGCTCAATATACTCCTCCAGGTACACCACAGCACAATGGTGTATCTGAAAGGAGAAATCGGACTTTATTGGATATGGTCCGATCGATGTTGAGTTTCACAGATTTGCCCTATTACTTATGGGGCTACTTCTCTTAACAACACCGCACATCTTTTGAATAAGATTCCTTCAAAGGCTGTTCCTATGACACCGTATCAGATATGGTTCGGTAGGAGACCAAATCTTAATTATATTAAGGTTTGGGGTTGTCCTGCCTATGTCAGGGTACTCAGCAAAGTAAGCTTTCGCCTCGAGGGCAAAAGTTTAGGTTTGTTGGATATCCCTCGAACACGAGGGGATATCTGTTCTATGATACCGAGCATCGAAATGTGTTCGTAGCTCGCTTCGCAAAATTTCTAGAAGTAGAATTTTTTCAGAAGGTGGTGATCATAGACAGGTTGAGCTTGATGAAGTCCAACCTGAAAACAACGAACCAACGGAGGAACCTGAAGTTCAAGTAGATGAAGGATCTTCAACACACACACTCCGTAGGTCGGAAAGGGTATCTAGACCTCCTGAACGCTTGTATTTGATACAAGAAAAGAGTCTGGATGTTCTCTTAGTTGAAGAGACAGATCCTTTCACCTATAGAGAATCGATGTTGGACATCGACTCCGTGAAATGGCAAAGTGCCATGAAATCTGAGATTGACTCAATGCATGAAAATCAAGTTTGGGACTTGATTCCGCTTCCCGAAGGAATTGTTCCTATCGGTTATAAATGGGTTTACAAGAGGAAGTGCGGGCCTGACGGTAAGGTTGAAACTTACAAGGCCCGACTGGTAGCAAAAGGTTACACGCAGCGACCTGGCGTCGACTACGATGAAACTTTTTCGCCGGTGGCAATGCTTAAGTCTATCCGGATTTTGCTTTCTATAGCTGCGTATCATGACTACGAGATTTGGCAAATGGATGTCAAAACGGCTTTTCTAAATGGATTTCTTGATGAAGAAATCTATATGGAACAACCGGAAGGTTTCACGTCCAGCGAAACCTCGGGTCTGGTATGTAAGCTTAAGAAGTCCATTTATGGACTTAAACAAGCTTCACGAAGTTGGAATCTTCGATTCGATGAGATTATTAGATCGTCTGGTTTTCTCAAGAATTCGGAAGAATCTTGTGTGTATCAGAAGGCCAGTGGGAGCATGGTCGTATTTTTAGTCCTATATGTTGATGACATCCTAATCATTGGGAATGATTTAGGTATGTTGCAAAACGTGAAAGCGTACCTCTGTAAGAATTTCTCCATTAAGGACCTGAGAGAAGCTTCCTATGTCTTAGGGATAAAACTTTATAGAGATAGACAAAGGAGGCTGATTGGGTTATCCCAATCAACGTACGTAGATAAGATCTTAGAACGGTATAGCTTTGGTAACTGTAAGACAGCAAACATACCGTTCAGACATGGGATTCATCTTTCTAAGAAGATGTGTCCACAAACAGAAGATGAGAAGGTTAGAATGTCTAACCAACCTTATGCTTCATGTTTGGGTAGCATAATGTATGCCATGTTATGTACGAGGCCTGATATCAGTTTCGCTGTTAGCGTAACTAGTCGATATCAGTCCAATCCAGGTAATGACCATTGGATGGCCATTAAACATATCCTAAAGTATCTTAAAGGTACTAAGGATAAGTTGATAATATATGGAGGAAACGAACTGCAGGTTAATGGGTATACAGACTCCGATTTTCAATCGGATCCCGATGATAGAAAGTCTACATCTGGATTTGTCTTTACCCTTAACGGAGGTGCAGTTTGTTGGAAGAGTTCGAAACAGGGATCGACAGCTGATTCCACCACTGAGGCGGAATATATTGCAGCTTCTGAAGCTGCAAAAGAGGCTGTGTGGATAAAGAACTTTATCACAGAATTGGGAGTTGTCCCAAGTATCGAGAATGCGATTCCGTTATACTGTGATAATATTGGAGCCATTGCGCAAGCAAAGGAACCGAGGGCGCATCAGAAGTCGAAGCATGTGGAACGCAAGTACCACATCATTCGAGAGATCGTGTCGCGGGGGGATATTGTCGTGTGCAAGGTACCGAGTGAAGATAATGTAGCAGACCCGCTGACGAAGGCCATAACTCCGAAGCTGTTTGATAAACACGTGGAGTCGATGGGTATTAGATACAATCGATATTGGCACTAGAGCAAGTGGGAGATTTTGTTGGGGTTGGTGCTCAGAGCGCCAATTCCCGGTTGTATTTCTGTTAAATACTTCTGTAAAACATTATTATTATGAATAATATATGCAGTTTCTATAATATAATCTATATTTCTATATGGTAAAGACGTAATGACCCTAGAATGATTAGTCATGATACAGTTGCAAAAGCGTCGCAACAGACATTGAGAAGTATCATGACGTTGTCATTCTCAGACAGTTCCTGGTCAAGTTTACACTACTTGGTCAGTATAGTAAACCCGTTGAGACCGGTACATGTCGTATACTGGAATATATGATTCCAATGGTTTCTCAATGAACCATTAGTCTTGGAGACTAGTATAGTCGTGTAGGTGTTTATAGCGGATAAACACTGAACGACTCACCGAAGATTCTTAATGGATGGTACACCAGCGTCAATAAGAATCTTCTTGGGTTGAGTAGCACTTGTGATTCTTAGACTTGAGTTGCCATTGTGGGCACATGAGACATCTTCTACACTTAGATGGCAGTCACGTCACCGATCTATTTAGATCAGACCTCCGCCTGTTCGTTGGGTGTAGACAGATCCTCAGGGTGTCCTATGTGTATCAAGATAGGATCCGTCAGTTCTGTGTATCAGAGCATAGGTAGTCCATATGATTAGCAATCAGATAAAACCATGGGCCCGTGGTAAAGTTTAGAAGCTAGTTCTAAACATTCTTTTTTGATATTGCTAATGGAATAGTCGACTGGATAATCCCGATAGAGATTTGACGTTTACATCTATATCTCTGGGATTTATCCGGATACCTGTGACGGAGGAATTATACATTTGCCATGACCTCGACCTGTATGGTTCAGCGAGATTATCCGTGATCGTCATAATCTACGGGTGGATAGATTATGGACATGAAATTTGATTTCGTGACGGATATACCTGAATCTAGAGAGTCTCAATAATGAAACATACTCGTAGAGCACTAGAGCAACATTAATAAATAATATTGATTATTTATAAAGTCGTTTAAAGGTTAAACGCAAGATACATGCTAAAGGGACTAGATAGTCATTTGCTTAATTATTGTGTATTTACATTTAATACTTGATTAATTTAAATACACATTAATTAATAGTCAAAATGAGTTACTTGACTTTTATCCTAAATGAATATATGTTTTTAATATTTAATGTAAATATTATACATATATTTAATATATTTGTATTTGATTAATTAATTAATTAATTAATTGTTAAATGATTAAATTAATTAAGATATAAATATCTTACATTAGGATATATTAAGAAAATGATATTAGTTGCCTTAATTGACTTTAATAAAATATCTAATAAAGTTGTTTTTGGATATTTATGCAAGTTGATTAAATGATAATTGAAATGAAATTGAAATTACAATTTCTTGTATTTGCCTTGATTTTCGGCCAAGGCTTAAATGTTACAAGTATAAATTGATTTTCATTTTCACTTTACACTTAACCTAATACACTTTAAAGAAAGAGAAAACTCCATTGAAGAAATTTAAAGAAAGCTTGAGAAAGAAAGAAAAATCAAAGAAAACTTGGAATTTTAGTAAGTTTTTCAAACTTGCTATTAGAGGGGAAAATGTTCCTTAGGTTCTAGGCTTCAACATGTGATGTTCTTAGATTTATTCCTTCTTTATTTCTTTGTGTTTTTGTTGATGGTAGTTTTAATTGAAGTGTTGAGCATGTATTGTAAAGGAAACTTGTGACTATTGTAGTTGTAAGGATTCTTTTAAGGTTTTGGAAACCATGTTGCTAATCTAGAGTTGTTGACCCACTCTTAGATGACCTAGATTTGATCTTGAGTTGTTTCATTGTGTTGAGACTTTGATTGGATGGAAGAATGGTGTTTTAGAAACATGATTTAAGTATTGGTTTCAAGTTTTTGACCTTGTACCATCTTTTGGCTTTTCATTTATGTTGAGTATTTGGATTTGTATATGATGCATGAAAATATTCGTCTGTTTGACCCTGGTCGGACATAATGTGGACGGCACTTTTGTGGTCGGTCCTCGGCTGGTCGGTCCTCGGCTGGTCAGTCCTCGGCTGGTCGGTCCTCGGCTGGTCGGACATAATGTGGTCGGCATTTTTATGTTCGGTCCTCGTCTGGTCGGACATAATGTGGTCGGCACTTTTGTTGTCGGTCCTCGTCTGGTCGGACATAATGTGGTCGGCACTTTTGTGGTCGGATTATTACTCCATTTGATCGGATCATAAATGTGAGTAATGTTTTAGTTTATGGGTGAAAACGAATAGATTATTCATATTAGATATTGAATAATCTACTCGGTATTTTGAAAAAGTTTTGAAATACGTTTTGCGCCTTGAACCCGCGCTTCCGCTGCGCCCGACCCGAATACCCCCTACACTTTTGTCATTCTCCATATGCCATTTCTGAAGTGATTGTCATAGTTTTTTTTTGTCAAGAGCTATCCCCGAGAGTACATTCAGCCGAAGTTATGGAACATGCATGACATCCTTCAAGGTCAATGTACACCCGAAATTTGTCCGCAACTGAATATCACCCATTCCTACTATCCCAGAGGAACTGATATTTCCCATCTTCACTGCTCCAAAGTCTTTTGCTTTGTATGTTGTGAAGAAATCCCTGTGAGGAGTGACGTGGTAGGATGCTGCAATATCTACCACCCACTCAACATCTTGGGTTGCGTTGTGAAGGCATGTCTCTTCCTGTATGGAGCATATTGCTACATCTGCTTGGACAACGACCAATGTCTCTCATTCGTCATTCTTCGGATGGTGATTGCCTTCTCTCTGCTCTCGTTGCAGTTTTCGGCAATTCTTCTTTAGGTGGCCTACAATGCCACAATGGTAGCACTTATAGGTAGGCTTCCTTCCATCTGAGGATCTACCCCTGGTTGTGCTTCTGCCTCTCTCCCCGTCTCTTCCTTGATGTCTTCCTCGAGTCTCTGTGACGAAGGCTTCTATCTGTTTTGAGCCAACATCTTTTCTCTTGGACTCCTCATTCGACATGGCATCTTTTATCATAGGCATGGTAACTTTACCTCCTGGAGCGGAATTGCTGAGAGTAACCACCAATGTCTCTCACTCCGTAGCTTCAGGTTCACCAAACGCCTCATTAACATGGCTTTATTCCGAGCTGTCTTGGCCTGGAATATGTCTTCCAGCTTTATCCACATCCCGTAAGCATCTGAATCCTGTGCTACGTGGTGGAAGACACTGTGACCGATCCACTACCTAATCTGACCCAAAGTTCTGTTGTTGAGTTTATTCAAGTCATACTCCTTAACAGACTCTGGTTTCACTCCCTTCAACTCGATGACATCAAACAGATCTTTGCAATGTAAAAAATCTATCATCCGAGGTCTTCAGAGGGAATAATTAGTTGCAGCCAGTTTAATCATTGCACCAGAAGACGAATCTCCAATTTCCATTTTAAGTTTTAAAGTTTAAAATGTATATACTATAAAATTGGGGCTGAATTTCACAAATTCGAGGTCACGGTTGCGTCCGGAACGGTCGAATATGATGGAATAGACACTTCGTTGGTCTAAATCCGACACATGGGCTGATTTGTAAATTCCTAAAAGTTCTGGGGCAAAATTGTAAATTTCAAAACTTCAGGGGGCTAAATGAAATTTACCAGGCTGCTGACGTGGCGCTGCTGACGTGGCAAGTGGGACCGGTTATGCTGACGTGGAGGACACATGGCTGCTGTCATGGCGCTGACGTGTTTGCTGGCTGGGCGCTGACGTGGCGCTGACTGTGCGCTGACTGGGCGCTGACGTGTCTGCCACGCGTATCGTCTTCTTCCTTCAGCGCGCGTGAGGCGCGTGGCTGCGAGTGTCGGCGCGTGGGAAGTCTCTGTCTGGCGCGTGCGGGCTCCCTGGACCTCCGTTTGATCGCCGGAAAATACCACCGTGCTCGTCTCGACATGAACTAGCTGATGGTATGCTCAAAGTTAATTTTTGACAACTTTTCCGGAACCCGAATTTTCCGAATCGAGCTCTGTTCTTCGGTTTTCGACCCCAATGAAGAACCAAAGTTCTGATACCACTTGTTGTGATTCACCGATCACTTTAGAGAAGATTTTTGAGGAAAAACCGAATTGAATTTCTATTATTACAAGAATAGATTTACAAGTTTTTACAAAAACTTAAACAAAACCTCATACTCTCAAACTCTCTACTTGGAGCTTACTACTCACACTTTGGGGTGCCTAAAACACTAAGATTAGGCTTCAATTTATAGGGCAAAAACGTGTGCTACAGTGCACACGTTTTTGCCAACTCAAAACCCTAAAAACATGGCAATCACCACCTAAAGTTGTTTTATTTGATTGCTCCATTTTCAAAACCACCGAAAGTGATTTGTTCGCTTGTTGTGCTTGCAGCTGGAAACCATGGCAGGAAGCTTCTGTGTGCATGCAGTAGCTGTACTCTACAATGGATAGGCAGAAACTTTGTTAGGGATGGTTCAGTTCTATTCACAAGACCTAACAAGTCAGAGCTACGTAGAAGTGGGGTAAATTGAGAGACCCAGTTCAATTAGTTGGTACCATCTATGTGTACGGAGATCATTTGAAAAATATTAGGTTGAAGTACAAAAGCAGAACAGGTAGAAACCATTGGAACAAAGGAAAAAAGGATCTTGAAATGCAAGTGTTAGCCGTAGGGCACTGATATCATAAAAGAATTTATGAAGAATGGTTTTGCAGAATACCAAAACTGTGAGTATTCATTTATATTTATAAGTATTTACAATTGATAATATATGATGATGAAGTATACATTTCAAATTCAAATAGACTGTGATAATGTTATATGTTCTTATTTTTCGGGTTGACGTTGCTGTTTGTTGCTTCACTAACAAATTGATAAATGTTAGTGAAGGGAAGCTGAGTCTCTAACCGAATCGGATAGATTGATAAAAATTTTGGGTTAACGTTAACTATGTTATTTGTTCCTCGTTATAGTTACGGTTTCAATCTTACTAACCACCAAAATCGGTGGTTGGTTTTTAAGCAAACCGTAATCGAATCGGACAGATCTAGTTCGGTTATAATTTGCGGTGATAATTTATTATCAATGATTTAATTACGATTGGTCAATGGTTTGGTTGCGGTTCAAACCATAATCATGATTCATGTGCATGTCTTGGTTCGATAGATAAATAAAAATTATTTAGATACTAGCTGAATTGATTTGGATTTTGATTTGGGCTTATATAAAATCAATTTAGCGTTTGGGCCTATATCATTTATTAATAGATTGGGAAGTTATTAACCAAATCAATTTATATATGGGTTTTGTTTTTCTACGAGTACAATTGGTGCTTTAAAAATAAAACTTGTGTTCACGGTTATTTTCGTTTCAGGGGTAAATCGGTAAATTTACTCCTCGAACAATCCTCCCTCAACTATGAATTTGTTTGGTTTGGGGATCAAATACAAACTTAACAAAAGATGAGAAAACACACAGACAAAGGAGAAGGTTTAACGTAGTTCGGCGGAATGGATCCAACCTATATCCATGGGCACAAGGGAAAATGAAAATTTTATAACGTGGTTGGGTATGACCGACCTCCTTATCTATCAAGCTCGTCTGACCGACATCTTACAAGCTCGCTCTTTCACTTAAGTTTTTTGCTCTCTATTTTACAAGTCACGTGTGATAGATTTTTTCTCAAATCCTCTCTAAATGAGTTCTCAACCCCTCTTTATATAGTGCGTCTGAATCCACTGGTCCACCGCCTATGACATCAGCTCATGTCACATGTCATCAATGCAGTAGCAACTCTCCTTAGCTTCCCACAATTGGACCAATAAGAACACTTCCTTTTCAGTCTTCGCCTACTGCCATGAGAGAGAAACTCCGACCCCATATCAAACACTTGGCCACAAGAGAATGTTCCCTCCTTGTGCCAACACACAAAATGAGGCCCCAATGGGACGTAGCCCGACCCCAAGCCATATCAAACACTTGGCCATAAGGGAATATTCCCTCCTTGTGCCAAAAAACAAAATGAGGCATCGGTGGGACATAGCCCGAGCCATATCAAACACTTGGCCACAAGAGATCAAACACTTGGCCACAAGGGAATGTTCCCTCCTTGTGCCAACACACATCAATAGGACCTCAGCATAACTTAACCCAGACCCGAGCCGATCAAACTTATTTCCAAGACTTAATTGTGATGGAAGATTTTCAACCTCCGGAAATCACTACGGAGACTGGAAATGGCGTCCCACTTCACGTCATCCATTAAAAATAAAATCAAGATAAAAAAATGAGGGTGACTTAGCACATATCCCATACTGACCAAAAAGAAACAACAAGGGAGCCTGAGACAGTCCTGCCCCATGCCACCCAAAACTATAATTTTGAACCTTATTGTTCAATGTCCCGGCGAACCGAGCTACGGATTGAAGGAGCAGCCAATAGGCATGAGACTCTCACCATGCTAAGGATACCATAGAGTTTGCAAACGCCATGGAGACCTTTGGGTCTTCCCCGTGTTATGCTCATACGGATTTGAAGTGGGTTGGCCAGACGCCATATGTGTATTCTTCCTCCCCGTGATTGGCATTTCCCGAGACTGCAAATGCCACGGAGGCTCGTGGGCCTTTCTCGTGATATGCACCTCTAACGATACCATAGTATCTCAACTGAATTCAATCTGTACATGTGATGATTACCAAGGGGCTCCAAGCACCGCGTCGACTCTTTCACCGGGCGTGCTTTAGATACCCGAGGCGACGCTCCATCTCGTGGGTTTGACAATGACATCAGGGATTGGCGTACCACAGGGGGTTCACGTTTTTCTCGTATGTCTTTCACCCATTCATGCGTTCTGAATCCTCAAAGGTGCAAGTCATTGGGTCAGGACACTTCAACCCAAAGGTTTGATAATGACACCAAGGATTGGTGTGCCACGGTTTTCGTGCCTTCCCAACATGCCTTTCACCCCTTGATGCATCTCGACCACGAGTATCTCACAAGAATATTAAACATGGTTTTCCCATCAAAATAAATAACAAGAAAGGTGAATAAGTTTTCTATTTAAAAATGGGAAAGTCTTATTCAAATTCTTGGGATCTACTGCCCTTCTTACAACTCTTTGTGGGTCATTTTAAGAGAGGCTCTATTGAAAATATCTTCTCAGCATCTCGACATTTCAAGGCTTCTTGAACCGTTTATCGTCTAACTGCTCCAAACGATAGGTACCCGACCTGGTGACATTGCTACTAGCGCTGCCTGATCCTCATGACCTCATGATTAACATACTCGCTGATGTAGTCGTTCCTCACCAGGTCCTCCATCTGCTCCTGCAGGTCCTTTAAATTCTCTGTGTTATGTCCCATTGTTTGATGGTGGGTGCAATAAACCTTGTGGTTTCTCTTATCAACTTTAAACTTCCTCGGGTCGGGCTCAATCAACAGGACTTTGTCCCATATCTCCCGAGCTATCTATCCCATGGGTCTGTTAAGGATGGTATACGAGTCGTCCCTGTAATCTGGAGCTCCTGCTGGGTTGGTCCTAGTTTCTTTATTTTCTTAGCCATTTGCTCCTTTTTTTCCGTGGCCAGGCTCTTACTACTAGCTATATAATTTCTCATTCAACTAGGCCCTGCCAGCATCTTCTCTACCGATGCTCTTTCTTCCAACTTTTCAATCTCTCCATCATGACTTGTTTGAAGGCTCAAGTTCCTGTTGGGGTTTTATGCGATGGATGCAGCGAAAGCGTGGTTCAGGTGAAATCGTAATTTTAAAATTTTTCAAATTACCGAATAAATTATTCAATATCTAATATGAATAATTTATTCATATTTCACCTAAACCTATTTATTCGATATCAAATAGCGACATAAATATAAATGAAACGTCGCAAAACTTTATGAGAAATATTTTTCCGCAAAATGGCATAAAACGTGTTTTTGACCGAACCGACAACCCAACACTTATGGAGACTGCCCAAGTCAGATCCAATAGTGTTAGGGCAGTTTATGGGCTGCCCAAACAGTGACGAACTCACTGTTTGGACTGTCGTCACCCTGTTGGCTCAAAAGTCACTCGGTAACACCGTTTTTCACCGTTTTCGCTTATTTCAACTCCGAAACACTTTTCGGAAATTGTTCCAACTCCCAAAACACATCCAATACATTCATAACACATTACTTTCATCACAAAATTTCCAGTTTATTTAGATCTTATCCAGAAACTGAAAATCCCAATTTTCATGCTTTTAATCCAGATTTTTAAGATTAAATCAATTAATCAAAACATCAACCAAATTCACCACACATGAAGCACCCAAGAATAATTCTAGGTGTTACAAGAGTGGTCATAAAATTCTAAAATGGCAACATGTCATCAAATGAAAAAATTGGAGCAAAATTACCATAATTATATCCAAAACTACTTCACACATGCATCAACACTTCCAATTCATCATCCACAACAAAAAGCCACAATTTTTTAGAATTGAAGAAACCCTAGAACGTTTCTAAATCATCAAGAAATAAAAAACTAAATTTCCAAGCTTAGGGTTTTGAAGAATTACCTTAAATCTCCTAAATCCTTAGCATTTGTTTCTTGATTTTCCTTTATTTCTTCATGGTTTCTTCAAACCAAGATTTAGAGCTTTCTTTTTGATGTTTGGACGGCCATTGATGATGAATAAATAAAGAAGAAAACATTTCCCTTTTTAAAATTACATTGCCGTCATTTAGGGGTATTATGGTCATTTTTTACAATTTATTCTAATTAAATTATATTAAGCTTTTTGGTGACCAATCAAATTCACACACATTTAGCTTAATAAAAACATGATATGTGTTCAAATAATAATTAAACATATTTCATAACAATTATGAAAAAGTTTATCAATTAATTATTCAAATATTTAACAATTAAATATCTAAATAATTAATTAATATAATTATTATTATATATGTATTTTATTTACATTAAATAACAAATACATATATTAATGACATGTGTCAAAATCTCATTTGACAAATAATTAGTATGTATCAAATCAAATTTTATTTCAAATACAAATACATATTAATTACCATTGACCAAAAATGCCCTTATGCATGTGTTATCGTTTAACTGATTAAACGATTCGAATTAACTCATTTAATCCGATGAAGTATTATGAATAATTCGTATTATTCATATCGCGTTGCCCAAGTACTCAACGGGTAAACTTCATATTGTGGGACTCTCTAAGTTTAGGTTTATCCGTCACGAAATCCAATTTCGTGTCCATAATTCACCCACTCATGAATTATGATGACCACAGATAATCTCGCTAAACTATGCAAACCGAGGTCATTGCATACATATAATCCCTCCGTCACAGGCTATCCATATTATACATGGGATATAGATGAGAACGTCAAATTCGTTTGGTATAATATAGTCGACTTTCAATTTACGATCCCTAAATAACACTCGGAACTGATTTCCGAAATTATACCACGGACATGGATTTACTAGATCTTAAACACGTGAGGATGCATATGCCCTGTAAATAAGACTGACTGATTCTATCTTGATACGCACTAGATTTTATGAGCATCAGTCTACACCCAACGAACAGGCGGAGGTCTGATTATGAATAGATCGGTGACGTGACTGCCATCAAAATGTGGAGGATAACTTATATATCCCACTGTGGTATCTCAAGTCAAAGGACCACTATGCTCGCTCAAATCGTGAAGGTTTCTATTGACGTTGGTGTATCATATATTAGGAAATCTCCAGTGAGTCGTTCAGTATTTATCAAATAGACACCTACATGTCTATACGAGTCTCCCGAGACTCATGATTCATTTGGATAAACCATCAGACCAAGTCAAGATATACGATATGTACTGGTCTCAGCGGATTTTACTAACCGACCCGTGTTAGTACATCTTGACCAGGAACTTTATTTAAGGATATACATCTTATAGTGTGCGTCCCAATGTCAATTACAAACTATGTTGTAACTGCGCACTACATTGTAAATCTTAGGGTCGTTGTCTAATATACACGTATCACTGAACCAGATTCAGTTTCAATCTAATTATAATCAGATATCTAATCGTAATTATATCGAATAAGTGTATAAAAAACAAGGGTGCTACCATTAAATTAGTAATATTATGGAAAATAGAATTGTTCGTATTTATTAATCGGACATAAAGACGATCCGGATTGGCACTTTGAGCGCCAACCTTAACAATTTCTCCCATTTGCTCTAGTGTCAATCCACGGTATCCTATACACATCTTACTATGTATCGCATACTCATGGCCCTTAAGAGCTCACCTTGCACTCAAAAGGTAAGTAACAACAAGTAAGCCCGCTTAACAAATCGAGTCTGTCCAACAAACCCAACCATTTTCCTTAGCTAGCATCATTCATATTTTACAGAATCCAAATTCTACATCAATATGACTCAGATGCTATATCAGTTCTGTGTTATAGCTACTGAGTTGTCTATGTATTTAGAGATCAAATCCAAATACTATAAGACAACCACAAGCACAAAATTAATATCAAAACTTCTAATCTATAAGGTCATTATGCAACTTCATAAGTCAATACATCATAAGTTGTAACTGATTCCACTAATTTAGTAGAAACAAAGGTGACACTCCCATTGCGTATTTTCTGACTTTATATGACATAGACCGTCTAATGTCATAATTATGATCAAAACTAATTTAACCTTATGGTTGCAGACTAAATTCTCCATGAATAAGAAACTTGTTCTTAATATCTCAAAGATCACAAAGAACATGTTTGAAGACACATCCTATGGTCGACTGTATATCAAAATAACTCGTAACAATTATGATTAAATTGATATCTTTAATCGCACATAATATAGCATTCATTACGCCATCATCCTATGATGTTTAAGAAAGACAAGACATTCTAATCAATCTCTCTTTCGACAAATGAATCATCCTTTACGAAAGATGAATACTATATAAAAGACACGCTAATTGTCAAACAGTTATACTAATTGTCATACAGATAGTCTTACTGTGTCCTTTATTAGATCATATCTAATATGTGACTAATGGAAGTATTTCACAAGTCTCTTAGTCTTATATCATATATAAAACTTTATATCAAATATATCAGAAACTACTCCCACTGCTTTCACAGAGAAAATAAGACTTAAGTAAATGTTTTACTTCACAAACATCTCATTATTAATTTAATAATGATGATGTCGTTAGGATATATAACACTGGAAAGAAATTTGTACGCTCTTACTGACCCTATCAACAAATATTGATAGAATCAGACAATCTGACTGTATCAAAATTAGAGAACACAAGTTTCTGGAAAGCTTATCTGAATCTACAATAGTCTCCATAAGCTAGTAAATAAAACTGTGATCTTAGCAGAATACAAACTCCAGGGCCATTCTAGAATGAACTTCTTCAAACAAAGAAACCGCAACGGATTTGTCATTCGAAGAAATCACCCAAGAACGCCACTTTCCATTCTTTATCTAAAATACAGTTTAATATCAACATTAACCAACAGATCTTTAATTACTCAATTAGTGCGACCAGAGACAAGTATTCTCAGAATCTACAATAGACTACTGAGGATAACCTTTCTCATTGTAATACTATAAAGGTCAAACATTTATCAAGCTCACTCCGCTTTTGCTGCGCAAATAATTTTGCACATTTTATGAAAAATTCATAATAAAAGCTCAATCAAGTTCAAAACTTGATCATCGTAAGCCATGAACAATCTTAGATCTATGGTTCAATGGTAATTTCCGGAATCGATATCAAATATCGCTCCCACTATAAGTTATAGGTTAATTTTCTTCGATAAGAAAACAACAGAATCATTAAGTATCAAATACTTTGTAAATGATTCTGACATCCTATTGAACTTATACGGAAGATGTTGTAGGGTCTTTTCATCTTATTAATTACATAGTTCCATTACAGTTATCATTCTCACATTTGACTTCAATAAGTCAAATATTTTCTACAATTGTCAACATTCGATGTTACACACCAAGTAATAAAATAATTCTATTACTGGGGATCATAGAAAAGATATTCTATCAAATAGAATACAATATTCCATTAAATAGAATAAATGATAAACCTTACTTGTACATATTAGGCGCAAGTACTTTCAATTATATAACAATTATACAAAAGAAAGTTTCAAATCTCAAACTTTTCAAGATTCGAGTTATCCACTATATATATTATATATGTAATTGTAGGAACAAATGGATCATAATTAAAGAGATGAATTAGAGTTACCGGAGTATAACCCTAAGAGTATTGAAACTAATTCGGTAACACTCAATATCAATGAATCAAATCATATAAGATTCAATTACTCCCACTGACCAATTCCATCAAAATGGAATCGCGGAAGTTTAATATTGAGTCAGAATCATATTCATTAAATAACTTTAGAACAAATTGGCTTAAATTCACATGTTTGATCATATCAAACATCTTTGAACAAATCAAAGACGCACGATGAATTTCAAAAATATAGTTTTCAACACTTCAAATAGAATATATTTGAACCATTCAAAATATTCTATCCGCGTTTCATCAGAAAACATATCGAAAGTTCTCGAACCATTCAAGACGTTCAATATATTTTCTTTTAGAAACACGCAACTAAGTCATGACAATTCATTAACTAAGTTATGGAGTAAAGAAAACTATCGAAGGAAATTTATAATTCATTAAACTATATACATCCAATGTATTAGTTTAATAAATTTGTGGTCCAATGATAATCATTGGTTAAATGAGATTTAATCACATCCTGAATACAATATTCATTAAATGGATAAGAATATATGGTGTGAACTCGTATCATACCATCATTTACTATAAGCAACATGCATCTAATGTTTATGTGATTAAAAATCATAAAGCACAGTTCTAAGTTATTTAGTTAACCGAATATTTTCTTAATGTTTATCCTTTCATTAATGACATTACTAGTCTTATTAAAATATGTAACAACTGTTTATATAGAACAAGTAACTATCCAATAGTCACAAGTTCTGATATCAAATATCAAAACAGTTATTAAACATTATTTTAAATAACTAAACGGGATATCCGGTATCCAATACCCATAGTTATCGTATTGTGAGAATCAATATTCTCTATACACAACTATACACATTTCATTTCTTAAGCTTTATAATTTGCGTTCAATTATTCACAACAATTACAAATAATTGATTAGCAAACTGTGTCAGACACGTGACTTCTAAAAGTCACTAAAGCCAAGAAACGTCATTATAAGATAAATAAATATTAACGAGGTTTTCTTAATGCCAGTCAAGAATCTCGAGACAAGAACTAGTTCGTGTCAATTCTTACTGCATAAGAAACTATTCTTACTAAATAACTATATCCAGAACATATATCTATTTAGATTACTAATCGTGACTTAGTAACTAAGTTACTAACCATCTTGATTTTTCAAGAAAATCAGAACATCAGTTCCCGATGGTTTGAACTAATCTAACAATATCTAAGTCTACTATCTTTCTAGAACCTATTCTAGAACTATGCAACCATAAGTAAAGTCAGAAAACCTATTCAAGTAATAAACATGCAGTGGATTAGAAGTATAATTCTATAAACAATATAGAATAAAAAGGAAAACGAAGCAGAATTTTCCATAAAATTCCGCACTGTCTTAGTTATGGATTTTTAACCCAGCAGTGTCACCCACTACTTTACGTAATACCGTAATCCCTAACGGAGAATGGGAATTCAATAATTAAATCGAATTCCATAGTGAGAGTAGGATCCCATGAATATATTTCGACTCACAGCTTTGGCACGATCTCGCCTATGTATATTCATTAGGTAGACAACTCATTGTCAATCACTCATCAGTGACTCCGGATTTTGGTCCTGACCATTTCTCATTGTGAGAGCTTTGGCACGTTTACAAGGAGGAGTATAAAGGCTTCACTTGTCAATGACAAACTCAAGCTACCGATGTAGTCCTGACAGCTTTGGCACGTTCAGGATTTCCACTTTTACGTGAATTTTCTAGTATAATATACAACCAGCATGGATAAAATCCCATAAACTACACCCTCACAGCTTTGGAACGATCTCAGATGCAGTTATAGAAAGATACACATAAATCGTACTGATAAGACGAACCAAGAAACATGTATCCAATACACGTCACTTAATAGCCTTATTTCTAAGCTTGGATTTTCCTCAGGAAGCTATACTCTAGATCAAATGCAGAATTTTAATCTAAATCATTTTCTAAATAATTCAATTCAACCTTAGAAAACATAACTCAATTTAACCATTAAATTTCTGTTACGTTTCCGTTAGCGTAGAACCGAAAAGTCAAGAAACATATAGATTACATGCATGTGCGAATATTAAAATTGGATTACATATCATATATCAAGCATGATTAATGTAGTGGATGAAGCATCAGACCTGCTCTGATACCATTTTTTTGGGGTTTTGGGCGATGGGCGCAGCGAAAGCGCGGTTCGGGCGAAATCGTAATTTTAAAACTTTTCAAATTACCGAATAAATTATTAAATATCTAATATGAATAATTTACTTATATTTCACCTAAACCTATTTATTCGATATCAAATAGCGACATAGATATAAATGAAACGTCGCGAAATTTTTACGAGAAATATTTTTCCGTAAAATGGCATAAAACATATTTTTGACCGAACCGACCACTCAACACTTATGGAACTGCCCAGGTCAGCTCCAATAGTATTAGGGAAGTTCATGGGCTGCCCAAACAGTGATGAGATCACTGTTGGACAGCCATCACTCGCTTGGCTCAAAAGTCACCCGATAACGCCGTTTTTCGCCATTTTTCTCTTATTTCAACTCCGAAACATTTTCCGGCAATTTTTCCAACACCCAAAATACATCCAATACATTCATTACACATTATTTTCATCACAAAATTTCCAGTTTATTCAGATCTGATCCAGAAACCGAAAATCCCAATTTTCATGCTTTAAATCCAGATTTTTAAGATTAAATCAATTAATCAAAACACCAACCAAAGTCACTACACATGAAGCACCCAAGAATAATTCTAGGTGTTACAAGAGTGGTCATAACACTCTAGAATGACAACATGTCATCAAATGAATAAATTGGACTAAAATTACAATAATTCGATCCAAAACTACTTCACACATGCATCAACACTTCCAATTCATCATCCACAACCAAAAGCCCCAATTTTTCAGAGTTAAAGGAACCCTAGAACCTTTCTAAATCATCAAGAAACAAAAAACTAAATTTCCAAGCTTAGGATTTTGAAGAATTACCTTAAATCTCCTAAATCCTTAGCATTTTTTCTTGATTTTCCTTCATTTCTTCATGGTTTCTTCAAACCAAGATTGATAGCTTTCTTTTTGATGTTTGGACGGCCATTGATGATGAATAAATGAAGATGAAAATATTTCCCTTTCTAAAATTGCTTTGCCGTCATTTTGGGGTATTATATTCATTTTTTGCAATTTAATCTAATTAAATTATATTAAGCTTTTTGGTGGCCAATCAAATTCACACACATTTAGCTTAATAAAAACATGTCATGTGTTCAAATAATAATTAAACATATTTAATAACAATTATGAAAAAGTTTATCAATTAATTATTCAAATATTTAACAATTAAATATCTAAATAATTCATTAATATAATAATTATTATATATGTATTTTATTTACATTAAATAACAAATACATATATTAATGGCATGTGTCAAAATCTCATTTGACAAATAATTAATATGTATCAAATCAAATTTTGTACAAATACAAATACATATTAATTACTGTTGACCAAAAATGCCCTTATGCATGTGTTATCGTTTAACCGATTAAACGATTCGAATTAACTCATTTAATCTGATGAAGTATTATGAATAATCCGTATTATTCATATCGCGTTGCCCAAGTACTCAACGAGTATACTTCATATTATGGGACTCTCTAAGTTTAGGTTTATCCGTCACGAAATCTAATTTCGTGTCCATAATTCACCCACTCATGAATTATGATGACCACGGATAATCTCGCTAAACCATGCAAGCCGAGGTCATTACATACGTATAATCCCTCCGTCACAGGCTATCCATATTATACCTAGGATATAGATGAGAACGTCAAATTCGTTTGGTATAATATAGTCGACTTTCAATTTACGATCCCTAAATAACACTCGGAACTGATTTCCGAAGTTATACCACGGCCATGGATTTACTAGATCGTAAACACGTGAGGATGCATATGCCCTGTACACAGGACTGACGGATCATATCTTGATATGCACTGGATATCATGAGCATCAGTCCACACCCAACGAATAGGCATAGGTCTGATCATGAATAGATCGGTGACGTGATTGCCATCAAAGTGTGGAGGATAACTCATATATCCCACTGTGGTATCTCAAGTAAAATGACCACTATGCTCACTCAACTCGTGAATGTTCCTATTGACGTTGGTGTACCATATATTAGGAAGTCTCCAGTGAGTCGTTCAGTGTTTATCACATAGACACCTACATGTCTATACGAGTCTCCTGACACTCATGGTTCATTGGGATAAACCATTAGATCAAGTCACGATATACGAAATGTACTAGTCTCAGCAGATTTTACTAACTGACCCGTGTTAGTCAATCTTGACCACGAACTTTATTTAAGGATATACATCTTATAGTGTGCTTTCCAACTTTCCAAATATCATATAACCCCCATTATATAAAGAGTTAACTAGAAAAAGAAGAAGAAAAAGAAGAAAGAAAGAAAGAAAGAAAGAAAGAAAGAGAAAAGAAGAAGAAGAAAGAGAGAAGTAAGGAAGAGATAAACAACAATAGAGGATTGAGAAATATGAAGAAATCAAGTAGATTAAGGTAAGTATATGTTGACCCAAATCTTGAGTTGTTGATTTTAGTGGTATGAATGACATGATGATGATAATAATATGTTTGAGGTTCCAATTAATGAAGATATAAGCTTGGGGATTGGTTGTTGTGTGTTACCCCAATTTTTATAAGAAACCTTAAGTCTTGAGATAAGTAGGAATATTAGATTAGAAGATTAAATTGGAATGTAATGTGTGAAATTGATCTATGATGATGTTATGTGTTGCATATTATTGGTTAATTAGTAAAGAAATGAGTTATGGAGTAAGTGTTTGAGTTGAAAAGTTTAAAGTTTAATTTAATATGTTAACTTGGTAGTTTTTTATGTGTGAAATTGATGTGGGTTGTTGGATTGTGTATTGGGAGTGATATGGAAGCATTGAAGATGTTTTTGGCTAAGAAAACTAGTGAAGAACCAGTGCAGAACCTGGAAAATCAGGTTTGCTCGCGACGCAAGAAGGAACCTGCGTCACGACGCGTGATGAAAATTGAGATTGATTTCTACGATGTTCGCGTCGCGACGCGTAACACCCTGCATCACGACGCGATGTCAAAATTTTCCTAAAACTGATTTAAACCATCCCAGTTCCACCCTAGCATGTTAGAGACCACCCTTAGGGTCTCGTATGAGTTTGAGAATACATGGTACACTGTGATATAAGAATAATATGATTTGAAAAATTAAATAATTATTTAAATATAAATATTTAAATATATGTATTATATTTACAATAAATATTCAAAATACATATATTTATGATATATGTCAAATACTTGATTTGACAATTTATTAATGTGTATTTACTAAAATTATATATTAAATCCAAATACACATTAATTAGGAAATGACCGAAAAAACCTTAAGCATGTATCTTTCCGTTTAACTATTAAACGATTTATAAATAATCAATATTATTTATAAGTATTGCTCTAGTGCTCTACGAGTATATTTCGTTAGTGAGACTCTATAGGCTCAGGCATATCCGTCACGAAATCTAATTTAATGTCCATAATTTACCCACCCGTAAATTATGATTACCACATATAAACTCGCTGAACCATACAGGTCGAGGTCATCGTATACGTATAATCCCTCCGTCACAAGTATCCGGATTATCCCAGAGATATAGATAAAAATGTCAAATCTCTATATCTATTAGAAATCTCTTAAATAACACTTAGAACTTACTTTTATAGTGTACCACGGGCCCATGGATTTAATAGATTGCTAATTCCATATTGAATACATATGCTCTATACACAGAACTGACAGATCCTATCTTGATACACACAGGATATCCTGATGATCAGTCCACACCCAACGAACAGGCGAAGGTCTGACCTAAATAGGTCAGTGATGTGACTGCCATCAAAGTGTGGAGGATATCTCATACATACACAATGGTATCTCAAGTCAAAAGATCACTATGCTATTCAGCTCGAGAATGTTCCTATTAACGTTGGTGTACCATATATTAGGAAATATTCGGTGAGTCATTTAGTGTTTATCAAATAAACACCTACTCATCTATATGAGTCTCTCGAGACTCATGGTTCTTTGGGATAAACCATCGGACCAAGTTCCGATATACGACGTGTACTGGTCTCAGTGGATTTTACTAACCGACCCGTATTAGCAAATCATGACCAGGAACTTTATTTGAGAATATACAACTTATAGTGACACTTCCCAATGTCAATTACAAAATACGTTGTAACTGCGCACTCTATTGTATATCCTGAGGTCTTTCTCTAATATATATACATATCACTAAACAAGATTTAGTTTCAATCTAATCGATATAAAAATGAATACGTATATAAAAGACAAGAGGTGCTACCATAAATACGTAATATTATGGAAAAGGAATTGTTCATATTCATGAATCGGACATAAATATGATTCGGATTGGCACTCCAAGCACCAACCATAACAATCTTCTCATAAGGTCGGGTATGATTTGCTGAGCCGATCCTAATTCAAAGACAAGGCTCTAAATGCCGAGCTGCTCTAAGAATCTGATGCTTGGGCAATCTGACTTGACCACATTGGACTTGACCATCTCGGACTTGACCACCTCGGGTAAATCTTTCAATCTATCCCCAAGTTCTGCCCCGGATTGCCTCTCTGTGCCTCGGGCTCGGGTTATGATCTCTTCTAGGTATCACCTCGGATTCGGGCCCTCTGTCTGACTTCTTATTCTCACAAGGACCTTGCACTTTTATCTTGTCAAGTGTAAAACTCATTTTACTATTCATTAGGATTCTGACTTTTTGGGGGCCAAAAAACCACCATCAACAATTTATAATTGAATTTTTTTTTTGGGAAGAGTGGGGGTAATTATTTATAATATATATATAATCACGGGGGCGGACATGCTATTTCCACCTTACAGCAATATGAATTTATATCTTATATACCAAGCTTAAAATTATAGGTATTATAATTTCTTGATAGCTTTTATTATATGAGAATCAATTTCATTGATGTACCATTCACGTCAATTTTTAATACAAAATCAAACAAATTTTTTTTTAGATAAATTCAATTATGTGGATCATTTGATACCATTAAGTGTTATCCTAAATAGTCACAAAGAAAAATGAGTTGTTGAGAAAATGATTCAATATATATATAGCTAATTTCTTTTATTACCAAAATACTTCAAAATCCTTTTGTTTGATCAAAAAACAAATAATTCTGATTAATGTACATTGAGCTCGTGGGCACGACACACATCTGTACAAGTATGACTCACATTTTTAGGGAAAACGAGCACAACACGACACAACATGCATATGGGGAGCTTAGATTTTAGGCATTTGAGCCATAAAAGCACAACATGATTTGAGAAAAGACAAAGCAGGTGTAGACACTGCATTTTTACATAAGCCCGATGATGAGCCTCGTATGGAGACACTACCTGAAAAGTTACGGAAGTTGTGAAAAACGAATGTCGGAAGGAAGGAAACCTCTAAAATTAGCACCTCATCGGATTCGAACTCACTAGCCAGCCTCGGATTCGCTCAGTCAGTTTCTGTTCCAAACCTCAGCCTCGGCCCATCAACCCAGCCTCGGTCCAAATCCATCCACACGCCCAAAGCCCATGTAGCCCATGCCAAACACCACACAATGCCCATGCAGCCTACGCCAAACACCACACAAAGCCCATGCAGCCCACGCCAAACACCACATAATCAGCCCAAAAAGACAACATGCACGCCCAAAAAAAAGAAGAAACCCCATGCAATCCACATGCGAAAATCCCCTCAAAGCACTTTCCAATTTAACAAGATTTGAAATCTCATCCTTACCAATTAACAAGATTTGATATCTTTATCACCAAATTTATGAGATTGTATTTCAAAAATAATTTTGGTAAGATATTCCCCAAATAAATGTGATTTATTTCCCTATTTGTAGATCCTTTCAAAATATTATAAAAGAGATACTTTTCTTCATCAAATGGGGCTTGGACGGCCACTTGAAACCCTAGAGCTCTTCTCTTTTTCTTACACAACAACTTGAACTTGAAAACCCTAGAGGCTATTTTCTTCTTCTTTGGAGCATCACCAAAACACAGAGAAAAGAACTTGGAGGAAATCCCTAGAGCCACCACTGAAAAACAACAAGAAATCGAAACCACAACCAACCAAACAATCGAAAAATAAACAACCAAAAAAAAAACAAAAAAACAACAGCAAAAAACAACCAAAAAAATAGCCAAAAACAACCAAAATAACAGCTAAAAATAACAAAAAACAACAGCAAAAAACAACTAAAATAGCAGCTAAAAACAACCAAAACTGCAGCCAAATCATCGAAAAAAAATAGCAGCCAAATCACCGAAAAACAATAGCAAAAAAATCATGAAACAACCAGCCAAAAATCGTGAAATAAACAACCAAAAATAGCCAAAAACAGTAACTAAAACTGTGAACAGCAACAGCAAATCAGCAACGAGCAAAGAGCAAACAAAAAGAGCGAAACAACAAACAACAAATAATAAATAGTGAACAACAAACAACAAACAGCAAACAGCGAACAGTGAAACAGCAAACATCAAACAGTAAATAGCAAATAGCAAACAGCAAAGGAGAGAACAGCGTGAGCAGCAACCAGCAATCCTTTTGATGATGGTCTAACGCAATTCCGAGAAAGCAACTTAAAAGGTAAGACCCGAGGGCACCCTACCATATTTATTTTATAGTTCCGGACGCTGCATGCCTGGCTGGACGTGAAATAAGTCCAGCCGGGTATGCGAAGTCTTATATCAAAGACGGCCAGATTTTTGGTCACATTTTTTCCTTTCTTTGGCATTTCGTTACTTATCTTTTTTTTTTATCTATTTATTTACTTTTATAGTTATTTTATTATTTTGCCTTTATTTTGTTTATTTTTTTGTTCACGTTGATGATTATGTGCATATGCATTGTTATATGTTTTCATGTCTATCCGATTACATTGCATTGATGATTATGTATGTTATTATCCCTTGCGGTATATCGGATGGAAACCCTGACATAAATTCTGTAGTCGAATCTGAATGGATGGTAGTACGGTCTGTACTTGGGATACAACTCCACGTGCCACTCGGGAAATACTCATATATGCGTGATTAACTCCCATTCTTTTGTTTGTTATTTATTTATTGACGTTTTTCCTGCTTTTGATTGTTTATTATAATTTCCGTTATCGCATCTCGTATTTCTTAATTTAATATGTTTTTATTGTGATTATTATTTTGTTTAGGTATGTTATTATATTTTTATTCGCATTTATGCATGAATTGCATTAAGACTTGGCTATATTATTGTTGTGTGAACCCGTCCATTATACTAGCATAAGTAAGGGACCATTCCGAACCCAACAGTTTGAGGTCTTCCCTTGCAAGGGGTAAGTGCGGCCTTAAACCTTTCCTAGTTCACACTGGGTGGCGATTCCTTCATTCTTCGGTTTAGTCCCCCGCGGGCTACTCCGTACTCTTTACCGGCTGCGAGCCCAACAGTGTCGTGGTCGCCGAACATCATAGGCATAGCGGTAAACCTCGCTTCGTTCCTACAGATGGCGACTCCACTGGGGATAGAGAATTTGCCCCGAAATAATGCCTTGTAGTGTCCGTGGCTTTGGCTTTGGTTACCCAAGTCTCATATATTTTACATACCCTTTTTTCCCCGATGACGTCATATATCGTGAAGTCGCTTTCACTCAAGGCGGTAGATCGTTATGTGATGATAACCATCACTCGTTGGCACGTACCTTAGGTTTTAAAAAAGGTATGCTCACTTGGTTGCTCGAACCCTTGAGTGGGGAGACCTAGTTGTGTGCAACCCTTGGCCAATGAGAGCCTTGTCCATACCCTTGTAAGCCCATATACGAACCATAGTTATGTGTCATATAGAAGCTACCTTCATGCTTGTGTTTGGGCTCATTATCATTTCGATCCATTTGGACTTCTCGTCATAGGATACGAAACTTGTTAGGCCACTTAAACTGGGATGAGTTTGTATCTTATGATGATTGGGCCAAAAGTTTTCAAAATGATGATGAACCACTTTGTGTTTAGGCTCCATATCATTTGAAGTTATTTAGCCACCTTATCGCAAAAATGTAAACATGTTGGGCCTTTTCAACTAGGACAAGTTTACACCTAGCGATAATCTGACTGAACGCTTTAAAATGATAACCGGCCAACTTGTATGAAAACCTTGATGGGCTTAGAAGGTCCGAACATGATCCGAATATGCCAGATAGATGAGTCTGATATCCGCACTGACTTTCATCCAAGAAGGGTACGCCTTATTATGGCATATTTGTATACTTTTGGATACCTCCAAGTCCGTCTCCACCACAACTGTGATTACTGAGGACCCAATTCATCATTTCTAGACAATGGCACGATCCCATAATAGGCTTAGTCAATATTGTAAATGGATTATCTTTGTTTTTTACTGATGAAAAGAGACTGAGGTAGCCAAGGTTCACCCCTGTAGAGTATGAGAGAGCGATTTTGTGTACCCCACATTGGTGCATAAAATAAGCCATACCTAGGACAGAAATGGACTTACCAGGAGTGTGTGAGGAATAAGGTCAGAAGGGTATATGCTATTTTGATAACCACATGCATCTCATGCATACACGCATTATGCTAACCCCTTATCTTAACAACCAGCATAGATATCTGTTGGGTTAGAGAAGAAGTAAGACTTGTCAAGAATGGTTAGCAAGCATAGATGCGTCAGACAACGAAGGTTCCCGCATGGATCAATTGGAGACTAACATCACCAAAGTTACCGAGCAATTACAAGTATTGACCAATGCTGTGGCCAATCTGATAGTTCCCCGCATAGTGGGAACATAAAACAACGAGGATGGAATGTGTGAGAAGCCCCCGAATAGGGTGAGCGAAGAAATCCCTGTTTTTGATGATGACATGGCTAAGTATGCCGCGGGAAGGATAGCCGGGCCTCAGGCAGAGTTACAGAAACTCAGAGAACAAGTAAAGTCAGTTACCCGCAAGATGAAGGGAAGACATGAAGATCTATTAGACTATGATGCAATGACTTTCGAAGAACAACTGCCTCTTCAATTTAAGATGTCTGACATGGCCAAGTTCAACGGAAATAGAGATCATAGGGTCCATCTCCGACAATATGTTTCAGTTATAAGTGCAGTAGGTTTGTCGAAGCGCCAGGTGAAGAAGATGTTTGGGATGTCACTGGAATGGGCGCCTTTAGTATGATGTCATGGCTTGGAGAGAAAGGTCAGGGATGACTGAAGAGTATTAGCAGAGGCCTTCTTGAACCAATATGTCACGAACATGGAGATAGACTTGTCGCTTCGTGACCTAGAAAACACCAAACAAAATCCAGAAGAGACCTTCAAAGATTATGTGGATCGCTGGAGAAGCCATCTCTTGAAGATGCAGACACGATCCTCGGAGAAGGAGCAGATTAAGATGATCATTAAGGTCACCAAGCCCTCCATTTATAACAAGCTGAAGAGCATGACCTCCATGATTAGTGACTTTCGACAGTTTAGAGAAACTGTCATAGATATCGAGGAAGAGGAAGCCAAGAACAGAAAGTTTTATTGCCAGAATAGAAAAACTATTGAGGGACCTTCAAGGACCAAGCTCGCTCATGCTGAGGTCGCCGCCATCGGAAACAGGCGATTCTCCAATTTTGGTAGACTTTTGTCAAAGGTGTTTGAAAAGCTGAAGAGGCAAGGACTCCTAAACCCTTAGAACCTAAACCACTTCCAAACCCTGTGCCACACCACCTCGACCTAAACCTATACTGTCACTTTCATCAGAAAAAAGGCCACGAAACTGAAAACTACACCCGCCTTAGGCATGAGATCCAAAACCTCATTGACACCCATAAGATACCCGACCTAGAAAAAGAACATCCCAACACACACAAAAACCCTATACCCAACTACCACTCCGTTCCACCACCCACCTACATGATCAACTTCGGCCTGCCTGAAAGCTTTGTCCTCCAAACTCTCAACCGCCAAGCTTACTTCATGGGGATATTGGACATCATTAGTGAAGATGAAACAGAGTAAGGGAGAGATTTCCGGGAAAACTTCTCGAGCAGTAACAAAGAGGAGGTTGCAAAAGAGGAAAATAAATGGGAAAAAGAACTACTATAGTTGGAAAATCTGACGCTCGAAGAAAGCAAGAAGACGAAAGAAGACAAGACTGCAAATTAGGAAGATGTTTATTTTCCTGACTTATTTAATTGTAATCCTGCATTTATTAATCATAAGGATATTGATTTTGTTTACTTGTTCGAGTCTTTTCCTATTAGTCTGTATCATAACATACATGACATGAGCATATTTGACATTGATTCAACAAAGACAAATGCATTTAATCTTGGTACATGTGAAAACCCCAAGAAAATTTTAATTGCAAGTGAGGTTACCTCTGATGAGTGGAAAGAATTAGAGAGAATATTAATAAAATATGCATAAGTATTCTCCTGGTCCTATGAAGACATGCCAGGAGTGGACAAGAGTATTGCCCAGCACATGATACCAATTTATCCAAACATGAGACCAGTAAAACAGAAGCTTCGAAGAATGAGGCCAGAATGGGCCGAAAAGGTTAAGGAAGAAGTCAAGAAGCAGATAAAAGTAGACCATGAAAAGATCAAGCCAATTACGAAGCTAACAATGGTATGTGAGCCCATCTTCAAGCTATTGAGGAATGACCGGCCTGCGGAGTGGAATAGGCAATGTCAAAAACCTTTTGTCAAGGCCGGGCAAACCATTGGTGTTGTATTTGGCCATAGAAACCGAAGCGTTGGGGGCGATGATGGTACATGCAGATGAGACAGGGGTGGAAAATACAGCCTCAATAAGAAGATGCTTTTGTATGAAGCCCGCTATCAAGAGGTGAAAAAAAAAAGCAAAAAAAAAAAGGAAAAAAGGAAAGGAAGTTAGAGTTTTTCTCGGGAAAATCCAGTATATCAACCGATTCATTGGCAAGCTAACATCAGTATGTGAGCCCATCTTCAAGCTATTAAGGAAGGACCAACCTGTGGAGTGGAATAGTCAATGTCAAGAAGCTTTTGACAAAATCAAAGAATACTTGGATAAACCGCCCGTCTTGAAACCCCAAGGCCGGAAAAACCCTTGGTGTTGTATTTTTCCATAGAACCCGAAACGTTGGGGGCGATGGTGGTACTAGCAGTGTTACCAGTGGGAATAGAGATACAGTCAATGCAGGTACTAGCAGAGGCATAATTGCCTGAGCAGGAATGGGCCTCGCAGAGGTTCGAACAACTAGCATTACTGGATGAGAAAATGAGAAAGGCCTTGTACCACATGCAGCTATACCAGAAAAGGTTGGCCAGGGCGTTCAATAAGAAGGTGCGTCCCACCAAGATCAGAGAAGGTGATCTAGTGCTCAAGCAGTCAAAGCCACTGATAATGAACCTAAGGGGAAACTTCATGCCCAATTGGAAATGGCCCTACCTAGTCAAGAGGTGATGGGGAATGGGGCAGTGAGACTGTCAGATTTGGAAGGGAACAAGTTCACCGAACCCATCAACATGGACATGCTGAAACAATACTTTGCATAAAAAAAGAAAAAAAGAAAAGAAAAGGCTCGTTGGGTTGAAAATCCGTAAAGGACAGCCCAAGCAAAATATAAAGCATGAGTGGGCAAGAAAAATGGTTAATTGTAAATCCATGAGGAACAGTTAGCGACAGAGATACCCTTGCAATGCAGTTTATTTCCTACATATGTACTAAGAAGTAATGCAAATGCCTTTATTGAAACATATGTTCAAGATGTTCATAGATTGCATAAATCCCAACTAATCGGGAAATATTAGAGTTAAGTAATTACAAATCACGTCTTTTGTTTCTTAAATGCTGGACAAAGGTCCAGAGATCTAGGAGAAGAACTCCAAGAATGGAGAGGAATCTCAGGAATGAGAAAGAAAAACTCCGAGAATTATAACAACCTTGGGAATGAGGACGAGCAAAGAGCCTCGAGAATGAGGACAAATCTAAAAAAAAAAGGAAAAAAAAAAGAAAAAAAGGAAAAAAAACAAAGAAAATCTTTTTTTAGCTCGCTGAGTTGAAAACCTGAAAAGGCGACTCAGGCAAGACAGAGCAATCCGCTAAATTGAAATTCCGAAATGACAACTTAGGCAAAAGATAAACAAACCTGCAAAATAAGGAAAGCTTCAAGAAACAGAAGACATGATTTCCAGTATCCGAGAATGGTAGTAAGAGAAAAATACAAGCCGAGAATCGCAGCAAACTCCTCGTGGAGAAGGCATATTTCGGAATCTGGGAACCAGAAGACATGATTTTCAGTATCCCAAAAGGATGAGGCCGCTCTCAAAAAAGGCGTAATCCACATTGACTCGGTGCAGGTTGCGGAGAGCAGAAAGCTGAGCCAGGTTTGGGGATGACAAGTCCATCACCCCGCGAATAAGGGACACAACGGGATCTTGAGCCATGGGACCAAAGAGAACTGAGCAATCACCGAAGGAGAATGGGCAGAAGGAAACTGTAAGCAGGCCAAAGGGGCACCCAAAGCTTTTTATAGGCAAATGACACAAAATAACGCAAGGAAGGCCTAACCAAGGATAACATCGAGCCAATAGGACAAAAAAACCCACTAGAATAGGGAATGCATCCATGCATACATGTCGCATACACATAATTTTTGTTTCGTGTTTGCAGACTTTGAAGAAAAAGCAGCGAGGACGAGCAACTCCAAGAATGGAGAACAATCCCGAGAATGACGACGAGCAAAGAGCCTTGAGAATGAGGACGGATTAGAGTTCGAAGTGCCTCACCACCATCGGTTCAACAGTTCAGGAAGGAATCCTAGGGTCGAGTCCCACATTATCAACAGTTTGGGAATGAATCACAATGTCAAGGCCCACATTATCAACAGTTCAGGAAAGAATCCCATAGGTCGAAGCACCTCATCATCACAGAAAAAAAATCCCCAGCGGATCAAAAAGTCATGCAGGTGGACCAAAACACCATCACCCATCAGTTTGGGAATAAATCATAGAGATCGAAGCATCTCACACTCGGAATAGTTCGGGAATGAACCCAGAGGTCAAAATGCCTCAGAGATCGAAGCACCTCACACCCAGCATAATTCGGGAATGAAGCCCAGGGGTCAAAGCACCTCGCCGTTAGTTCCGGAATAAATCCCAGAGATCGAAGTATCTCACACCTGGAACAGATTCGGGAATGAATCCCAAATGTCGAAACACCTCGCCATCAAATCAACTATGTTTGGGAATAAATCCTAGAAATCGAAGTATCTCGCAGGGATGAATCCCAGAGATCAAAGCACATTTCCATCAAATCAACTCAGTTCGGGAATAAATCTTATAGATCGAAGCATCTCGCAGGGATGAATCCCAAGAGTGGAAGCACCTCGCCATCAACTCAACTAAGTTCGGGAATAAATCACATCGATTAAAGCATCTCACACCCAGCATGGTTCGGGAATAAATCCCAGGGGTTGAAGCATCTCGCCATCAACTCAACTCAGTTCGGGAATAAATCCCAGAGATTGAAGCATCTCACACCCAGCATGGTTCGTGAACAAATCCTATGGGTCGAAACACCTCGACATCAACTCAACTCAGTTCGAGAATAAATCTCATATATCAAAGTATCTCACACCCATCATCCCAGAGGTCGAAGAAACTCACCATCAACTCAACTCAGAGATCAAAGCATTTCACAAAAGCAGCGAAACAACAAGTCCGGTAACGGCCGACGAACCAAGTAAGTAAAAATACATGCATGACTTTGATAGGCTTGTCACTGTCACACACTGCACAAGCCCCATCAAAGTGGGGGCGACTATAGACACTGCATTTTCACATAAGCCCGATGATGAGCATCGTATGGAGGCACTACCTGAAAAGTTATGGAAGTTGTAAAAAATGAATGCCGGAAGGAAGGAAAACCTCCAAAATTAGCAACTTATCGGATTCGAACACACTAGCCAGCCTCAGATTTTCTCAGTCAGTTTCTGTTTCAAGCCTCAGCCTCGGCCCATCAACCCAGCCTCAGCCCAAATCCATCCGCACGCCCAAAGCCCATGCAGCCCACGCCAAACACCACACAAAGCCCATGCAGCCCACGCCAAACACCACACAAAGCCCATGTAGCCCATGCCAAACACCACACAAAGCCCATGCAGCCCACGCCAAACACTGCACAATCAGCCCAAAAAGACACCATGCACGCCCAAAAAACATGCAATCCCCACGCTAAAATCCCCTCAAACCACTTTCCAATTTAACAAGATTTGAAATCCCATCCTTAGCAAATAACAAGATTTGAGATCACCATCACCAAATTTATGAGATTGTATTCCAAAAATAATTTTGGTAAGATATTCCTTAAATAAATATGATTTACTTCCCTATTTGGAGATCGTTTCAAAACATTATAAAATGGACACTTTTCTTCATCAAATGGGGCTTGGACGGCCACTTGAAACCCTAAAGCTCTTCTCTTCTTCTTACACGGCAACTTGAACTTGAAAACCCTTGAGGATCTTTTCTTCTTTTTTGGAGCATCACCGAAACACAAAGAAAAGAGCTTGGAGGAAACCCTAGAGACACCACCGAAAAACAACAAGGAACCAAAACCACAACCAGCCAAACCACCCAAAAACAAACAACCAAAAAACCAAAAATAACAGCCAAAAACAGCAGCAAAAAAAACCAAAAATAGCAACAAAAAACAACCAAAAACAGCAGCAAAAAACCTGAAAAAAATAGCAGCCAAATCACCAAAAAAATAGCAACAAAAAAATAGTGAAACAACCAGCCAAAAACCGCGAAACAAACAACCAAAAACAACCAAAAACAATAGTCAAACTGTGAAACAGCAACAGCAAATAAGCAATCATCAAATAGCAAACAGAAAATAACGAAATAGCAAACAGCAAATAGCAAATAGTGAACAGTAAACAGCAAACAGCGAATAGTGAAACAGCAAATAGCAAATAGCAAACAGCAAAGCAGAAACAGCGTGAGAGCAGAAACCAGCAATCCTTCCGGCGACGGTTCTAACGCACTTCCGAGAAAGTAACTTAAAGGTAAGACCTAAGGGCATCATACCATATTTATTTTATGGTTCCAAACGCTGCATGCCTGGCTGGACGTGAAATACGTCCAGCCGGGTATGCGAAGTCCTACATCAAAGATGGCCAAATTTCTGGTCACATTTTTTCCTTTCTTTGGCATTTCGTTACTTATCCTTTTTTATCTATTTATTTTCTTTTATAGTATTTTATTATTTCGCCTTTATTTTATTATTTTTGTTCATGTTGATGATTATACGCATATGCATTGTTATATGTTTTCATGTCTATCTGATTACATTGCATTGATGATTATGTATGTTATTATCCTTGCGGTATATCGGATGGAAACCCAGACGTAAATTCCGTAGCCGAATCTGAATGGACGGTAGTGCGGTCTGTACTTGTGATACAACTCCACGTGTCACTCGGGAAATACTCATATATGCGTGATAACTCCTTTCTTTTGTTTGTTATTTATTTATTGACGTTTTTCCTAATTTTGATTGTTTATTATAATTTTCATTATTGCATTTCGTATTTCTTAATTTAATATGTTTTTATTGTGATTATTATTTTGTTTGGGTATGTTATTACATTTTTATTCGCTTTTATGCATGAATTGCATTAAGACTTGGCTATACCATGTGTGAACCCGTCCATTAAACTGGCATAAGTAAGGGATTATTCCGAACCCAACAGTTTGAGGTCTTCCCTTTCGAGGGGTAAGTGCGGCCTTAAGCTTTTCCCAGTTCACACCGGGTGGCGACTCCTTCATTCTCCGGTTTAGTCCCCCGCGGGCTACTCCGTACTCTCTACGGTTTGCGAGCCCAACAATGTCGTGGTCGCCGAACATCATAGGCATAGCGATAAACACTGCTTCTCTCCTACAACATGTCAGGAGGAAAAACACACAAAAATCATGATTCAAATTTTATGGCATAATTTTAATTAAATTGTACTGCTACACTTCCATATTTTTCAGTTAAATAAAATTGAATTAATAATATTAAATTAAATGATTTATGTCATTGTCAATTGAATTGAAATTGTATCATTAACTAATGTCATATAAATTCTAAATTGTTAAAATTGGATTGTATAATTATTTAGTTGTATGTGCTTTGTTTTATTTTCTTATAGTGTTTTATTATCCATTCAATTTTAGATTCTATCATAATTTTTTTAATATACTTCAATTCAATTAATTAATGTTATGGAAATATTATAATATTATAAATTTTTATTTGATAGAATTTATATGTCAAAATATTTTGATTATTTTGGAAATTTTAACAAAATTATATATATATATATATAGAAACACACAAAATCCACTAAAATTTAAAAAAAAAAAAAAAAAAAATAGGCCCATGAGCGAGCAGGCACGGCCCACGTGGCTCGCTGAGCGAGCACAACCGCGATCCATATAGGTTGTGCTGGTCCTCCCATCTGTATTGATGGGCTGACATTGCATGACCAACTAATTTCGTAGGTCGTGCAGGCCAGCCAATAGACACAGATGATTTTGTCTAAACGGGTCGGACCAGCCCGGTAGCCACCTCTCCTTATAGTTATAGCCATGCTTACAAATTATTTACACGAGTCCCCTATCCAGTTTTTGACCATTAGTGTTATCTAACAATGCAAGGTAATTCAGTATGCTCACATTCCTCAAAAGTTGTTTGGTGGTTTATTTTATTTTGGTTTTTTTTTTTTTTTTTAAAAAAAAAAAATGTTTTCGTTATATAGTAATAACTTCATTGTTACATTTTTCAAATGTTCAGCTGCACGTATTAAGTTGACACAAATAAAAAAGAAGGTTCAGTGTACGAAGATCCTACATTGTGAGATAAAAGAAGTATAGATTTATGTAGTTTTATCTATGTGAATAAAGAAATTATTTTCAAGATTTAAATCCTTGACGCTAGATATCGTTGGCACTTTTTCCGTCCCGTCTCATTCCAACAAATTCCTTTTCCGTTTGAGATGAGAATTGAAATATATTTGTATGTCTTGATTTGAAAAAAAGTATGAAATGAGATAAAAAAAAAATATATCCCGAAATTTCAAGCAAGATTGAACAACAAGTGGGATGAGATTTTAACGAATAGGACGAGATTTAACGGGATGGTATGAGATTTGATGGGATATGGTATGATGTGAATTTTTCCCAAAAAGGGAAAAGACTTGGAAGAATTTTTGTCCCGGTTATATAAATGGGACGAGACTGTGATTGAAAAATCCTAATCCGTCTCGTCTCATTGTTGGAAATTTTCCAAACATTTACCGTGCGTTGACGTATCAGGATTCGAACAAAATAGAAAATGGACTTAAGTATAAGGAAATTAACTACGGATTGGTGTTCGGAAGTAACTTCTGATCATACGGAGGTTTTTTGGTTCGAAGCTCGCTCTTAGGCATTCGAAAAAAATGCGTTCGAATGGAACTTTTGGTTATTCGAATATTCTGTCTAGAGGTTTTTTCGTTTGTATGAGTTCATTGGACATAAATGGTGACTCTTCATATATGACTCGTCAAGTTTTATAAATATCTCTGTGTAGTAAAGCAATTGTATGATTCTATTACATGTTTCTTCTTCTTCTTTTTTCTGCATCAAATTATTTTAAATCAAAGAGTGTTCTAAGGTTGTTGTGGCTTAATCACAAATCAACAACATTTCCTTAATCACAATAAATGTGCTTTTGAGAATCATCTATATATTGTCAAGTTCCCCTCAAATTTGTCCCTATACTCGTTGCCAATCCTATTGCCAGGTCACATTGGATAAGTTAACAAATACAAAATGGAGGTTACTTGCAAATAATGCAACAATATAAACAAGTCGTTGGAGAATATTTGGTGAATCACTAAATTCCATCTAATTGCCAACAAAATGTCCACATTCGACAAGATGTAGAAGCCGATCGAATATTTAGTGAATCACTTAATTCCAACTAATTGCCTACAAAATGTCCACCTAGCCAATCTAATGAATCTATCTTCTGTGTTAAATTTAATTTAAAACTAGTAATAATTGTCCCTTTAATCAACTCTACTTTGGCCAATTACCATCATTACAAACAAAGCTGACACTCTCAGTGGTATCTTGTCCAATAATTGATTTATTGATTCTTTCACTTCTCCATTTTCTGACAAAATTAACCATGCAAGCACAAACGTCACTCAATTTTCCAACTCCCCCACCCCAAAATCCAATTCTTGATTACCCATTATTACTAGACCCGGTCAAGGTTCCGGTTCGGAACCGGAACCGAACCGGACCGGTTCGTTGGGGTTCCACCCCTACGGTTCCTTATATAAAATATAAATTACTAATGTATCCCTAATAACGGTAATAAAACGATTATATTTAGGGACATTTTTGGTATCAAAAAAATTCTAAAATTCTATAAATATGATTCATTTTTCATAATTTCATCACACCAAATTCTCAACTCTCTCATTTTCTATAATTCTCTTATTCTCAATCTTACTTCAATACAATTCTCTTATAATATATATTCTATTCTCAATCTCAATTCATTACATCCAAACACTCTAGAACCAATAGCTTGTGTGGATGATTGGACTCGAGCTGATCTGAGACAACAAGAAGATGCCCCCGATGATTTTGAAGATTTGTTCGATAATGCTTCTGCATCAAGTGCAAGCGGTACCGGAGCCGAAGGATCAACTAATAATGATGATTGATAATTGTAAAATATAATTTACAAAGGGGATATGTCTAAAACTTGTAATGGAACTACGTGAGCTTTGATTCCTCTCACCCTTGGAGGATACGTAGGCAACTTAAATTTTTAAAAATTTAAGCTCAAGCTCTTCAATGTAATAATTTTTTTTTATTTATAAAATTAATCTCATTTATTTTAATTAATTTTCAAAAAAAAAAAAAATTATGTGAACCGAACCGAACTGGAACTGAACCGTTCGGTTCGGTTCGGTGTTTCGGTTCCACTTAAGTGTGGAACCGGAAACCGGCCGGTTCGATTCGGTTCCGAACCGGAACCGAACCGCCGGCCGGGTCTAATTATTACTTCAATCTTATAATTTTAATGTTGGATCTTTTCCATTGAATGATACATGTTGTTGGGTGTAGTTTATGTTGGTAATTCCGTAATAAAATATGTTCAATTAAAATGGATGATTTGAATAAAGATATCAGAGCTCACATTTGAGTTGGGTTCGTTCGGGAGTTCGAACGAAATTCATTTGTGTCATGTTTGTTAATCCGTTCGAACGAAATTTGGCAGAGACAATTCGTGTATGTTCCGATTTTCACCCCGTGCGAACGAAATCAGCCAAAGAGTTAGCGTTCGAGGCAGGTTCAACTGGTTGTTTGAACGAGTTTATGGCAAAATGGACGTTAGTTACGCGTTTGAGTTGGAAATTTTCCATTGATTGCCCATTATTACTTCAATCTTATAATTTTAATGTTGGAACTTTTCCATTGAATGATACATGTTGTTGGGTTTAGTTTTGGTTGGTAATTCCGTAATAAAATATGTTCAATTAAAATTGGATGTTTTGGATAAAGATATCAGCGCTCACGTTTGAGTTGGGTTCGTTCAGGAGTTCGAACGAAATTCATTTGTATCATGTTTGTTAATCCGTTAGAACGAAAGTTGGTAGAGACAACGTGTGCATGTTCCGTTTTTCACCCCGTCCGAATGAAATCAGCCAGAGAGTTAGCGTTCGATGTACGTTCAACTGGTCGTTTGAACGAGTTTTTGGCAGAATGCACGTTAGTTACGCGTTTGAGTTGGTTTCGAACGACCATGCGTATTTAGCTTAGTTTGGACATGTTTTCGAAGGCTTTTTAGGGCTTGGAAAACCTTACCTATATAAAGAAAGCTTAAGCCACTTTACCTGGGGTTGAAAACATAAAATACAGAGCCTCTATATTCTTTTGTTTCATCATGTTTGAGAAATCACCTTGAGGACTTATTGAATTCTATGCCTTCTTTCTTTTGGTGAGTTTCTTCTTTCAATCCATCAACACAAACACAACCCTAGCCAATAGTCTAAATCTTCAGAGTTCTAAGGTTGACATTGGTAGTCAGAGTTCCGGCATCGCGAATTCGCAGATTGGAATCATTTAGAGACTTCAGGGTTATAAAGAATGCTGCTTAGTGCAGGCTCGAGGTGTTCTTCGGGTTATTACAATTGGGATATTTGAATCGGTAAAGTTATTGCCATAGGTCATATAACCATCACTGTAAGTTTTCTCTTTATTGAGAATTCAGGTGGTAACTTATACCGGAATGGTTTTTCTCTGTCAAGAATTTTTCACTCCATCAACAAATTTTAGTATCGATTGCTTTATTTATTTTCAACTTGTTCTTTATTGCATAGATTAAGATTGTGGTCGTTGCTTAGACTTAAGGATGTTTAGATTTAGCCATCGAAAGTCTACCATAGACTTGTCTTAGATAGAGTTGTTTTTATAATTCCGTGGATTACACCTATTCCTCTCATAGGTATATAAAGTCAAAACATTATCATATTTTCAATTAGTATGAGAGCCTTAACCTCAATTATTGACCCTTTTAGCTTTGGATAAAAGTTAACCCTTGAATTGTCCCCCAATTTTTTATAGGATAAACTTGTTGGGGCATATGTGTAACCCATTTGGTAGGATCGGTGTCCCGTAAAGTGAAAATGGGTCTAACCTGTGGATATAGAGTATGGTTATATTTTTAATTAGAATATTATATTTCATTACGAGTTCATAGGAAAAAATCGAGGACAAATCGAGATCCGAAAACTCAAAATCGGGAAAACAAAAGTTTTAGTACGCTCGTGCGAAGTGCACATGCGCATTATTTACGCGCGCAGATATAACATGCTTTGCTATATGTATCAACTATTCAGCTCTCTAGAAATTTTATAGATAGCTAACATATATTAGTATATTACCCAAAATATTTTCAATTTTTTTCAAATATTTTCATACACTCAAAATCTATTTTTTAATATCAAAACAACATCAACACATGTAGTAAAATAAACATAAATATATTATAAATACATATATACATTAATTTGAATCAAAATACAAACCAATTAGAATCCAACAAAGAAGTGACTCATGAACAATTCTAGGTCATTAAAAGGTGGTCAAGTGTTTTTAGAATGGTAGCCATTGCTCTAAGCTTTTATTTAGAGTTCCAAACTCTAATTTTATGTTTCATGTCCCACATGAACATATTTGACATAATCACAAGTATATTGTGTTTATTCTTCCAAAGCATCTATACATAATTCAATAAGTTAAAGATATGTTATTATGTATCCAGTACATAATACATCACTATATTCTTCATTAATGATAACAATTTACGAATGAAAAACACAACTTTAGAGAAGATCAATCTTACTTAACAAGCTTGATTCTAAGATCCAGTCTTCTTCTCTTTTTTGAAAATGTAGAGAACTTTCAAAGTTTCTCTCACAAATACTTTCTTTAGGTTAACCTTTCTTATGCTTTGCCTTCTGCTTACTTAATAAAAAACTTGCTTAACTTGCATTTTATAGTCAAGCTTATGTAATTTTTAATTAGGGTTTAATCCAATTTGTCTAAATATACATATTAAATGTGACTAATCAACTTTGTCTAGTACTTTGATTTAATCTAATTAAATCTAGATAAAGTTTAACCATTTGATTAGTTCATTGTCTACCACTTTGATGTAATCCAATTAAATCAATCCAAATACACCTATTATTACATATTTTATAATCATCAAAATATCCTCTAATGGTAAAGATATTTATGAAATTATAACAAAGCCCTTATCTGATTTTAGATTAATCCAATTAATTCCAATTGGTCAACTAAATAAATAATGTTATCCAATAGTATTTCATTACTTTGATTGATAATTATAATATCAAATATTATTTATTATCAAACATTATTGGCTACCCAAGTGTTCAACGAGTACATTTCATATTGTGAGACTTTCTAAGTTCAAACACGTTCGTCATATATGTCTAGCTCATATGTACGTTATTTGGCCACCTCCGAATTTGAGAAGAACACGAAATGACCTTTATGAACTATACAAGTCGAGGTCATCACGTATGTTTAACAATCCCTTTGTCATAGGCTATCCGAGTTGTGCATAGGAAACATAGATTACACCGTCAAGTTTCCAAGGTTCACATCTCATATTTTCGACATATCCATGATTCTTTACAATTAATCATAACTCTATTTCTGATATATGCGATCAACCCTAGGTGACCGGCTTTGGCCAAAGTCTTAAAAATCATGATTTACTCACATGGATACCTGAACCCCTTATGGTACATACGGGCCAACAGATCCGATCTTGAAACAAATATCTTGATACAACTTGATTAACGAGTGCATTGGTCCATGCCCAATGAACATCTAGCGGTCAGACCATGAAAGGTCTCTGACATTCATGACATCAAAATGTGGAAAATCACACATAAAATCAATGTTATTTTATAGTCAACGGATCACATATACTACTCGACTCGAGAAGATTCCCATTGACGGTGGTGTGTACTTTTAACTATTAGGAATCACTTATGAGTCATTCAGTATTTGTTCTTACGAAAACCCATATGTCTATATGAGTTTCCCTTCCTCATGGTCCATTGGGTTAGACCATTGGAATTCCAATTCTAATATATGACATGTGTTAATCTTCTAAGTTATAGGTTCGACCATATTCCAAATCCAACTACTAGGAATATTTACTTTAAGAATAGTTTATAATAGTAATATTATCCCAATATCGGAATATCAGTGTCCAATATTACTATATGACTATTCTAAGGTCGATACCATTCTCAGCATATTTATATATAAAACTTATATACATGATGACATAATAATTATCATTAACAAGGTTGAAATGAAAATTTAGTTATTTTATTAATAGATAATAAAATATAATGTATAATACATTATTCAGATTGACACTTCAAGCACAAAATCCAATAAAACTATCGTCATTAGAAGGTGTGGATGAGAGCGTTCCTCAAATACCTGAATGAGAGGGAATGGAAATCTGTCGAGTATGTGTGGAAAAAACTCATGGTTACCCTGAACGGTATCAAGAACAACAAACTTCAAGAACTTGTTACTAGGTTTGAAGTTGCTCGTATGAAGGAGGATGAAACCTTTGATGAGTTCTATGTTGAAATTAATGATATAGTTAATTTCAGTTTTAACCTAGGTGAGACCATTCCTGAGATTATGATTGTTAGGAAAATCCTAAGGTCCATACTTGAGAGTTTCTTACCTAAGACCATTGCTATAAAAGAGAGAAATGATTTAGATAACCTGAAACTAGAAGACCTTGTATGTAATCTTCAGGTTTATGAGAGCAAACTTATGTAACCTTCAGGTTTATGAGAGCAATCTTCCAGGGTTTAGAAGATCTAAGAACATTGCCACGAAAATTGAGAAAGTAGAAGCTACAGATTCTATTGATTATGATATATCCTTTTTTTTTTGGTTAAGATGTTTAATAAATTTTTCAACTTAAAAAAAAGTGATAAAGGGATAGATAGACATAAAATTTAAAAACTCAAAGCGAGGTTTAGGAAGCATAGGTCTAATAGAGATGAGACTAAGAATGACAGTGATGATGATAAGAAGTCCTAAGTAGTTATATGTCATGAGTGTCAAGGCTTTGGACACATAAGATCCGAGATTCCAATTTATTTAAAGTCAAGAGGCAATAAAATCAAAAATGTCTCTCATAGTGATGATGAGTCATAAAATTATTATATTTCTGATGACTTTTCTGAGGAGAAATGTAATCACATTATATTTTCTTATAGTATTATTAGTGGAAATAGACTAATGAGAATGATGTGGATGCTCATTCAGAGTCATCTCATGATGACTCTCAAGAAGAGGATGATTTTCATGTAGTTTATACTGAGTAGTGTAATAAGTGCTTAACTACCAAGAAGGCATGTGTAGAGGTCAATAAGAAGCTTAGAGAAACTGAACTTGATAGGAATAAAGTCCAAGTCAAGTTAGACAAGAACCTTATTATTGTTGATGACCTCAAGGTGAGAAATAAAGAGTTGATTGATAGAGTCAAATGCTTAGAAAAAAGCTGATGCTAGAACTAAGATATCTATGTTTTCTAATGGGATTGAGAAACTAGTTCAAATGTTAGGAATTGGTATGTCCTATTATGAAAAGAAATATTTAGGTTTCATTGAGTCAAACTGTGATAAGGCTTCTTCTTCTAAACAGTTTTTGTCACAACTTAGTCTCTTTCTGATCAAGTCGAACTAACCCTTAAATGTGACTTAGGAAAGAAACCCGTTGATCAGAGTCTTGTAATATCTACTATTCTTACTCCTCATGTGAACCAACATCAACCTAAAGGTTATTTTGGTAAACCGCATTCTCATCCCAGGTTTGTACCTGTTTATCACCACTGTGGAAAGTTGGGATATATTAGACCCCAGTGTTTCATGTTAAACAAATAAAAGAAAAGGTATAAGGGCGCTCAACCTAGATTTGATACCTCGAATTTAGCTCATGAAGTCTCTGCACTTGCCAAATAGACTCACTTTATTAGTGAGAAATTGATGATGATAACAAAGAATTCTCAAGTGAAAGAGATTCTTAAAAAAATTTGGGCAAGAAAGGAAGATTATTTCCCAATAACCCCAGAATACCTTAATCCTAAAAGGCTTGACGAGACTGCAATTCAGTGCATCTATTCTTAAATAATGCATCCATGCTCATGCATTGAATTTATGTGTGCTAGTATTTTTTTAGTAATTTTTTTTGCATATTGTATTTTGTTTCTCTATTTCATTTCACTGCATGTGAGTGTATGTTTGTTTATGTTATATTTCCATTAGCATATAGGATGAAAATCCAGATATAAAATTTCATAATCGATAATGAATGGACGATAATATGATCATACTTGGGATTTAACTTCATGTATCATTGGAAAATAACAAGTCTTTTGTTGTGTCTTTTATATTTTTTATTAAACAAAAATATATAAATATATGAAAAGACCAAAAATATTTAGCGACTTAAAATAAAAACTCTTAGCATGAAACATGTGATCTCGGTAAGTAGGATGCTTGAATATGCATATGTGGTATGCTACTTTTCCTTAATGCTTTGTATGCAAAAGTATTTGTGATAAAAACTCTTAATATATCTTGTGCTTGCATCTCACGTACAAGTTTTTATTTATATTGAGGCTTGGTCACATGTATGAGATATTTGATTGGTATTCTAATCTCTATAATACTTCGATCGCTAAATAGTGTGCATTTGACTATATGACCTTATGTTATCTCTTTTAAGTAAAGAAAAAAAATTAAATGAGCCTAAAGTATTTTAATTAAAGTACTTAGAATAGTCATATGTCAAATTCATGTAACATCCCGCCTAGGCCAGGATGCTACCGGCAGGAGACAGGAAAACCTATCTCCAGAAACCTCTGATTCTAACGAAATTCGGGCATGATGTATGCAGAACATCACGCAACCTGACTTATAGCCAGCACCATGAGACAACTTACTTATGCAACTCAACACACATGCAAATATTATCAAGCCCTCAGGCCTGAACTCAATGATCAAAATATAAATACTTGGCCTCCGGCCAGAACCCGAAAGTAAAACTATACTATTACAACCTTTATATATGAGAAACCAATACAAGAACATGTACAAAGGTCGTGAGGACCCATAACTCGACCCATGACTCAAAAATCTCTTGACTGGCAATTGGGGCGATCCACTGTCTTCGAAGTCTTCACTGAACTTCCGCTGGTTCTATATGACAGCTACTGACCTACAAAACTACAACTGTTGAGATGTGAGTCTTAAAACTCAGTAAGTAATCATGCAAAATTACTTATAAAGTTTGAATTAATTAGCTATTACTTGTTCATTTCACAACCTGTCACTTTGTTACTATACCTTCAATTGACCACTACATGCCAACTCATGTTTGTTGTTTACGTTATCATACATCTATAATACACACATATATATTCAAATTTCTAATCACCAACATAAGTAGTCTCATCATGCTATTGATGTACTACACAAAATTCTGCATACTCTGTATTCTCGTTACTAATCTGATTCAAGTATCTATTAAGTTAAAGCTCAACACATTTATGCTATGCTACTCTGATATTTTCCTATCTTCTTATAAACTCTTTACTTATCTAGTTTAGGTAATCACCATGAGTTTAACCTTCCTCATTTCTTTATTAAGTTGAACACATGATGTATATGCAAACCTAGTTAATTTTACTACACTTAACATACTATGTCTATAGAAAATACTTTTGAATGACCCATTGCTGGAAACTTTATTTTACTTTTTCTTTCTGGAAAAGCTCTTTCTGAAAACTGTAACTGAAAACTGTATTTCAAAACTGTAAAATGTATCTGAAAACTCAAAACTGCTCTACGTCCAGGAAAATGACTCAACTGAGTGTGCTCTATGCCCAGGAAAACGACTCAACTGGGCATCTCTGAAATTGGTGGTACCCTACGCCCAGGAAAACGACTCGACTGAACGTAGAGCCCCATGTCCAGGAAAACGACTCTACTGGACATAACCACCACTAGAGCACAGGTACACGAACCTAAGCCGTCATCCTGACTCTCCACATGTGCACATGTCTCTGAATCCGTCAATTCCAAATACATCTCTGTAATAGTTACATACTGGGGTGAGTTTTTACCTCATGCCCCGAAAAACATAAACCGTGAATAAACTTTTAAAAACTTAAATCAGATCTCAAACTGTAAGGAATATCTCTTTCAAAAGCACTTGAAAACTATTCTTAGCTTCAACTTGACTTCTAAAAATCATAACATATAGGTATGCGTATACATTTCTTATACTATCATCCATGTACATGCATTAAGTCATGTATGTCCATAGTACACTGAAGTTATTCATATACATACACCTCTCTAAGCATACCCCAATTTTATCTTTATATTCTATTTACTTATCTATCAAGCTTAAACTCATTACATACATGTTACCGAAATTGCATCGACCTACATTAGTATACTGAATTCATTCTCAAACTAATACTCACACACACTTACTATATACAAACTTACTTATTACCTCGTGCAGCTTACATACTTTTACTTATTTGTGCTTACTTTTTTTGATAATTTATCATTCTTAAACTTTGATCCCATTCCTTAGGGTGTAGGTTTCTACAACCCTCATACCCAAGTCTAAATAAATTATATTCATGAACATATGCTCAAGTTTCATGTGTATGCTTATACCTCGTCATTTTATACTTTCAATCTAATGCCTACTGATGTTTGATGCTTCTAAATACTTATGCATATTAACATTTATGTCTAACATAAACATGAACTTATTCGTATGTTATATATATATGTCTCATGCGTATGCTATATACAACTTTACTATATTACTAATTTCGAACAATACTAAATCTTTTAAGTATTCATAGCATAAGTTACTTACCTGACTTGGCGGACACTCCGAACCTGGACCCGATCTGTCAAAACAAATCACAATATATGTCAGAACCGCTATTTGTGGGACTTTCAACTCATCTATACTAAACTACAGACTTTCTCGGAATACACGAAATCTTTCTGATTCTACTATTTGAACTTCATTACTCTATTGTATGCTCGAATATTGTTCTAAACTAGCTAGATAGCTCAGATTCTCACTTTACGCGTTTGCGGCCAAACTTGCGGAAAAGTTTCCGCAAACGCTACGGAAGGGTCTCGAACCTTTTGAACTAATCCGGAATTGCTCAATTACCCTCGAAATGCTATATTTATATCTCAACCAAGGCTACGGTCATCTAAGCTCAATCACGCGAGAAACTCCGTTTTACCAGAAACTCGCTAATTCTATCGGATCGATCAAATCTTATCCGTTTCCCCCCGGATTCTACCACATTTATCATTTTATCATAATAAAACAATTCCAAATCATTTCATGCTAATTCTCTAAACTACGGAACTACCGGAAACATCCGAATATTAATCGATATATTTTAAAATAACAAAATCTAAACGGAGAGTCATATCGAAATTCCGAGGCCGTATTCAGACTCCCAACGGCCATACGAACGCATTGGTGTGATCAAAATTTCTATTGGAGCTACTGTTCATCGTGAGTTACTATTCATGCATCGCTTCTTTCCTCGTTTCACGTGTAATCAGTCGCCAATCGGTGAAAGCGATTCCGTATACTTGTAGTACTCCCTAAGAGCTTCGATTTGTTAGGTGGCTCGGGCCGTGAAATGAACCGACGAGCCGAAAATAAAAAACCCATTTGTGCGACCGTTTTCCCTCTCCAGCGCCGATTCCGACGGTCCTAAGCGTCTGCGCCGTCGCCGGACGCACCAGACGCCGTGGTCCGCCGGCGCGAATCAATTCTCCTTTCTCTCTCCTTTGCGACGTTCTGTTTTTTTTTTTTTTTTTTTTTTTTGTAAAATGCTAAATAACAAATAATAATAATAATTATAATAATAACACAAATATCATAATCCGAAAATAACTAAAATGCCCCCATAAGGAAGGGTATTTTCGAAAATCAGCCTTTTCGAAGCCCTTCTAATATGTTTCTCGAAATGTGCTCCACACGAAAGTTGTCCGTCTCGGAAAAACGAGTCCGATGGATCAAGAATCAACTCAATCGGAGTTCTTCTGCTAATTCTGTGGTCTAAACAGTAAACTTTACTCGTTTAACGAAAATCGCGCAACTGACTTTTGATCCCAATCGTTTTCCAACGCGACGAATACTCATAAAATATTACTCCAACCCATATATCATCACTTGAACTCTTTCTCTTCACTATTGCCATGCTCCGAGACTATAATATCGTTGCGAGAATCTTCTAGAACAGTCCCGAAAATCTGAAATGTTACAACTCAAAAGATAAGAGTAAAATCATTCACTAGAAGAGTTATTTATGAACTCATATTTAAGGGAGAAAATAATAACATGCAACCAATATTACTTATTTTTAGGTTCTAGTGGTGCTGGGTTTGATTAGTTATTCTGTGGCCTTGGTATTTTATGAGATATGACTTCTTTAGTTTAATTATGCTCATAAAATAAGATTTTAAGTTTTAAATTTTTGTGCACTTATTTTTTCATGCAAGTGTTTGATATGTTTTGTTGTTTAAGTTAAATGTATACGTGTGTTCTTGAGCATGGATGAAAATGTTTCATATTATCTTATGTCATAATCAGTTGAATATTAACTAAGCATCATTGTAATTGCTTGGAATGCAGTTTTGAGTCTTTTTTATCTCATGCTTTTAATTTCATGCTGTGTGCAAGTTTTTCTCTCATGTATTTCTTTTTATTAACTGAGATGTGCTGTTAGTGAGGGGGAGAATATTGCATATGCAATATGTATGTTACCCATTATCATTTCGTGACAAGAATGGATATCATATGTTTATATGCTGCTATTCCTTTTGCTTTTTATGGATATCTTGTTTTATAATTTCGTAGATTACTCATATTCCTCATATAAGTATATAGGGTCAGAATATTATGGTATTTTAATATGTGATTTTTTAAGAAACATAATTCTTCATATTTTTTTGTAACACCCCGCAGAGGTAGGATGCTACTGGCAGCAGACGGGATTATCCCAACTCCATAAGCCCTGAATTTATCGAAAATTGACATGATATATCCTAAAACCTGGAAAATCTGGAACGCAGTCCAACATCAAAGACAATCTAAGATTTCTCCAAGCAAATAAAAGGACCTCAAATCCACATAAATCTCATCAAAATCAAATCATAAGGGCTCCGCCCATACCATCTATCAACACTCAAGAGCTCTGTGCCCACCACATCATTATCAATCAAACATTTATTTAATATATATATATATATATATACACACACACACACACACAACATGCTTAGCACGACAAAGTAATAACCAAGTATTTTAACTTCTTAAACTTCTAAACTTCTTTCAGGATACTTGCGAGGGTAACTGCCCCTTGGGTGATCTGCGTCTCGAGCATGACTTTCAAAGCTGAATTGGTTGACCCGTCTACTAGCCAACCTGTAAAATTAGCAAACTGGCTTATTGTGGGTTTTAAAAACTCAGTAAGTACCCATATTAATATTACAACTAATAAGTCAAACATTTCATCAGTTTATCAGATTTACTAAATTATTACAATTAGCTACACTCAAAGCAAAGCAAAACTCATATACATCTATACTGTATCACAATTATCTAACTTTGAAATATCATCGAATCGGTATGTTAAATAAACTTTTCTTAACTTCTTTTAATTTCAATAATCTTACAATGGCTTAACAAACAAGATTCATATGCATTTACACATACCGTAACACAACTCTCTTACATTCATGCCAAAAATAATTCCAAAGTTCATATACATATACGTACATGCCAATACAACTTAACAAACGCGCCTTATAACATCTAATGCTCACATTAGTTTTCAAATTCATTCATTCATTTCACAAAAGCATCCATTATCCATATAATCTACGAGTTCCATCATACATGTACATACACACAATTACACACACAACCATCATACAACCAACCACGAAGCACAATTAATAAATACAACCAACCACGAAGCACATTTAATAACCAATATATCACAAGGCACACAATCAAACAATACATATATATCACGACACACCAAACTCATCACATAACTTTTCATACACAAGCACATACACGACAAATAATCCAAACATCATTCAAATACTCATATACATACATATATTTCAAACATACGAATATACATCTTATTACAAAATCAAATCTCATAACTCTCACAGTCTTCCCATCTTTTCATTTATCGATCAAATTATATTCTTTACTTATCAGTGAACATTCACCATTCATATATGTATCCAATCAGTGATAAACTTCTAGCCCTCGGACTAGACTTAGCCTATACCAACCCAACCTCTATACCACTAGATCATATGCATTTTTCATTAATAAACTTATTCCAATAACACACATCTACACGTATAAATACAAATTTAGAAAACAATACTTATTCCTTTTGCCTACCTACCATACACAAATTATTCATGGCATATTATCATATACCAATACAAACATGTGTATCAATACTTATACAAATATTTTTTTTCATTTACGTACACATATACATGTCATTACACATTCATATACTTACATATATATATACGCATGAAAATAGACATTGAGCTCGTCAATTACTTCACTTTATAGTATATCAATAACTAAAAATCCATACATATGGAGGTCGATAAACTTAACGATACATGTTCTTGAACTCTGTCACAGGAGTATCTCTAACTATCATCGTATTATCCTAAACACTTCAATAATATATATATATATAAAGTATTCGTCGCATGAGTTACTTACCTGGCTTCTCGAGCACTCCAAGTTCTAATCAAGTCAAGATTTCGAGGGCATATACAGACTCCAAACGATCCCACGAACGGGTTGGAATCGACAGAATTCCGATCGAAGCTATTGTTCATTGTGGGTCACTATTCATTTGAATCTTTCTTCATTTCATGTGCAACCGTGCCTGGAATGAAAACTCCATCACTGCTAACTTGTAGTACTCTTGAGAGCTTCGATTTGACGGGTGGCTTAGGTCGTGAAACGAAGCGAGGAGACGGGATCGAATAACCCATTACCGCGCGTTTCCTCCACTGTCTGGCCGTTCACGGGCTTTTTCAGCATCACCGCCGGCCACTATCAGATGTGCGGTGGCCTAGCGCTTCTTCCTGGACCGTCGCGCAGGCCGGCGATGGCCGGCAAGCTGCCGACGTGACGTGGGTTCACTAAAATGTTAAAATGGGAAGATGGGCCGTTTTGAGGGGATGTAAATGTTTTGAAATTTTTGTAAATAATGGAAACTTCAAGGTATATATAGAACATTTTGGAAATTTGCGTTTTAATCCCCGCGAAATGGCATTTAGGCCCCCTATCATAGAGCTTTCTAGCATTTCATATTTTTGAAGCCCATTTGATGCAAATGTCAAAAAGTGTTCAACACAAAAGTTGTTCGTCTTGGAAAAACGAATCCGATGGTTTAAGAATCAGCTCAATCGAAGTTCGTTTGATATCTTTATAGCTGAGACAAGAAACTTTTACGCGTATAACTGATACAATCAGAAATCGCGTGACCGGTTCTCAAAATCACGCGTTTTCCAAGGCGACGAATCCTCATTTTAAAATATTACAATCTATTTTTCAACTCATAGAACTCTTATTTTCGATTACCATCCCGTTACAAATCCTTAACTTTAATTCGAAAACTTTCTCGCACTGTTCCGAAAAATCCTGGAAATTACATTTTTTTGACAAACATATCATATCAGATTAGAAGTAATGTTATAATAGTAAAACACTTCAAGTAAAAATTTTATTTTTTACTTCCGTTTTAATGTTAAGATTTTTTCCGGAAAAGTTAGAAACCCGCTACCAAATTATCCAACCCGGGATTAAGCGAACCAAGTAAAATCCCGGATTTTCCCATTCTTTTACAAATAAATATACTCATTAGAGTCGAACCCAAAACCTGATAACTAAGTCCTAAATCCTTTACCACAAAACCACACCCCTTGTAAGCGTTTTAACGTTAAGATCGATGTAGAAACTAACTAAACAAAATCAGGGGACATAAGCGTCTTTCTCTCATGTTATGTTGACTCCAAATGTACAATATAAATAATCGGTTACATTATAATTTAATACATCATTTTTAGTCATGGGAGAAGTTGATGAAGCTTTTATTCAAGCCCTAGAGCACAGGCCTAAACTCTCAGTCACCGAAGCCGAAGGCATACCCTTAATCGATCTCTCAGCTTTGAACTCTTCCAATGATACCAACACTAAAAACCCTAGCACCATCGATGACCTTGTTTTAGAAATAGGTGGTGCATGCAAGAAATGGGGTTTTTTTCAGGTGATCAACCATGGAGTTCCAATAGATAAGAGAAAGAAAATAGAAGATGCCACGAGAAAATTCTTCGCACAGCCATTGGAGGAGAAGAGGAAGGTGAGGAGAGACGAGAAGAATGTGTTGGGGTATTATGATGGTGAGCATACTAAAAATGTTAGAGATTGGAAGGAAGTATTCGATTTAATTGCAAAGACTCCTACTTTTATCCCAGCTTCACATGAGCCTGAGGACAAAGAAGTAACTGAATTGCATAATCAGTGGCCTGATCATCCTCCTGAGTTTAGGTAAATTTAAAATCAATTCTTTTATAGTACCCTGTGATAAAATAAAAAAATTTTGTTACTCTTTGAAAGTCATTGATGAGGGTATTATCTACAGTATAGTACTGTTATTTGGTACAACACGGTCCAGAATCAGGATTTTAATTCGATATTTATCTAGAATGTGAAAAATATAAATTTGAGTAAGTTACGATATAATAAAACCAATAAAACGCACTGAGAGGGCCAACCATAAGGACAAAATTGGAGAAAACATAAACTTGAGTAGGTTGTAAAATAAAAGATGAAAAAATTAGGGGCCAATGGCAGAATATGCATATAAATTGGTAAAGTGAGCTAATTAATTATCACGGCTCGCATTCTTAACTAGGGAGGTATGTGAAGAATATGCTAAAGAGGTGGAAAAACTTGCATACAAATTGATGGAACTTATAGCCCTAAGCCTGGGACAACCAGCAAACAAGTTCGACAGCTCCTTCAACGATCAAACGACCTTCCTTCGGCTTAATTATTATCCACCGTGCCCTGCACCTCACCTCGCTCTCGGCGTCGGTCGACATAAGGACCCCGGCGCCCTAAGTGTCCTTGCTCAGGATGATGTCGGAGGCCTTGAAGTGAAGAGAAAATCAGACGGAGAATGGATTCGTGTTATGTATATCCCGAATGCTTATATAATAAATGTTGGTGACATTATTCAGGTGATAATTTTTTTTTAAACCTTAGTGAACTGAATTTTTCATTCAAAGTTGATTAACATCGTATTAGAATCAATTTTATTTATTTTTTATTTTGTTGGTCCATTTTTGTCTCACTTGATCCCACATGGACCCATTCAATAACTGCATTGAATCCAATTTTGAAAATATTAGGGAACTCGCCACGGTAGCAGGGGAGGAACTTAAGAGTTTGGTAATTTAGACAATTCAAGGCCTCTAAATAGTTCTTTTTTCAGCTTTGTTTTTTAAAAACAACAATAAATGGCGCTTTCAAAAACAAACAAATGAATATATATATTGCGTATTATGTAATAGATGCTTGGGAAAAATTAGGGATGTCTAATAAAATATTCGGAACATGTACAGTGGGATGAGATATGGTTGAGCCGCTCCATAGTAGAATGAAATAGAAATTATGTGTCTATTTGGTGGCTTTTCTATTGATAAAAGCATTTTCAATGCCAAAGCTATTTTCAATTTTCAATTTCTGTAATTTTTTTTTTCTTGTTTGATTTGAGTAGTGTTTTTGAGATTAGGGAGAAGTTTAAATTTTTGACTTTTGAGAAAAAATTTTGTAATTTATTTTTTAAAGAATTAAATTTTAGAATACTTTTTATACAAAGTAATTTTAAAAAATTGTCTACTAATAAGATTTTAAACTCCTTAATAAAAGTTTTTACCGACATCTAAATAATTGCAATTTTTTTATTAAAAGATCTACATGTAAACTCTATTTTTGAAAAATTATACCAAGCAAAACCTAAGCGTATATACGATTGTGCAGGTTTGGAGCAACGACACTTATGAGAGTGTGGAACATAGGGTTATATTGAATTCTGAGAAGGGAAGAATTTCAATTCCATTCTTCTTCAACCCAGCACACTACACAATGGTGAAGCCATTAGATGAGCTTACAAGTGACCAAAATCCTCCTAAATATAAAGCATACAATTGGGGAAAGTTTGTGACTACTAGAAAGCTCAGCAACTTCAAGAAGCTTGATGTTGAGAACATTCAAATCTATCATTTCAGGGTACAAGAGTTAGCCAAACAGCTAGACGAAGCAGTCTCCATCAACTATTAGTTATTGACATTAGTTTGCCATATAATAACTTAATTTCTCTGGTTTCTCCATCAACTATCAGCTAGACGAAGCTGTCTCCGTCAGTAATGATTTACGTGGTTTGTCCAGCTATTTACTGTAATGAATTATCTGTATCGCCTTGTTAAATTTATTGGATGTAATTATGTAAAAAAAATAAAAATATGATATGCTGTAGGAAAATTTCTAAATAAAGATATATATATATATATATATATATATATATATTTATAGGGAACGGAATGATATAATCCTTAATGAGAAATGACATAACTCTTTAAGATTGCATTCCTTCAATTAAGGTGTCTTTACAAAGACAATTTTCACAAGTCTTATATATATTAGAAAGTTTAAGGTGAGAGAGTTTCCACCATTTTTGTCCTATTTCGTGTTTTTGATTCAAGGAGTGCCATTTAGTAAAGAAGTAACCAAGTATTTTGGGAGAACTTTAACAAAAAAAACCGTAGTGCACCGAAGCAGGGTTAATAAGTTCTTAAAGAAAAAGTGAACATTCGATTTGGTTTTGTTCTTCATTTTCACGTTTTTCTAATAACACTCATTTTTTTTTAATTTGAATGTATGATTGTTGTCCTCATAAATGGTTTATGAATCTGCATGAATATAATTTACATGTTTAATTGAATTACAACATATCCCGCCAACAATCTTAAGAACTTATTAACTTATATGTGTTGCATGTGTTATTCATCTATTTCTCTAAAACAAATATATCATGCGCATGAAAAATACGTAAGGGTGTTCGAATGCCTGTTGAACGTATAAGAACACACAGTATTTCGTATTTTCATTCGAAAGCGGTGACAAACTTCGTTCGAACACAAGTTGTCTGGAAAGGTTCGTTCGAACGCATTATAAAAAGCCACACGAAAGTAAGTCGTATCTGAGATATTGTCAGACTTGAATTAATTTTTGTAAAATAACATACATAATTTAGTTTGCATAAATTTATAGATTTAGATCAATCATGTATACAGTTTTTTGTAATATATAATGCAAAGTTTTTTACTTATAAAATTTTGGTAAAATAGACTTCAGTTAAATGTATGCATAGTGTAATATTATGTAACATGTTGATTAATTTAGTGTGTTTGCGTAAATTACATTTTCAGGTGTAGGGTCGTGTCCGAATGCGAGATTCATTTTTTTTTTTAGTAAAATGGGAACATTTTTATGAAATTAACTTTAAGCTTTCACTAAATTAATTTGGGGTGAAATTAAAAATTATGACACTAGTAAAAATAAAGAAATAAACCTAGAAATTTCTAAAATTTACTCAAAATTTCTAGAAACACACACATCTAATGTGTGTGTGTGTATATATATATCACACATATTTAATTCTACACACATACAAAATAAAAATTTCTACACTCAATTAAATCACACACACCGGAAATGAAGAAGAACAGAATAGAGAAAAGAAGAGAAGTTGAGAAAGAAGAATCTGGAGAGGGAGAAAGAGAGAGAGAGACATTGCTTCTAAGACTTTCTAGTGCTTTAACGAGAAAGAGTTGATCAATTGATCCAAAAAAAAAAAAAAGAGAGAGAGAGAGTTTGTGTAAAAGGCTGAAAATTTAATTGAAGGGGCTACCACCGCTTTCTTCTTCAGCTGCTGAACAGAAAAATGACGAACACACCAATCAACAGCCAACAATAAGAAAATAAAAGCTTCTTCGATTCTTGTTCCCGGCTCCTATCTTCAAAAGCACCCTCAAGAAACCCAAACCGACTCTCAAGGTCACTCATTTTATTTTCCTTTCAATTTTAATATATGGGGTCTTTTTCATTTTTCATTTTCTATTTATGGGTTTCTGTGTTTTTGAATTTTCTTTGTATCCGTTTTTGCAACTCTTGTAGATTGAATTGAATATAATAGAAAAATAATGACAGAGAAAATCGATTTAGGAATTAGGTTATATTTAGGGGTGTGCATTGGTCGGTTCGGTCGGTTAATCCTTGATTTTTTAACCGTAACCGAAATTTTCGGCTAAATAAAAGTGTGACCGATTTAACCAATTTATGACGCATAACCATTAACCAATTAACCATTATATTTCGGTCGGTTATGGTTAATTTGGTTATTAACCAATCTAATAAATTAAAATTTAATATTTTTTTATAATTCTTAAATAGTAAAATTATATATGATGTAGGTCAGTTCTACCGATTTTTAGGAACGTTTCAACCAGTCAAACCACTGACGCATTAAATTTTTTGGATCACTAATTCGATCACATATCCGATTCTAAAAATACTGATTCTAACTAACATTTGATTAAATATATTTATATTTAATTACATGCGAAAGAAATATTTTCTAAACCCTCGATGATTGTCACAGCCTCAGATTTCCTTCCAAACCTGCTATGTTAGAAATTTTAAGGGTTACGAATCCACCACAATGCCAAATCTACACATTTGAAATTTTATGTATTTTTACCTTTAAATTCTTGAGAGAAATTAAAAAGAGTCAAAACCAAGCTGTTAATGCAGCTTGTCATTTGAATTTTATCAATTTTATTTTCGGATAGTGTTATCAAATCAATATAACTACAACCAATTGAGAGTTTATATGCAGACTATCTTAACTCTAAAAAATTAAAGGATTCGCATGCACTAATATATATATATATATAGTTTAATTTTGGTTAATCGGTCGGTTTGGTTATACGAATCTCATAACCGTAACCGAACCAAATAACAGAAAAAGTTAAAAATATTAACCGCAATAACCAATTTAACTAAATTAACCGAACCGTAATAAAAAAAAATGGGTCGGAACGGTTCGGTTAATCGGTTAAAACCGATTAATGCACACCCCTAGTTATATTTTTCCACTGCAGTGCTTAATGCTTAATATTGAAAACAGTCAAGCAGAGTTGAAACACTGATATTTATTTGATAGGGCAGCTATTGTTTAACCATCAACTATGCACTTTTGAATTGAAAACTAATATAGCAATGGATTATGAACAGTGGCAACTTGACCGTAAAAACCCTTAATTAATTATAGTGATAGTATTGGACAATTATGACCCATAGCATCACTATTTGTACAGAAAATGGTGTTGTTGTACAAATTAACTATGTGACAACGGAAATTGCTCTTTTATCATTTGTAATTGGATTACCAAGATACATAAATGATAGAAGGTCTTTATGATTAGTTCCGGATTGAGATGATATGAGACAGTATCAATCCATGAAGGTTTAATCATTAAATATTCCTAGTCGTAGTATTATCGAGATTGGACATCGACAATGCGGAATAGACTAGTATTACACTTGTCCGAGTTGTGGGAGCATAACGACATAGTTCTCATATATTTGGGTATTGGATACTCATGCAAGTGTAATAGGAGGTTGTGTTTTATCGATGATACGGAAAACAGCTTCGCTCTGGATAGACCCCTCAGAATTCCATTGGTAGTATAACTATGTGTCTATGGAAGTCCGAATCAGGGTAGATGTATTTGGTCTTAATCTGAGACTTGCACCGCTAATACTTGCGACAATCAATATACTTTGGTTTTGGTCGTCCAGGGCTTTAACCGGTTCTGTGTACGCCTCTTCTGGGTATATTGAGAATCGTAGTGTATTGGGTGTGATGTCAAGATGTAAGTATCACTTCAGTTATAGTGGAGATGATGATCACGAAGGATACGAAACTAGTGCTCTTAAGCAATGTAGTCATCGGGATAATATGACTAGGTCATGTTTATCCGATTATAGAGACTAGTTACTAGACATCCGATATGTGCTTCGTACGGGGCAGACACTATTCCAGCCCCAAGTCTTGCACGTGAACATCCGATACTGGATCGAAATACGCAATACTACGTATACTACGCCTGATATAGATTATAATATTCCTGTAAGGATATTTCTGGAGAATTGGGTAGGCACAGTGCTTTGCTAGAAGCCAACCATGTCTTGTAAATAGGTAAAAACGTAGTATTTGATACGTACGTGTTCAGATAGTCAGACGACCGGATTTACTGCCAACATATCCGGGGATCTCATAGGTCGCTTCCTGAAGATTCACCGATGTCGTATGACTCGCACTTTATTAATCTGGGATTAATTAGATGAGAGAGAAAATTAATCTGGGATTAATTACGGAGATATTTTATCTGAGATAAAATATTATTTAAAGAAAGAGAGAAACAATTAATTTGGAATTAATCGATAAATTAATATATTCGATATATTAAACAAAATTGGATTTCGACAAGGAATTAAAATTAGATTTTAATTCGGGCAAACGAGTTAATTTAGAATTAATTCGTTAGCGACGTGAATAGTAATTTTACTAGGCATAATTATTTAAACTAAATTTGATTTAATTACGTCGTGACGGAAATACGTTAATTCAGAATTAGCGAACCCGAGCCCGAGAGAGTTTGTGGGCCCACTCGCATTTCGAATCAAGTGGGCCCCCACATATCACATCAACCATCACATCACTTGTCAACTTTTAGTCACTTTGATTGATGGAAGTAGATAAGAAATGATGGTTGAGCGTGAAACACTCAATAGTTGGTGAATGAAAGACATTTACCTTTATTTGATTTTTGGTATTTGAGTTTGGTATTAAGTGTATTAGATATACAATTCAAAAACACACATCATCTCTTCTTCTTTCATTACTCTCGGCCAAGGGCCATTTTGCTCTCTAAAATTCTGCAATTGGCGTGAACAAGGAGAAGCAAAGCGAAAGATTTGCGGAAAATTTTTCCGAGGTGCTAGCACACTTTAGGAGTCTCGCGAAGGTGATAGAAAAACTCACCCGTGGGCATGGAATGCACACCAAGCTTGGAGCTTGGAGAGGACCGAATTTGGAGGATAAAATTTGATGATTGCCGTGAGTTTCCATGGATTAAAGCTTGAAGAGTTTCGTAGTTCCTCGCATCGCCTCAACCGATCGTTGTAAGTATGATTCCGTCATGCTCTTACGAGTATTCACATATACGTTTCTATGCTTGATTTGATCCTTGGGACCTTAGAGAAACCCAACAATAGTATCTTGAGCCATTTTGAGCATGAAACTTAATTAGGGTTAAAATTGGGTAAATTGAATTTGAGCATGATTTGATGAAATTGTTTGATCGAGTATGCTTGAATGATGTTTAATTGAAGTTGGATATGATCAATTTTATGAAAATTTGATTGAATTAATTTTTCCCCAAATTAATGGCTTGGCCGAATTGGTGATGATCCCTAAAGTCATGGTGATTTTTTTTTTTTGATTCATTGGATGAGTTAAAATGACTTGGGTAATGTTGATTTAAGTTTCAATTGGATTGGAATCGGAATCGGACATAGAAACCCCTAGATTACCGTGAGTTATGAAGCATGAAATGATATGATTTTTTGATTCAAATATGTTAGACATGTGTTGATGATAATAAGCATAATTAATTGAGTGAATTAGTATTTTGGAAATGTTAATTTGGATAATTAATTATAGCTATACACTTTGAGTAATTAAATTGTAAATTTGGAATTTTGTAATTTAATTGATGGGCCAAATTTGGAATTGGGCTTTTAAAGTTGTAATTGGACTTAATGGGCTTGGTTGTACCAAGTTAGGTTTAGGCTAAATTGATTGGATCTAATTGGACCCAAAACCATATCCATAAAGTCCAAATATAACTATTGGGCCTTTAAAGTTTAATTGGGCCTAATGGGCCTAAATTGATTTCTAGGCTTATGGGGTTATTCCTTGATTGGGCTTTGGTTGCCGAAGCCCACGCCTTAAGAAATTAATTGAAAGCCCATTGGACTTTAATTAAAGGACATTGGATGTTGATCGGGCTTTGAGACCCGTTAAGATTAGATTTAGAATCTAAGTCGTAAAGGTTCATTAATAAAGTGTAATTATTTAATTTGGAATTAAATAAATAAATTAGTATTAAATACATATTAAATTGGATTTAATGTTGTAGTTTAGTATAATTCAAGAATTTGTACTTTGAGTACTTATTCGCAAAACGAGTTTGACTCGCGCAAAATCAAATCATTGTTTGAACATTGGATGGTCATTAATATTCAGATTAATTAATTGGATTAGATTGATTGATAACATGCTTGTGTGAATACATGGATGCGATGTATGAATAATGTATATCAGATAGATATTAGATGGGTGAGGGCAATTTTGGAAATTATTGTAATAAATATAGAATTTATTAATTGGACCTGCGTGTCCAGCCTATTACCTCTTGACTCTGTGTATTTCTCTTCTCACCTATTCCCCTCAATGTAAATGAGGTTTCTTTAGAAGTGTTATGTAATTGAGTATTAAGTAATACTCGTGCTAGCGGGAGAGAATTTATTCTAGGAACAATGTGTTAAATATCCATCCGCATATCATTATTATATTTATTTTGTACGCGCCTTATTATTTTTTTAGAATGCATGTTTAAGGGTGTATGATGATGAGACTTTAACAAAGATAATAAATCGGTTGCCAATTTACGCGAAAAACCCTCAAAACATATTAAGCGTTTTTCCTTCCATTGAGTGATTCTTACTCAAGATCCAAGACTGGCATTGGTTTATTGGCCAAAGTCAAGACCTTTGTCCGTCGCGGATGTGTTTGAATCATGAAGGCTTTGTTCCATATTGGTGTCTTGTCCAAGTTGTGATTTATTGGCCATCTTGTCCATTGACATTGATTACGAAGCTTTCCAAGGTCAATGAGTGCCGCTTAACTGGGATCATTAAGTTTGTTGTGCCAAAGCCAAGGCTTAATTGATTCAGAGGAAAAAGGTTAGGGAATATATTGGATATATTAGCATATATAAGATATATATTTCGGACTTGGATGTCCACCTACTGGATTTAGGAATTAGATGAGATCCAATTGATCTTAGAGATCTACCTAGTTAAGTATCATATAATTTGTTGGCCAAAGTCAAGATTGTGTGTTATTTAACAGGATCCTAGCCCACTAGGAAACAGGTTTCCCGAGTACTCAACAGAGGGTTAGAGGCTCACCGAAAAATAGTGGGAGACAAGTATTAGATTTGCAATTTCATTTAGATACTTGCCATACGCGCACATTTCATTTTTCGTCAAATAAATTAATATATTAGTTGGACTAATATTTAATATTATTTTAATTAAACAGTTGGACTGTATTCAAACTATTTCAATTTATAGTTGATTTTATAATTGGATTATAGTAATCAATATAATTGAATTTAACTAATTAAAATTATGGTTGATTATATAGTTGGACTATAGTAATCAATATATACAAATGTACCTGAAATCGATTGATTAAATAGTTGGACTATTAGAATCAAGATAAATTGAAAGATTAACATTTAGAACATAAACCTCCGTGAAAATATATTTAAATAGTTTAATTTTCAAATTGGGAATAATACCTCAGGATAGTCTTGAATACCGAGAAGTTATTTTATTTGATAAAATGACATCTTAGGCCTAAACCCGGAATTAAGCAAATAGTAGAGCATGATCCTTGGAAGATTCATGTGATGATAACTTTAGTGCTTAATCCTTTATGCTTTCCATCCTTAATTTCGTCGTCATAACTAAGGATTAGATCTTTAAACCATGATGTTGAAATTGAAGGATCTTCATAGATCTATCCGTAGATCTTAGAAGCATTAATTGCAATAGAAAACTCTTGGAGAGTTAATGGCTATGCTCAAGGAGCCAAAGCCAAAGTTTGCAATAGGGCAAGAAGCACAAGGCGCATCTTACTTTGACATTCTCGAAGGCCAAGGCTTGGCCGAAGGCTTCTGGGGTGTGAAAAAGGGCAAAGGCAAAATCATCACAGTCTTCTAGGAAGACAAAGGACATACCCCAAGATGTCTACCTAAATTGTGGCAAACGGGGTCACTAAAGCGTGACTACCGTATGGACAAGGCAGACATGAAGGAATAGAAAACGGGCAAGGCTCTGACTTCAAATATGTTTGTCATAAACATGTTCACTACGAGTATTAAAATTGGATTTTAGATACTAAATGTGGTACAAAGATATGTACTGATGTGCAGAATCTGCTGATTAGCAGGATACTGACTTCAGATGAGATTAATCTGCGAATCAGAAACAGAACGAGAGTCATTGTTTCAACCGTAGAAACCTAAGTTTAGGAACTACCCTTCGGGTGTGTACTTAAATTAGGAAACTGTTATAATATAACTAGTTGACTAGAAACATTATCTCTATATCGAGTATAACTCGTTGCGAGTATACCTTTATATTCTAGAACACTAAAGTGTTTTATTTTATAAAGATGATATTGAGATAAACACATTAGATGTGAATAACATTATTTATATTCTGAATATAAATAAATCTCAAACATATGACATGATAAACAAATAGCTCAAACTAATTTGATCAGATGAGACTTATTTGTGGCAGTGTTGTATGAGACACATTAAACAAGACTCGTATATCCACACTTTTGAAGAGTGGATATTAGGATGGATTTGATTCTATTCAAATAATGTCTACGAATCTAGTTTATTGGGCAAAATGCCAAAAATACCTATTACTTGGTGAAAGTGTAAGTGCCACCGATCTGTTAGCCCTCGTTCATAGTGACGTAAGTGGGCCCATATCTAGCTAGGCTATAGGTGGATATGAATGTTTCGTGACCTTTATGGATGTTGCATCGCGTTATGGTTATGTTTTTCTTTTGAAACACGAATTGGAAACTTTTAGAGTATCGACACGAAGTAGACAAACAGATCGGATAAAGTATTAAACCCGTCACGGTAAAACCAAGATGGAAAATACTTAAGCAATAAGTTTCTCGAATACTTGAAAGAGTATAGTATTCTTTTAATGAGGACTCCTCCTGGAACACATCAATTTGATTGTGTGTCCAAACGGAGAAACCAAATTTTATTAGACATGATAAAGTTAATCATGAGTCGCTTTGAGCTACCATTTTCCTTCAAGGGATACACATTAAACAGTGAAAAACTTATTTTGAATAAGGTTTCATGAAAATCTATTGAAAAACTTCATATTAGATATGAACAGGAAAAAAACTGGGTTTTCTCACTCCTGAAGATTTGGGAATGCTGGGCATAAGTTTGGATGATACCAAACTAGAACCCAAATCAAATAAGTGCCTAATTGTAGGTTATCATAGGGTAACCAAAGTATAGTATTTATACATCTCACAAGAGAACAATGTTATTATTGCTCACCATGCCGTTGTCTTAAGAGGAATACCGATATACAGTGGTAAGTGGGAGGATAGTAGAACTCGATGAAAATCGAAGTAATACCGTTCAAGCACCGATTCCTTAATGGAACACAAACAGTTCATCAAGGATGAAATTGTACCAATAATCTTCGAATACACAAGAACCGCGTTAGTCGGAGAGAGTCAGAAAACAACCCGGGAGGTATGAGTTTATGATCTCACCTCATAAAGATGTCAATCTTATTGAGGAATACGAACTAACTACGTAAGAGGAAGTAATACAAGGTATCGACTCCTTTTATGGCATAGTGCCATACTATCCGAAATGGATACCATGTATACCAACTATGTTTGGATACTAGTTGATGTACCGGAAGGCATTGTGCCTATTGGTACTAATTGAGTATTCAAGGAAGACATACATGGATGACAACACACCAACGTACAAAGATAGACTTGTAGCGAAAAAGGTATCGTTATCAACATTGTGTCGATTACAATGAAACCTTTTACCTGTTGCCATGGTTAAATCCATTTGGATAATGCTTGCTGATGCTGCATGTTTCATTCATGAAATATGGCAGCTGAACGTCAAAATCGCTTTCCTTAAACGGAAATGTTTTGGAGGATGTTTACAACATCCTGACGATTTTGTCTTACCTTAACAAGCAAACCAGGTTTGCAAGTTAACTCGATCAATTATGATTGTAGCAAGTATTACGTTCTTGGAACAATCATTTTGATGTAATCATAATGGTATATGATTTAATTTAAAGTGAATATAATTCTTGTGTATATAAGGAGGTTAGTGGGAGTGCACTAACAATGAATGTCCTATAAGATGATGCTACATCATTTCTTGGAAATGACATTCCCATAAAACAATCGGTGAAAGCTTGGCTTTCATGAAAATTCTCCGTAGAATTTTTTGGGAGAAACAACCTTTATTCTAGGAATAAGAATCTACTGGGATAGATCTAAAAGTTATTGGCATTCTCTGAGAACTTGTACATTGAAAAATATATGTGACCTGGTGTCTCATATGCTTTAAGCATATGGAGTCACAATCAGGCCAATCCAAGTGATAGTCACTGGATTGCTGTTAAGAACATCCTTCCGTATCTTAGACGAACTAAGGAGGCTGTCTTAAACTATGGAGAAGGAGAACTTGAAGTGACTGGGATCACTGCTGCAAGTTTCCAAACCGATAAAAACGACTATAAGTCATAATAAAGGTACTATAAAGTTTGAATAACGGAACAGTGAGCTGGAAATCTTCCAACCAAGATACTGTCGCCGAATGAACAACGAAAGTGGAACTTTGCTCCGACTGTCGCAGCAATAGTAGCATCTTGGATCTAAATAAATCTAATTAGATGAGATATAGTTCTGTTAGCAGCTGAGCTAGACTTCAGCACATGCTAAATAATTAATGGTCTCATCAACTATCCGATATGTACTTTTAGCTATTTTCATCTGATTTTTCGGATCATACATCGTGGCGATGTGATGATTGAATAAATCGCATCAGATGATAACCTTTTAAATCCGCAGACGAAAGCTGTTATCTCAGTAGAAATTTGAACGACCGATACATAGTTCAAGTGTAAGGCACCTGAGTGATTAGCTATAGGCAAAGTGGGATATTGTTGGACAATTATGACCCATAACATCACTATTTTTACAGAACATGGTGTTGTTGTACAAATTAACTATGTGACAAAGGAAATTGCTCTTTTATCATTTGTAATTGGATTAGCAAGTTACATAAATGATAGAAGGTCCTTATGATTAGTTCCGAGTTGAGATGATATGAGACAGTATCAATCCACGAAGGTTTAATTATTAAATATCCCTAGTCATAGTATTATCGAGATTGGACATCGATAATGCGGAATTGACTAGTATTACACTTGTGCGCGTTGTGGGAGCATAACGGCATAGTTCTCATATATTTCGGTATTGGATACTCATGCAAGTGTAATAGGAGGTTGTGTTTTACGATGGTACGGAAAACAGCTTCGCTCCCCTCGGAATTCCATTGATAGTATAACTATGTGTCTATGGAAGTCCGAATCAAGGTAGGTGTATTTGGTCTTAACCTGAGACTTGCACCGCTAATACTTGCGACAATCAATATACTTTGGTTTTGATCATTCAGGGCTTTAACCGGTTCTATGTACGCCTCTTCTGGGTATATTGAGAATCATAGTGTATTGGGTGTGATGTCAAGATGGAAGTATCACTTCAGTTATAGTGGAGATGATGATCACGAAGGATACTGAACTAGTGCTCTTAATTAGTGCAGTCATCGGGATAATATGAATAGGTCATGTTTATCCGATTACAGAGACTAGTTACCAGACATCCAAAATGTGCTTCGTACGGGGCAGACACTATTCCAACCCCAGGCCTTGCATGTAAACTTCCGATACTGGATCGAAATATGCAATACTACGTATACTACGCCTGATATAGATTATAATATTCCTGTAAGGATATTTCTGGAGAATTGGGTAGGCACGGTGCTTTGCTAGAAGCCAACCATGTCTTGTAAATCGGTAAAAACTTAGTACTTGGTACGTACGTGTTCGGATAGTCCGACGACCGGATTTACTGCCAACATATCCGGGGATCTCATAGGTCACTTCCCGAAGATTCACCGATGACGTATGACTCGTAATTTATTAATCTGGGATTAATTAGATGAGAGAGAAAATTAATATGGGATTAATTACGGAGATATTTTATCTGGGATAAAATATTATTTAAAGAAAGAGAGAGAACGATTAATTTGGAATTAATCGATAAATTAATATATTCGATATATTAAACAAAATTGGATTTCGACGCGGAATTAAAATTAGTTTTTAATTCGGGCAAACGAGTAAATTTAGAATTAATTCGTTAATGATGTGAATAGTAATTTTACTAGGCATAATTATTTAAATTAAATTTGATTTAATTACGTCGCGACGGAAATACGTTAATTCGGAATTAGTGAACCCGAGCCCGAGAGTGTTTGCGGGCCCACTCGCATTTCGAATCAAGTGGGGCCCACATGTCATATCAACCATCACATCACTTGTCAACTTTTAGTCACTTTGATTGATAGAAGTTGATAAGATATGATGCTTGAGTGTGAAACACTCAATAGTTGGTGAATGAAAGACATTTACCTTTATTTGATTTTTGGTATTTGAGTTTTGTATTAAGTGTATTAGATATACAATTCAAAAACACACATCATCTCTTCTTCTCTCATTACTCTCGGCCAAGGGCCATTTTTCTCTCTAAAATTCTGCAATTGGCGTAAACAAGGAGAAACAAAGCGAAAGATTTACGGCAAATTTTTCCGAGGTGCTAGCACACTTTAGGAGTCTTGCGAAGGTGATAGGGAAACCCACCCGTGGGCATGGAATGCACACAAAGCTTGGAGCTTGGAGAGGACCGAATTTGGAGGACAAAATTTGATGATTACCATGAGCTTCCATGGATGAAAGCTTGAAGATTTTCGTAGTTCCTCGCATCGCCTCAACCGATCGCTATAAGTATGATTCCGCCATGCTTTTACGAGAATTCACATATATGTTTCTATGCTTGATTTGATCATTGGGACCTTAGAGAAACCCAACAGATAGAATGTTTAATTTCTCTTGACTTGAAGTGTTTATTATCATCTGTTTTCTTGCAATTTATTGATTGTAAATAGGAGCTCAAGAATAAATCAGTTTACCCGGGCTTGGTTATAGGATTTTAGATGATAGAGTTAGGAATAATTTGCACAAACTACAAACTATCTTGTACAAATTACTGTGACACCACATAGATTGATTTCGAGTTTATGGGGTTTGAATTAAGCAAGTTTTTAATTATTTAGTTATTTATTTAATTATATATTTTCAGATTGGCAGTCTGGTGCTTTGTCTTTTGATGAAATTTTTATGGTGATTGCTACTTGCTATATATGAACTTGACCTTTTAGGCGATTTTGAGTAGGTGAAGTCAAATATATACCATTTTCTTTAATCAAATTGATAGATTGAGATTGTAAACTCTATTAGGATTTTGCTATGATTGTTAGGAATGGAACTTGCCTGCTTAGTATAAATATCTAGATTTTGAAGAATTTGATTGAGCTTAGCTGTGTCTGCGACTGTGGAATATTAGATTTTACTGTTAAGGGGACTTTAAAGCTTATACCCTCGAATTCAAGGTTTACAAGGTTTTGTACTTCTTAACATTCATTTTTTTGTTAGGTGTCTGCATTAGCTTTTTAATGGAATTTCAAATATGAGTTGAATATATATATGTGAAGACATGAGTTTGTTTATGTTGGCCGAGTGCGTATGTATGAGTATAGGCTATTTGATGGATTATTTGAGAGCTCATATGTGGTTTACATAGGAATAGGAATAAATAATGTGAAGTCAAGATATCTCGAGATATAAAAAGTTCTATGATGTTGATTGTCTGAATCGTGAAATATTTTGAAATATGTTTTGACAACTTCATATTGATTTCTGGTTTTTAAGGTTATGATTTTTTTCACAAAGGATAAAGAAATTATTTTCGCCATGGTGTTTGATGATTTATATTTTTGACCCTCCGTGGTGATCGGTTATGTTTCTTTTCGGATTGGCTGCCGGGGTGCTCGTTATGGGTCCAGATCATCAGAAAATGACTGGCCCACTACCATATCGACATGGTCCATACACTGTTAGGTCTTTGAGCGTGACTGAGCAGTGGACGATCGGTATGTATTTTGAAAGTCATGCATCAAAAATTTATTTTTTACTGACACATATTTATGTTTCGGGGGGAAAATGTTTTCAAAAGTATTGCATATTAATTTTATGTATTTTGATATTACTTTTAATATTATACGATATGATTTTTTTTTTATATTTCCGTCTAAGCAATCATTTTATGTTTTCTTGGTGTGTTTTTGTTGAGATGATCGATCATTGTTATATTTCCGCCCCGACGATCGGTGTATGCATTTATGTTTTTCATGACTCATCATATGTTGGTAGAGGATCGGTACGTTCATTGTCCAATTTATGCGCTCGATTCGGGCATTAGGCGATTGTTTATATTTCATCTAGTGAGTTATGCTGGATGATCTGAATGATTTTTTGATAATGAATTTTGAAATTGATTTTGTTTACAGAAAAAAGGTTTCTTAAATGCATTTTCGAAATAAATTTTAACAGATTTCAGACTTCCAGCATCATAAGAGCTTATAGGGTTATTTATTATTTCTGGCTGTGTCTATAGATGTAATGGTCGATATAAAAGGTTATGTTCGTTAAGAACATATAGGTAGGTTTATAGTTAGATATAGTTCTTATAGGTATAACGATATTTATGTAGTTTATGAGTTATGCTTAGAGATCATACATTTTAGGGATTGTTTGAGTTGTAGATAATTGTAACTAGTGAATGATAATATGATTTATAAACATATGTATTCATGAATGATAATAGTGAAATGAATGTTTGAAAGATAAAATATTTTGTAATTCCGATTTGATGATATTTCAATGAAATAAAAGAAAGATAATTATAATAAATGCATGAACTGGACTAATAAATAGTATATAAGTAAGTAGTGAAATGTCATAATAGCGCAGCGAAAATGTGATAAGGTTTGACATAATAGATAAAGATGTAGAAACTTGCTATTCTTATCATGGATGTTTGAATTGTAAACTAGAAACATGATTTAAAATATATGGGTGATTAGATAAAGAAATTTATAGCAAGTAACATGTTTATAAATTAGATAAGAATTATATAATTAATTCAGACTTTGTAAGTATTTGAATAGCTCTATAGACAGTCCAGGTTAATACAGACACAGAGTTCGGACTCTGTGTATATATGGTGCTCAAGGTATGAGCATAGTTACTTACTGAGTCTTATGACTCACTACCCAACTGCTGGTGTTTTTGTTTTTGGTGTTTTTGAGTTTTGCAGGTTGGTGACCATATCGGTAGATCACATATATCGGAGTTTGAGAAGCCGGATAGCAGTGCTGCAGTCAGCCAGTCACCAGGTCTTGGGTGAATGAGAGTCATGTTGTTTATTAGTATAGTTGTAAAAGAAAATTGATTTGTGTTCTATAGTTGTAAAAGTTTTTGTTTATACGTACTTTCGGGCATGGAGCCCAGTTATGTTATGTCTTGAGTTTATTGATTTAGTGTATATTTTTAGTGTCAGGCCCTATAGGTTGTATGGAGATGCTGGATTTGATCCAGGTTGCGTGACTTTTAGCAGAGGTCATGTCGAAATTTTGACAGGATCAGAGGCTTATAGAGGCGGGATTAGCCTGTCTCCTACCGCTAGCATCCTAGCTTAGGCAGGATGTAACTTAGTAAAAATCATATACTGAAAATTTGTAAATTTGGTAATATAGATTTTAGTTAATATTAGGGTGTTTAACTATCACATGCTTACACCTAGTCTATTATGTGATAGAATTGAGAATTATTTAATCTTGTTCATGTAGGAAACGACTTTCCTTAGCGCAGCGGAAGTTGCTATTGTGGGCACCGGTTACGATATGAACCTTTAAAATTTTCTTTGCCTTCTCATTTCGTTGTAGCCGAATTCTTGAAGAATGGATTTTTCTCCTTTGATGTAGATGTGTTTCCTTTGAAATCCAACGTTTGGATCAACCACCCGATCTTCCGAGCTATGTCTCGAAACCAACAAACCGAAGTGTGGGCTTCACTCACAAAGATCCATCTCTAAACTTTTTAGAGAAGTATAAATAAAACTCTAAACTATTTAGAGAAATGATATTATCACAAAATATATTTGGATTTTAGAAAGATATGATGAAGAAGATCAATTATCTAATTCACTCTTGTTTTTCTTTCTATTCTCAATAATTGAGAAAATAGATTTTTTTTTTAACACTTAAGAAAAATTCTGGATTTTCTCTCTAACTTTCTCACAACTATTATGAATGAAGTAAATATCTCTGTATATCTTACTTATGTGAATGGTTTCATCTAACGAATTATTTGAGAAGGTAGAGATAATATTCCTTCCAAAAGCCAACCACCTTTGCCATTAAGCATCCAATGCTTTCTTGCAATGGCAAACACATTAATGTGAAGGCCATACCAAAGCATAAGATGTCTTTAGAAAATGATAAAGCCATTAGGTGTATATATCACACCTAATAGACATAATATGTTTGAGAGCATGGCAAACCATATGGCTTTGTCTCCAACGTAAATAAAAAATCACTATCTTAATAATGATTTAATTACTTAAATTATGATGTAATAATTATCTCATAATTATTACAAACTTGATTATCTTATAATCATGATTTGATTACCTTATAATCAAATAATTCTAGAAAATATTATATTAAATAATTTAATATAGTTTTCATTTGTAACAAAATATATTATTAATTTTATTAATAATTTATATAAATATTATGTGAGCATATTATTAGAAAATCTAATTATATTAGGTTTGCTATCGGTAATCGAGCTAGCACGGGGACCAAATGGACCTACGGTTCCGAGCTTCAATAATTCTGAAATATTAATTAAATATTTTAATAAAATATTACAAATTATTAACTCCGTATTATTCCACTAAAAAATCAAAGTTGAAATCTCATTACCGTAGATGGAAATTTAAGCCGAACAACTTCGATGTCCATAGATATAGTCACTATGATATAACCCTTCATGAATATCTCATAAGTAGAGCTGAGACATAAGTCCATTATACCCCTCTAAATATTTTATCTCTTAAGCACCACTGATTCTATAATGAATAATTAATTCATAATAATTATGAATATAATACTTTTTATTCGTAATAGAAGAGTTGAGCGCTCAAATTGTTCAAGTCCTGAATCAACTCTTAAAAGAGATATTCTTTTACTTCTCGTAAGAAAAAGTGAATTCCATGTTTATGTAAAACGTTCCCAGCTACTCACCAAACCATATCCCCAAAATACGTAGTTATTAGTCAGGAATGCTATACCAAACTCACTTTAGTAAATAAAGGAGATAGCCTGTCACGCAGGAGTTCGTAGTACACTCAGGATTAAGACTAAATCCATATATAACCATATAGTAAATTAAAGGAATTTATTTGGTTAACGGATATTATAAGATATTCATTTTTATCTGAGTCCAATCCTATATGATCATATTATACAAGGTGCCTCCATTCCCATGTCACAACATGAATGATCTCGAATCAAGGTCGTCATACAAGTATAGAATGGACCGGGTGTATACATAAACCAAAAACAAAGTACCCTATTTGTTTGCTCTCTATGGACTATTTAGATTACTTACTTCAGATTAAATTCTCTTATGCATAAAACATACACTAAGTCTGAAAGTACAAGAGTTATCAAGGTAAATAAGATAATTAGACAATATGCAATTTAAATAAAACAACTTTGATAAATGAATAGTGCATTTATTATTACAATAATCAATTTCGTTTACAATACATGAAGCTCTATTCCATATATCCCAACAATCTCCTACCTGAACAAGAGCAAATGGGACATGTCATGTAATCTTAAACCCTTTAGGTGATGATAAACGGTAAATATATCAATATTTACCGTTCTTTTTACTTAATACTTTGTATAGTTTCTCGAGTTTTGTGAATATTGTAATGTGTTTTGTGTTATTTTATAGATAAATAAAATTCAGGACTCTCTGGAATCAAATCAGGGCTTAAACAGTGAAAATCGGATGAAAAATGGCAAAACTAGAGTTCTGTATCGCGACGCAAAATAATTCTACGTCGCTACCACTAAAATGTTTCGTCCACGTGTCAACAGCACAACAATCCTGCTAACATGCGCCAGATATGTGTCATCATTTCATGCTACCGATAATACACGTCATTACTTACGTCTGCGTTGCGACGCACACAACTTCACGTGTCACTATGCCGAGCTAATAATTTCACCGACAGCCACGTGTCACATCCTATTGAATCAATGGCGCGTCGCAACGCTCATGGGTTTTGCATCATGACGCGCGGGGTAAAATATTGCCTAAAAATTGAAGCTGAAATTAGAAGGAAAATTCATACATTCTTCTGGGGATTTCCTTAAGAATACTAAGAAAATTATTTCTTGTTTGTTTATTTACAGCTTTCTGTATTTTAATTTTTTATTTTACGCAATAATACTTTCTTTACATTACTTTTCAGTCTTTTTTTTTTCTGTTCAGTATGATGAGTTAACTCCTATCTGCTGGGGTGAAAGGCTAAGCTTTTATTACTAATATTTAGATTAATCTCCCTTAATTATAATATGTAAACTATTTAAAACCTGACTTAATGGGATACTGCCTTTATGGTCGGTTGGACTTAATTAAATTAATTTTAACTTGACTAAATTGGATACCGCCTTTATGGTTAGTTGGAATTAATCATAAATTTGACTTAATCAGGATATCGCCTATATGGTCGGTTGGTAATGTCATGCAAAGTTTATATATTATAATAAGTGAGATATCTAAAATAGAAGTAATAAAAGTGGATCCTCTAACTGTAAGTGTCCTAGACATGCCACAGGATCTCTAAGCGTGATTCGTGTGTGAATAATAATCAAAAATAAGTTGCGGAAGACTTACATTGATCGGTTAAGTTCAAAACTTTTCATGGATGTTGAAGCTCCCAAGCACTTGGATAAGTATCCCTATCACCATCTTTTGACTCCCTATGTGCTAGCAAGAACAAATGGAAGAATTTTGCTCTCCAAGAGAAGCAACAATTCAGCCCAAAGAGAGGAAATGAATCGGCCAAGGCAAAAAATTGCACTCAAAATGTAGTGGTGTTTTGCTTCTTCAAAAGAAAAAGGCCATGCGACTAAAGCAAAATCAAAAACCTAAATTCCCTTTCTTATTCTTCCATACAGGAGAGAGATAGCACCTTTTTGCTTTTTCATTTTCTTCCAACTACGAAGGTCAGAGAGAAGAAGCCTATTGTTCATTTCTTTTTTTATAGTCATTCAGCTGCTCAAGAAAAAGAAAAATGCCCAATATTTTGCTTTTTTTTTAATTGCCACACACCAAAAGTGAAAAGCAAAGTCAATTAGTCAAAAGGCTTTTGTTCATTCAAATATAAAATAAAATGAAATGGCATGTTGGCATTAAATGAAAAAGCAAAAGTAAAAAGCATATGTCAGAGGCCAAAACATTCCCACAACGCGCACAAGTGTAATACTAGTCTATTCCGTATTATCGTTGTCCAATCTCGATAATACTATGACTAGGGATATTAAATGATTAAACCTTTCTGGATTAATACTGTCTCATATCTTATTAATCTGGTACTAATCATATGGACTTTTATCATTTATATATCAAGGTAATCCAATTACCGTGCCTACCCGATTCTCCAGAAATATTCTGCTGCAGAATACAAGATTTTTGTCAGGCGTAGTATACGTAGTATTGCATATTACGATCCAGTATCAGATGTCACATGCAAGGCCTGGGGCTGGAGTTGTGTCTGCCCCGTATGAAGCATCTATCGGATCACAAGCGACTAGTCTCTTTATGATCGGAAAGTCATGACCTAGTCATACTTCCCTGATGGCTATAGCACTTAGAGTACTAGTTATGTATCACTGCGTGATCATCATCTCCATATGACTGAAGTGATACTTCCGTCTTGACATCACATCCAATACACTACGATTCTCAATATACCCAGAAGAGGCGTACACAGAACCTGTTAAAGCCCTGGACAACCAAAACCAAAGTATATTGATTGTCGCAAGTATTAGCGATGCAAGTCTCAGGTTAAGACCAAATACACCTACCCTGATTGGGACTCCCATAGACACATAATCATACTACCAATGGGATTCCGCTGGGTCTATCCAGAGCGAAGCCGTTCTCGTACCATCGGTAAATAGAACCTCCTATTACACTTGCATGAGTATCCAATACCCAAATATATGAGAACTATGCCGTTACGCTTCCATAACACGCACAAGTGCAATACTAGCCTATTCCGCATTATCGATGTCCAATCTCGATAATACTACGACTATGGATATTTAATGATTAAATCTTTGTGGATTAATACTGTCTCATATCTTATTAATTCGGTACTAATCATATGGACTTTTATCATTTATATATCAAGGTAATCCAATTACAAATGATAAAAGAGTAATTTCCTTTGTCACATAGTTAATTTGTACAACAACACCATGTTCTGTACAAATAGTGACGCTATGGGTTATAACTGTCCAACAATCTCCCACTTGGCCTATGGCCAGTCACTCAAGTGCTTTTCACCTGAACCATGTACGGGTCGCTCAAACTTCTGCTGAGAAACAACTTTCGTCAGCGGATTTGCAAGATTGTCATCTGATGTGATTTATTCGATCATCACATCGCCACGATGTTTGATCGAACGAATCAGATGAATTAGTTGAAGTACATATTTGGATCGTTGATGAGACTGTGGTTCTTTAGCTTGCGCTGTAGCCTAGCTCAACTGCTAACAGAACTACTCCTAATCCAATTAGGATTATTTAGATCCAAAATGCTTCTATTGCTGTTTCAGCTGCAGTAATGTTCCGCTTTTGTTATTTATTCGGCAACAGTATCTTGCTTGGAATATTTCCAGCTCACTGTTCCGTTATTCAAACTATATACGTACCTTTATTACGACTTACAGTCGTTTTTATCAGTTTGGAAACTTGCAGCGGTGAATCCAGTCACCTCAAGTTCTCCTTTCCCCATATTCTCAGAAAGCATCCTTGGTTCATCCAAGATACTCAAGGATGTTCCTTACATCAATCCAGTGACCATCACTTGGATTGGCCTTATAGCGTCTACATATGCTCAAAGCATATGAAACATCAGGTCACGTACATATCAAAATATATGAACACTGAGAGAGTGTCAGCAGCTTTCTAGATCTATCCCAGTAGATCTTTATTCATAGAATAAAGCCTGCTTCTCCCAGTTATTCCATGGAGAATTTTAATGAAAGCCAAGCTTTCACCGATTTTAACATGGGAATGTTATTGCTAAGAAGCAATACATCATCAACTTATAGGACATTCATTTTCAGTGCGCTCCCACTAACATTCTTATATACACAAGAATTATTTTCGTTTTTGAATTAAATCATATACCATTATGATTACATCAAAACGTTGATTCCAAGAAATCTATGCTTGCTTCAATCCATAAATGGATCGATTTAACTTGCAAATCTTGTTTACATGTTTTGGCACGACAAAACCGTTAGGATGTTGTAAACATCCTCCAAAAGATTTCCGTTAAGGAAAGCGGTTTTGGCATCCAGCTGTCATATTTCATAAATGAAATATGTAACATCAGCAAGCATTATCCAAATGGATTTAATCATGGCAACATGTGAAAAAATTTCGTTATAGTCGACACTATGTCTTTGATGATACCCTTTCTATACAAGCCTAGCTTTGTATATATGTATGTTGCCATCCATGTATGTCTTCCTTGAAGACTTATATAGTACCAATAGGCATAATGCCTTTTGGTACATCAGTCGGTATCCAAACTTGGTTGATATATATGGAATCCATTTCGGACTTAATGGCATTTTGCCATAAAAGGAATTGATACCTTGTATCACTTCCTCATACGTAGCCGGTTTGTCTTTCTCAATAAGATTGAGATCTACATGAGGTGAGATCAGAAACACATATCTCCCAGGTTGTTTCCTGACTCTCTCCGACCTATGCGGTTCTTGTGTATTCGAAGATTATTGGTATAGTTTCATCCCTGATGAACTCATTGTGTTCCGTAAGGACTCGGTGCCTGGAACAGTATTACTCTGATTTTCATCGAGTTTTACTTTCCTCCCACTTACCACTGCATATAGGAATTCCTCTTAGGAAAGCCGCATGGAGAGCAACAATTACATTGTTCTCTTATGAGTTGTATAAATACTATACTTGGTTTCCCTATGACAACCTACAATTAGGCACTTATTCGATTTGGGTTCTAGTTTGGTATCATCCAAACGTATGCCCAGCATTCCCAAATCTTCAGGAATGTGAAACCCGGTTTCTTTCCTGTTCATATCTAATATGAAGTCCGTCTAACAGATTTTCATGGAACCTTATTCAAAATAAGTATTACACTGTTTAATGTGTATCCTCAGATGGAAAATGGTAGCTCAGAGCGACTCATCTGTTTAAGTATTGTCCATCATGGTCTAACCGCAATGTTCTAACACTTTTACCGATATGTTTTCTTACTTCGTGTCGAAACACTTTGAATTACTCAAAAGTTTCTAACTTGTATTTCATAAGATACACATAACCGTAACGCGATGCCACATCCGTAAAGGTTACGAAGTGTTCATATTCACATCTAGCCTAGCTAGACATGGGCCTACTTTTGTCACCATGAACGAGGGCTAACAGATCGGTGGCATTTGTACTTTTACCAAGTAAAGGTGTGTTAGGCACTTTGCCTAATTAAACTAGATTCGTAGACATCATTAGAATCAAATTCGTCGTAGTATCCACTCTTCGAAAGTGTGGATATACGAGTCTTGTTAATGCATCCCAGATGCCAATGCCATAAATAAGTCTCATTAGAATTAGCTATTTGTTCGTTATGTTATATGTTTGAGATTCATTTATATTCAAAATATAAATACTGTTATTCACATCTAATGTGTATATCTCGATATCATCTTTATAAATAAAACACCCGGTATTTTGGAATATAAAGGTATACCCGCAACGGGTTAAACTAGATACAGAGATAATATTCCCAGTCAAACTAGATACATTATAACAGTCTCCTAATTTAAGTACATGCCCAAACGGCAGTTCCTAAACTTAGGTTTCTAAGGTCAAAACAGTGACTTTCGTCATATTTCTGACTTATATGTCGATCTCATCTGAAGCCAGTTTCCTACTTACCAGCAAATCCCCGCACATCAGTACATATATTCATGTATCACATCTAGTATCAAAATCTAATTTTAAAACTAGTAGTGAACACGTTTATAACAAACATTCTTGAAGCCGAAACCTTGTCCCGCTTTCACTTCCTTCATGTCTTTTAAGAAGCTCTTACTTAAGAGGTTCTACTCCCAATCTGAAAATTAAAGCCCTTAAAGACATTTTCCCCAGGATAATATCCTTTGACGCTAACCTTTCAGTCATCTTGATTACTATAGTTCAACTATCCAATCAACGATTTCAGGTAAAATTAAATATAATGATTACTATAGTCTAACTATATAATCAACTATAATTATTCGGTTACATTTAAATGTATTGATTACTATAATCCAATTATATAACCAACTACAAATGAAGTAGTTTGAATACAGTCCAACTGTTTAATTAAAACAACAATTTGAATATTAGTCCAACTAATATATTAATAATAAATGACGAAAAATAAAATTGAGCGCGTATTGGCAAGTATCTAAACGAAATTACAAATTTAATACTTACCTCCCACTATTTTTCGGCGAGCCTCTAACCCTCTGTGGAGTACTCGGGAAACCTAGTTTCCTAGTGGGCTAGGATCCCATTAAAAGATACACAACCTTGACTTTGGCCAACAAGTTGTATAAAATTTAACTAGGTAGATCTCTAAGATCAATTGGATCTCATCCAAATCCTAGATCCAGTAGGTGGACATCCAAGTCCGAAACATATATCCTATATATACCAATGTATCCAATATATCCAAGTCCGAAACATATATCCTATATATGTGCCTTACACAAGTGTAATACTAGCATATTCCGCATTATCGATGTCCAATCTCAATAATACTACGACTAGGGATATTTAATGATTAAACCTTTATGGATTAATACTGACTCATATCTTATTAATCCGGTACTAATCATATGGACTTTTATCATTTATATATCAAGGTAATCCAATTACAAATGATAAAAGAGCAATTTCCTTTGTCACATAGTTAATTTGTACAACAACACCATGTTATGTACAAATAGTGACGCTATGGGTCATAACTATCCAACACTAACCCCAATATTTTTTTATTGCTTTATTTACCTTTTTAATTTCCAATCTTTACTTTATGTCATTTACTTTATTTAGGCTTTTACTAGTCCTAGATATGTGTTGTAACTAAACCCGTTATCTGGGGTTGTGATGAATTCCAATATTGATTACGCCCAAATATGTCTCGCGGTTATCGCAGTACAGTTGGGGTGTCGATTCCACAGAGAGATGGTTACAGGAACTGATTTACTTAAACAAAGACATTAACGGTAACTTAATAAATAAAACGATAAAAATTGGTAATTAAATTAAAGATAAATAAAATAATGAACAGATATTAAAAGATAACAGCAGAGAGATATGACAAAGCTTCGAGAATCCCTCTTGCATCGAACTCTTATATTTAGTTATTGATTCCTATTATTACACAATTGAAGGTTTCACATCCCAAACCAACAACCGGAAAATATTCAATTATACGCATGATAAATTCTAAGGTAATTAATGATTATTTTCTCTATGTTAACAGCATACAAAAGCCGTCGTTACGAGCTATCTAAGTCGACAATATACCCTTAGGCAATACTGCAGCAGAAGACCAACACGTAAAATAACTTTACCAGTCACAATTAAATTCGCAAACCACACATAGAACAAGCATGACTGGATCTATATTGGATTTGACAAAATATAATTTCTGGATTAATAAATCGAAAAATAATAGAAAATAATAAACATTAATTTTATTAAATGATAAAAAGGTTTGTAGGAATCAAAAACACAAATAATAAAAATCCAACACAAGAGTTCATCCCTAGCTTTGCCTAGGGGATTATTTCCGCATGCTGGATGAAGAAATAACAGAGATAGGATGGGGAATCATCGGATAAATCATTGTTTCTGATCCCAGGAATTTACACAGCTCTGGTTTCTTGTTGTTTATGCGCATAGAGCGCTACTTCACGCCACCAGCCTCTTTTTGAGTCTGGACGAACTGTTGTATTTATAATAGTGTCAGGGTGTCAATAGGATTTCAGAAAACCCTAAAAAGCGAGACTTGTACGCGTCAGATTTCTTCCAGCAGCGTCGCGGCTCCTTAAGTGGGCGCCGCAGTGCCAAACTCTCGGGAGTTTTGTATGGAGCAGATTGTATGATGAGGCGCCATGGCGCCTTTGTGTTGTTTGCTTCACTGGCGCCATGGTATCTTTGCAATATGGCGCCAATGCGCCTTGTGTAATTTCTTTAGGTGGCGCCAAGACGCCACCTTTATATCCTTCAAGTGGCGCCTTGGCGCCTTTTGTATGTGGGTGGCGCCATGGCGCCATATCCTCTGGGTTTAGTATGTAACTTTGGTGCCATGGCGCCAATGCTCCGTGCTCGTTCGTATTCCCAAAAGTTCCCAAAATACTTGTAAATATTCCCGGATCCATGTATTAATATTCCTACAAATAAAAATCACTAAATTAGTGTAAATAATAAATATTTTTAAATTAATATAACAATAGAAATTATGTACTAAAATATAAAATATATAACTAAATACTTAACAATAAACCTAGATAAGTGATGTTTCAAAGTACATTTTCATGCACTTATCACAACCCCCAACCAGCTTATTGCTAGTCCCTAGCAATTCAAGCACAAAATAAAATGAAAATTAAATAAATGAAACTATCTAAGCCACTTTCGTAGGGATCACGATTGCATTTAGTACATGCAACAAGCCTTCAAACCTCTAGGTGTCCCTAGTGGACGAGTTATAGTCTCGTGAGGACTTACAGCGACGACACCCACAAACGTCATTTAACACATAATCATGCAAAAATAAAAATTAAATAGTCCCAATAGTTTCACATATTTTTTGTCCTCAGAGAATGCATAGTAATGAAACCAAAGAACCTTCAAAGTACTCAACGTAACTCGAATCTAAGTCTTTGAATAAATCATCTAGGCTTGACTCAAAGTGTGTGTGTGCTAAGGTTCATTCACAGCTTTATTCCTAGGTAAGCCAACTCAATGATTTCGTTTAAAAATCGGGGTCGATGGGTCTAACCAACCTAGATATCTCAATTAAGCTCTGTAATTGCTTTTCTGTGCTCAATATGGTATGATTTCTTTTTTTTTTTTTTGTCTCTCTTTTCATTTTCTTTCTTTTTGCAATTCTTTTTTTGAAACACACCTACCCTTTAAGATAGCATTTCTCCTCATGGTGGTCCTAATACTCGCCCATGGGTTGCTTCATGCTTATCGGTTATAGGTGGTTTATTTTTTTTCTTCAGAGACTTTTCTTTTATTTTCAACCATACCATACGTCATAACATAAGCAAATCAGGATAGATATCTAAGAAAACGGTCATTCATTGACATGCAATTTCTTCAACTAGTCACCTTGTTAACTACTCAGGCTTCCACTACTAAAAACCCATAATTAAGTGCTTACGAGTCTAACATAGATAAACGATTCAAAGCATCAGATAAAAGTACATTAAAGGACTTATCGTTTCTAAGATTTCATCCTAAAACAAATAATATCATCATTGGACTTATGCTTTAACTAACAAGGACTAAAAATAAAACAAAACAATTTTTTTTAATAGAAAATAATAAAATGTATTTATGACAGGTATTTTCATGCGCATGCATACACCCCCACACTTAAAACTTGCATTGTCCTCAATGTAAGATAAATATAAAGAAAAGGATTAAGGAACAACACTACTAGGCGCGGAGTTGATCATGTTCCTGCTGGCGAGACTTTGGTTGTGTGGCTGTGTAGGTTGTGCTAACTCTTGCATAAATACTCATGCAAACAGAAAAATAAACATGCAGTTCGCACACAATAAAATAAAATAAAACTAAAGTAAATAAAATAAAATAAATAAAATAAATGCAAATACAAGGGTTGCCTCTCTGCTAGCGCTAAGTTTAACGTCTTCAGCCAGACACAAACACTCAAGTTGTCATGGTGGTTTCCATCTAGCGTACTGATGAAGGCACATGAGGGAATTTATGTCTAGCTGTGGTAGTGTATCCATTGATTCTCCAAGGTCTGAGGATTGAAATTTGGTACTGCACATAAGGAAAGATTCGCTCAATGTTCTTTTTAATCTCACATGTATCATCTTTAATTGAGCATTAACTCTCATTTTCCTCATTTTATTGGTTCTTTGGGACCAGTTTCAGTTCAGGGGGATTTGATTCAGGTTGTATAGACGTTGTTCCTGTAGGACTGTTTCTAGCATGTATGAGTAATGACAATCACCCTCACTCTGTGGTTGTTTCTCGATATGAAAATCGTTAAGTGCTTGAGAAAAGGGTACCCTAACTGGGAAATATGACACTTGTTCTACTTGAGATGTGTTAACACTATTATCCTTAGGGTTACCTATAGCGTTGGAATTATTCTGCATCCCTACCTCTTCACCGCTCCTAGTGGTTATGACATTAACACCTCTTATACTGGATACCTCATGACCAGCCTGTGTCATGTGTTGCCCTTGTGGATTTGGTTGAGTCTGAGATGAGAACTTTCCTTGTTCTTACACACTCAGGATATTAGTCAATTTAGAGATTTGACTTTTAATTTCCATTTGGTCTTCAGCTACCTGAACTATCAACGACTCAATCCTATGATTGGTTTTGCTCTGGGTTTCTACAAATGCATGCCAGGTATCCTCTAAAGAATTTATAGGAACAATAGGTGTGTAATACTGTGGGGTACTGTAACTCATAGTTTGTGGTGTCTGGGTAGGCTGATAAGACTCTTGCCTCCGACTAACATTGGGATGGCTCCGCCAACTAGGATTATAGGTATCTGGGTATGGTGTATAAGGCTTCGGGTACATCCCTAAAGTATTGTAGTTTTCCTCATTTACACCACTCATCTCACCGTACACGGGGACACTCTTGGGATTCTAGCTGGGCTACTGAATGCATTGTCTTGCTGTCTTTGGCTATTAAGGCTCCTATCTGTCTAGTTAACAGCTCAACTTGTGTCTTAAGGCTATCATCTTCCTTAAAGTGTTGTAAGCTTCTGCTAGAATAAGTGTGTGTCCTATCAGTGCTATCTACGGCATTAGGTCCAGTCCAAGTATGTGATTTCTTAGCTAGGTCATCTAAATACTCAAGCGCCTCATCAGGGTCCTTTTGAATGAACTCACCATTGCACATTGTCTCAACGAATTGGCGCTCCCTAGGTGTCAATCCATCATAGAAGTAACTGATTAAACGCCAACTCTCAAATCCATGGTGAGGGCAACTAGCTAACAACTCCTTATACCGCTCCCACGTTTGATAAAGGGTCTCACTGTCTCTCTGGGAGAAGGTAGAGATTTTTCTTTTCAGGGCATCTGTCTTATGGTGTGGGAAGTATTTGTCAAAGAATGCCTGGATCATCTCGCCCCACGATCCTATTGACATAGGTCTTAAAGAATACAACCAGCTCTTAGCTCTATCCTTAAGGGCAAAGAGGAAGAATTTAAGTCTAATTGTGTCAATGGTTCCAAACCGGTCATGGAAGGTCGCTGCTACCTCTTCAAACTCCCTAATATGCACGTAAGGATTATCGCTCTCTAAACCGTGAAAAGTTGGAAGATACTGTATCATTCCAGGCCTAAAGTCTATGTGTGGTGCATTAGGAGGAAACATGATCCATGAAGGTGTAGCTGTACGAGTTGGGTGGCGGTACTCTTCAAGAGTCCTCCTAGGTGGTCTCTCGTATTCACTCATGTTATGTGCGCTAGACGCGGATGGTGTAGAAAAATGATTTTCAAATATGTTCTGAGAGTCTAAGCTTTCTTCTTCAGTCCTAACAAATCTACCAAATATATCCCTACGTCTAGACATGTAATTGAAGCTCAATTAATACGGGAAACGGGAAAAAAATGTATATAAATAAATAAAAGGAATAAACTAAAAATTAAAATTTAACTAAAACTTAGACAAAAATAAAATTGCTAAAATAAATACTAAAATAAAAGACTAAAAAAAAATAAAAAGAACTAATTAAAAATAAAATACTAAAAGAAAATCAATAAGCGAATAATAAATGAATAAAATAAAATAAAATATTAATAATAATGAAAAAAACTAGAACGAAGTTACCGCTTCGTTGTTGACTAAACAAACCTGGTCCTTTTGCTTGTAAACCGTCTCCCCGGCAACGGCGCCAAATTTTGATTACGCCCAAATATGACTCGCGGTTATCGCAGTACAGTTGGGGTGTCGATTCCACAGAGAGATGGTTACAGGAACTGATTTACTTAAACAAAGATGTTAACGATAACTTAATAAATAAAACAATAAAAATTGGTAATTAAATTAAAGATAAATGAAATAATGAACATATATTAAAAGATAACAGCAGAGAGATATGACAAAGCTTCGAGAATCCTTCTTGCATCGAACTCTTATATTTAATTATTGATTCCTATTATTACACAATTGAAGGTTTCACATCCCAAACCAACAACCGGAAAATATTCAATTCTACGCATGATAAATTCTAAGGTAATTAATGATAATTTTCTCTAAGTTAACAGCATACAAAAGCCATCGTTACGAGCTATCTAACATCGACAATATACCCTCAGGCAATACTGCAGCAAAAGACCAACACGCAAAACAACTTTACTAGTCACAATTAAATTCGCAAACCACACATAGAAGAAGCATGACTGGATCTATATGAGATTTGACAAAATATAATTTCTGGATTAATAAATCGAAAAATAATAGAAAACAATAAACATTAATTTTATTAAACGATAAAAAGGTTCGTAGGAATCAAAAACACAAATAATAAAAATCCAACACAAGAGTTCATCCCTAGCTTTACCTAGGGGATTAGTTCCGCATGCTGGATGAAGAAATAACAGAGATAGGATGGGGAATCATCGGATGAATCATTGTTTCTGATCCCGGGAATTTGCACAGCTCTGATTTCTTGTTGTTTATGCGCATAGAGTGCTGCTTCACGCCACCAGCCTCTTTTTGAGTCTGGACGAACTGTTGTATTTATAATAGTGTCAGGGTGTCATTAGGATTTCAGAAAACCCTAAAAAGTGAGACCTGTACGCGTCAGATTTCTTCCCGCAGCGCCGCGGCTCCTTAAGTGGGCGCCGCGGCGCCAAACTCTCGGGAATTTTGTATGGAGCAGATTGTATGATGAGGCGCCATGGCGCCTTTGTGTTGTTTGCTTCACTGGCGCCATGGTATCTTGGCAATATGGCGCCAAGGCGCCTTGTGTAATTTCTTTAGGTGGCGTCATGGCGCCACCTTTATATCCTTCAAGTAGCGCCTTGGCGCCTTTTGTATTTGGGTGGCGCAATGGCGCCATATCCTTTGGGTTTAGTATGTAACTTTGGCGCCATGGCGCCAATGCTTCGTGCTCGTTCGTCTTCCCAAAAGTTCCAAAAATACTTGTAAATATTCCCGGATCCGTGTATTAATATTCCTACAAATAAAAATCACTAAATTAGTGAAAATAATAAATATTTTTAAATTAATATAACAATATAAATTATGTACTAAAATATAAAATATATAACTAAATACTTAACAATAAACTTAGATAAGTGATGTTTCAAAGTACATTTTCATGCACTTATCAAATATCACCGGTTTATAAGAGGTTATTTTATGTCTTGGATAATATAAAAGGTTTATTTATTAAGTCTTAAGCTTAACGCTTCTTGTTAACTGGCCATTAATAAGATTGATGTGGTAAACTTAAAATAAACTTGACGAAGGAATTTTAGGTTTCAGCCTTAGACTTAATAGCCCACGATCTCTTTTAAGGATTAGATACCCCTTAATAAATTTCATTCCAGGATAGACATATACCTGTCGGGCGAGGGTAGCCACAATTGGAACTTAATCTTAATTAATTCAGGTAACTTGATTAACATAGACATATGATTAATTGGGTTATTTGGGTGTTTGCATCTGACTATTGATAGTGGCTTTTGGATAATTTCGTGTTACAGGTAAATAAACCAATATATTACACATATATAAGATAATCACTTCATCTTCAAAAGATATTAAAAGGATTCACAAACCTCGATAGTGTAATAATATTGAATTTTCCTGTCATTTACTTTTGCACTGTTTTATTTGCTTGTTTTAGTTTAAAATCACCATCCAATCAAACAACTAATATATTAGATACTCGTAAAAATTTGTCTTCATAAATTAATAGCATAGGTATTAAGTCCTCGTGGGATTGAAACATTTTATACTACTTGAGCGATATGTATGCTTGCGTTACGTGTGTGATTTCACCGATCAAGTTTTTGGCACCGTTGCCGAGGATTTATATATCTTTCACTATTAATTTTGAGGTTAGATACCTTTACCTGTTTCTAATTTCTTTTTACTTATTATTTTTGTTTTCTTGTGTTTCAGGTTCTCAGACACTACATGAGACGAACTAGAAGCTTTGAAATTCGACTGTTTGACCTATAAATTGAAAGAAACATCAGACAGTTGAGAATGGAAATGCGAGAAGGCCAAGAAGCACTGATCAACATGGAATCTAAACCTTTGGAAGTTGCACCACTAATTCCCATTCGAGACAGAACTATTTCGGTGGTTGACGGCTTCATTTCATGTATTGTACTTCCTCCCTTACTAGTAAATGCGTGTGACATCAAAACTTGCATTCAAATGATACAGCAATCAATACAGTTTGGGGGGAATGCAACTGAATATCCTAATGCCCACATCAGCAACTGCCTGGAACTTTACGATATATTCAATTACAACCGAGCGACTGAAAAAGCAATGAGACTGCGTGTGTTTCCATATTCCTTGAAAGACAGAGCTAAGGCTTGGCTACATTCACTACCAGCAGGTTCCATCACAACTTAGAACACTCTTGCCTCCAAATTCCTTGCAATGTACTTTCCCCCAACAAGAATAGCAAACCTAAGGAATGATATTACATCTTTTGTGCAACATGACTCAGAATCCTTCTACGATACTTGGGACAGATACAAGGAATTGCTCTGGAAATGTCATCGCTATGAGATTACAAAGTGGCTATAAGTCCAAACCTTCTATAATGGACTTTCTGGACTGATGAGAACTATAATTGATGCTGCTGTTAGAGGAGCTTTAAAGGCAAAATGAGAAGATCAGGCCTGAGGCTTAATTGAAAAAAATAGCCAACAATAATTCTTTGTGGGCGACAGAAATAAGCATGATCCAATGAATAGCAGGATTTTACGAAGTTGGAGCCAACACAGCAATGACTGCCAAGATGGATCAGATATGTAAATTCATGGAAACTCTTAGCATGTAAGGAAATATTGGATCCACAAGTTCACCATATGAAGGAGCACCAAAGACAAACCAATATGAAGAGATGATGAATTATGTCAACAATTTTAACGGAAAAAAATGGAACAATCCATATTCCAATACCTATAACCCAGGGTGGATGAAACATCCTAATTTCGCATGGAGTAATAATTCAAGGAAAATGAACAATCCACCTCCAGGATTCCAATAGCAAAACAAAGGTCAGAAGTATAAAAAAAACCAGGAATAATAGAAGTGCTGGCTCATTTGAAAAAGCTAGAAGCAAAATACGATTCTCAAGCAGCATCATATGATGCCATGTTTCAATCACAAGCAGCATTACTTCAAAGCCAAGCAGCATATTTGAAAAACCTAGAGAATCAAATGGGACAACTGGCCAATGTTCAGAGTTACAGACCGCAAGGTATCCTTCTTAGCAACATAGAACCAAATCCAAGGAACCAAGGGAAGGAGCAATGTCATCCCATTACTTTGAAAAGCGTTATTAAAATCAACAAAGATGTTGGAGTCAAGGCATCCACTGAGGAAGTTCTAAAAGAAAGTAGCGAAGCAGAACCACAAATAGAGGAAAAAGAATCAAAAGCATATGATCAAGAAAGATTTACCCTACCTCTATATTTTCCACAGCGTTTCTAGAAAAGTAAACTAGACAAGCGGTTTACTCGATTCTTGGAGATCTTCAAAAAGCTGCATATAAACATTCCATTTGCAGAAGCATTGGAACAAATACTTAGCTATGTCAAATTCATGAAAGACATTCTGTCACAAAAGTGGAGATTTGGAGATTACGAGGCAGTAGCATTAACAGAAGAATGCAGCGCCATCATTCAGAGGAAGCTTCCCCCAAAGTTAAAGATCCTGACAGTTTCACCATTCCTTACACCATAGGTGAACATTACTTCTGTAAGGCTTTGTGTGATTTAGGTGCCAGTATTAACCTCAAATTGGAGAAGCATTGCCCACCTCAGTTACTCTACAACTTGCTGAAAGATCGCTCATATTTCCGAGAGGTGTAGTTGAAGATGTGCTCGTCAAAGTCGATAAATTCAGTTTCCATGCAGATTTCATTATCCTCGACATGGAAGAAGATAATCATCCTCGGGAGACCATTCTTGGCTACATGTCGAACTATTATTGATGTACAAAAAGGAGAACTAACCATGAAAGTGCAGGACCAATAAGTTACATTCAATGTTATCAAAGCTATTAAATTCCCGAGTGATGACAAGAAGGAGGAATGTCTCAGAATTATTGTTTTAGATAGTATCATCCAGGATACTGAAGCAATGCAACTTTCCATGGATAAACTCGAAGCTTGCATCACCAACATGATTGACAGTGAGCTAGATGATGAAATTCTGGAATGTATCAACTATCTTAACATACCTTTTCACTTCAAATCTACACCACTAGTGGAAAGTTTGGAATTATCGAAAAAGGAACAAATCAAGCCCTCGATTAAAGAGCCACAGCAGCTGGAACTGAAGCTACTTCCGAACCATCCCAGGTATGCATTCTTATGAAACTCTTCTGATTTACTTGTGATTTTTTCTTCGTCACTAACATTGGAGCAGAAAGATAAGTTGTTGAGAGTTTTATGAGAACACAAGAAAGCCATTGGTTAGACTATAGTAGACATTCGAGGCATTAGTATATCATTTTACCTGCATAAAATTCTGATGAAGGACGAGTACAAAGCCACAGTGGAGCATCAAAAGAGACTAAATCCAATCATGAAGGAGGTCATGAATAAGGAAATTATAAAATGGTTGAATGCCGACATCATCTACCCCATCTCTGACAGCACGTGGGTGAGTCCTATGAATGTGTGCCAAAGAAAAGAGGAATTACTTGTTGGATTTTCTAGGTCAAACCAAGATCTAATTAAGCAATGAAATGTACGAATACATCAAAGTAAAGTTACGGAAATACTCACTTGATCGGATTTGAGATGCGAAGAATAACAAAAATTTTCTGCTCCATGGATGACGCTCTCGGCCATGCCCAAGTTTTGTGCTCCTTGTTGAAGCTTCAAGCTTTGTGTGTGGATTCCATGCTCATGAATGCGTTTCCCTATCACCTTTGTGAGACTTCTTTGGTGTGCTAGCACTTGGAAATTTTTCCATAAAATTTCCCTTAGTCTTCTTGATGCTCTCGGCATTTGAAGGAAAAGAGAGAAAAATGGCCCTTGGCCGAATGAGAGAGGAGAAGAGAGAGAGAAGAGTTGTGTGATCTCTTTTGATTTCAAAAACCAAGTCAAAATGATATACCAAAAATTAAATAAATGGTATTAGTCATTCAAACCATCACAATTGAGTGTTCCACACTCAACCATTAATCAACAACTTCCATCACATTAAAGTGATAAAGTTGACTAGTGATGTGACGCATGATGTGACTTGTGGGCCCCACTTGATTCGAAATATGAGTGGGTAAACACTCCCGGGCTCGAGTTCGCTAATTCTGAATTAACGAATTTTTTGTTGCAACGTAATTAAATTAAATTTAATTAAATAATTATGCCTAGCAAAATTACTATTCACGTCACTAGTAAATTAATTCTAAATTAATTCGTTTGCCCGAATTAAAATCCAACTTTAATTCCGCGTCGAAATCTAATTTCGTTTAATATATCGAATATATTATTTTATCGATTAATTCCAAATTAATCATTCTATCTCTTTAAATAGTATTTTATCCCAGATAAAATATCTCTGTAATTAATCATAGATTAATTTTCTCTCTCTACTAATTAATGCCGGATTAATTATGTGCGAGTCATACGTCATCGGTGAATCTTCGGGAAGCGACCCATGAGATCCCCGGATATATTGGTAGTAAATCAGTCGTCGGACTATTCGAACACGTACGTACCTAGTACTATATTTTTATCGATTTACGAGACATGGTTGGCTTCTAGCAAAGCACAGTGCCTAACCAATTCTCCAGAAATATTCTTAAAGGAATATGTAATCTATATCAGGCGTAGTATACGTAGTATTACGTATTACGATCCAGAATCAAATATCACATGCTAGGCCTGGGGCTGGAATTGTGTCTGCCTCGTATAAAGCACATATCGGATCTCTGGTAACTAGTCTCTATAATCGGATAAACATGACCTAGTCATATTATCCCGATGACTGCAGTACATAAGAGTACTAGTTTCGTATCCTATGTGATCATCATCTCCACTATAACTGAAGTGATACTTCCATCTTGACATCACACCCAATATACTACGATTCTCAATATATCCAGAAGAGGCGTACACAGAACCTATTAAAGCCCTAGACGACCAAAACCAAAGTATATTGATTGTCGCAAGTATTAGCGGTGCAAGTCTCAGGTTAAGACCAAATACACCTATCCTGATTCGGACTTCCAAAGACATATAGTTATACTACCAACGAAATTCCGAGGGGCTATCCAGAGCGAAGCTGTTTCCGTACCATCGGTAAACACAACCTCCTATCACACTTGTATAAGTATCCAATACTTAAATATATGAGAACTATGTCGTTATTCTCCCACAATGCGCACAAGTGCAATACTAGTCTATTCCGCATTATCGACGTCCAATCTCGATAATACTACGACTAGGGATTATTTAATGATTAAACCTTCGTGGATTGATACTGTCCCATATCATCTCAATCTGGAACTAATCATAAGGATCTTTTATCATTTATATATATATATCTCGGTAATCCAATTAGAAATGATAAAAGAGCATTTTCCTTTGTCACATAGTTAATTTGTACAACAACACCATGTTCTGTACAAATAGTGATGCTATGGGTCATAATTGTCCAACAATCTCTCACTTGGCCTATATCCAATCACTCAGGTGTCTTACACTTGAACTATGTACGAGTGGCTCAAACTTCTACTGAGAAAACAACTTTCATCAGCGGATTTAAAAGGTTATCATCTGATGTGATTTATATGATCATTACATCGCCACGATTTATGATCCGACAAATATGATGAAATAATTGAAGTACATAGTTAGATTATTGATGAGACCATTAATTCTTTAGCCTGTGCTGTAGCCTAGCTCAGCCGCTAACAGAACTATTTCTAATCTAATTAGAATTATTAAGATCCAAAAATGCTTCTTTTGCTGCGACAGTTGCAGCAAAATTCCGCTTTTGTTGTTTATTCGGCAAAAATATCTTGCTTGGAAGATTTCCATCTCACTGTTCCGTTATTCAAACTATATGGTACCCTTACTACGACATATAGTCATTTTTATCGGTTAGGAAACTTGTAGTGATGAACCCAGTCACCTCAAGTTCTCATTCTCCATGGTATAAGAAAGCATCCTTAGTTCCTCTAAGATACTTAAGGATGTTCTTAACATCAATCTAGTGACTATCACTTGGATTGCCCTGATTGTGATTCCATATGCTCAGAGCTTATGAGACACCAGGTCGCGTACATTTCTTTCAATGTACGAGTTCTCGGAGAGTGCCAACAACTTTTAGATCTATCCTAGTAGATTCTTATTCCTCGAATAAAGGTTGTCTCTTCCAAGTATTCTATAGAGAATCTTTCATGAAAGCCAAGCTTTCACCGATTGTATTATGGGAATGTCATTTCCAAGAAATGATATATCATCATTATTTAGGACAATCATTGTCAGTGCGCTCCCACTAACCGCCTTATATACACAAGAATCATATATGTTTTGAATTAAATCATATACTATTATGATTACATCAAAATATTAGTTCCAAGGACATAATGCTTGCAATAATCCATAAATGGATCGATTTAACTTGCAAAACTTGTTTACTTATTTTGGTACGATAAAACCGTTAGGATATTGATGAACATCCTCCAAAAGGTTTCTATTAAGGAAAACGATCTTGATGTTCTGCTGCCATATTTCATAAATGAAACATGCAGCATTAGTAAGCATTATCCAAATGGATTCAACCATGGCAACGGGTAAAAGGTTTCGTTGTAATCGACACCATGTTGATGACGATACCCTTTTTGTACAAGCCTAGCTTAGTACATTTATTTTTTGCCATCTATGTATGTCTTCCTTGAAGACTTACATAGTACCAATAGGCACAATGCCTTCTGGTATTTCAACCAGTATCCAAACATGGTTGGTATACATGGAATCCATTTCGGACAGTATGGCACATTGCCATAATAGGGAGTCGATACCTTGTATCACTTTCTCATACGTAGTTAGTTCGTATTTCCCAATAAGATTGACATCTTCATGAGGTGAGATCAGAAACCCATACCTCTCAGGTTGTCTTCTGACTCTCTCCGACCTACGCGGTCCTTGTGTATTCGAAGATTATTGGTACAGTTTCATCCCTGATGAACTGTTTATGTTCCATTATGGAATCGGTGCCAAGAACAGTTGTTCTCTTATTTGCATCTAGTTTTACTTTCCTCCCACTTACCACTGCTTATAGGTATTCCTCTTAGGAAAATCGCATGGTGAGCAACAATCACATTGTTCTCTCGTGAGATGTATAAGTACTATACTTTGGTTTCCCTAGGACAACCGACTACGAATAGGCACTTATCCGATTTGGGTTCTAGTTTGGTATCATCTAAACATATGCCCAGCATTCCCAAATCTTCAGGAATGTGAAAACCCGGTTTCTTTCCCGTTCATATCTAATATGAATTCTGTCTAACAGATTTTCATGGAACCTTATTCAAAATAAGTATTGCATTGTTTAATGCTTATCCCTTGAAGGAAAATGGTAGCTCAGAGCGACTCATGATTAACCTTACTATGTCCAACTCAGTTCGGTTTCTCTGTTCAGACACACCATCAGGATTGAGGTGTTTCGGGAAGAGTCCACTTTGAAAGGATACTATACTCTTTCATTTAATCAACAAAATTATTGCTTAAGTATTTTCCATTATGGTCTAACCGTGATGGTTTAATACTTTAGCCGGTCTGTCTATCTACTTCGTGTCGAAACTATTTGAATTACTCAAAAGTTTTCGATTTATGTTTCAAAAGTGTTGGGTTTCTAGATTAGTCCCAAGATCAAATCAAGCATAGAAATGAATGAATACACATAAGAAGTATGGCGGAATCATACTTACAAGATCGGCTTTGGATGTGAAGAATCAACAAAAATTGCTCCAAGAACTCCTTGTGATTTTCGGCCAGGGTGATTCCTCCAAGCTCCAAGCTTTTGTGGATTCCAAGTCTCAAGTTGGTTTCCCTAACATCTTGTATGATTCTTTGATAAGTGCTAGCTCTTAGAGAAATTTTGCAACAAAAATTCTCAATTTCCTTCTTGCAATTTTCGGTGATGAAGAAGAAAATGGGAGAGTAAAACTTGCTTCAAGTTTCGGCTAAAGAGAGAGAATGAGAAGACTTGTTAATTTCATTTCCAAAATCAATTAATTTGAATTAAAATCTAATTTTAATTCTGCGTCGAAATCTAATTTCTTTTAATATATCGAATATATTATTTTATCGATTAATGCCAAATTAATCTTTCTCTCTTCAAATAGTATTTTATCCCAGATAAAATCTCTTCGTAATTAATCCCAGATTAATTATGCTCGAATCATACATCATCGGTGAATCTTCAGGAAGCGACCGAAGAGATCCCTGGATATGTTGGCAGTAAATTCGGTCATCGGACTATCCGAACATGTACGTAGCTCGTACTATATTTTTACCGATTTACTAGACAAGGTTGGCTTCTAGCAAAGCGCTATGCCTACCAAATTCTCCAGAAATATTCTTAATGGAATATACGATCTATATCAGGTGTAGTATACGTAGTATTGTGTATAGCGATCCAGTATCGGATGTTCACGTGCAAGGCCTGGGGCTGGAATAGTGTCTGGCCCGTACGAAGCACATATCGCATGTCAAGCAACTAGTCTTTTTAAATCTGATAATCCTGACCTTGTCATATTATCCCGATGGTTGTAACACAATAGAGAACCAGTTCTGAATCCCTATGTGATCATCATCTCCATATGTCTGAAGTGATACTTCCGTTTTGACATCACATCCAATACACTACGATTCTCAATGAACCCAGAAGAGGCGTACGCAGAATCTGTTAAAGTCCTGGACGACCAAAACTAAAGCTTATCGATTGTTGCAAGTACTAGCGATGCAAGTCTCAGGTTAAGACCAAATACACCTACTCTGATGCAGACTCTCATAGACACATATACATACTACCAATGAGATTCTGCGAGGTCTATCCAGAGTGAAGCTATTTTCCGTACCATCGGTAAAACACAACCTCCTATCGCACTTGCATAAGTATCGAATACTTAAATATATGAGAACTATGCCGTTATGCCCTCACAACGTGCACAAGTGCAATACTAGTCTATTCCGTATTATCGATGTCCAATCTCGATAATACTATGACTAGGGATGTTTAATGATTAAACCTTTATGGATTGATACTGTCTCAAATCATCTCAATCAGGAACTAATCATAAGGACTTCTAACATTTATATATCAAAGTAAATAGATTACAAAACGGTAAAAGGCAATTTCATTACTGCATAGTTAATTTTTTACAAAAACACAATGTCTTTTACAAACAGTGACGCTATGGGTCATAACTGTCCAACAATCTCCCACTTGGCCTATAGCCAGTCACTCAACCATCTAATACCTGAACTATGTACATGTCGCTCAAACTTTTGCTGAGGAATAGCTTTCGTCAGTGAATCTGCAATGTTGTCATTTGATGTGACCTTCTCGACCTTCACATCGCCACAATGTATGATCTCACGTATCAGATGGAAATGTCGAAGAACATGCTTGGATCGTTGATGAGACCGCGGTTCCTTAGCCTGCGCTATAGCCCCGTTATTGTCACAATACAATGGAACGAGCTCAGCTGCTAACGGAACTACTCCTAATCCAATTAGGAAATTTCGGATCCAAACTGCCTCTTTTGCTGCTTTAGCTGTAGTAATATACTCCTCTTCTGTTGTTGAATCGGCAACAGTCTCTTGCTTAGAAGATTTCCAGCTTACTACTCCGTTATTCAAAAAAAATATGTACCCGGATTGTGACTTACACTCATCTTTGTCGGTTTGGAAACTTGCATCGGTATACTCTGTTACGTCAAGTTCTCCATCTCCATAGATTAAGAAAGCATCTTTAGTTCATCTAAGATACTTAAGGATATTCTTAACCGCCATCCAGTGACCTTCAAAGCATAAGAGACATCAGGTCGCGTACATATCATGGCATACATGATCGATTCGACTGCCGAGACGAACGGTATCTGACTCATATTGTCTCTCTCATCTTGAGTATTAGGACACATGTCCTTAGATAGATAGACGCCATGTGACACTGGCAACAGTCCCCTCTTGGACTGATCCATGTTGAATCTCTTCAACACTTTGTCAATGTACGTACTCTGGGAAAGTCCAACCAGCTTTCTCGATCTATCCCGGTAGACCTTAATTCCCAGAATAAAGGCTGCTTCTCCTAGATCTTTCATGGAGAATTTCAATGAAAGCCAAGCTTTCACTTGTTGGACAGTTATGACCCATAGCGTCACTATTTGTATAGATCATTGTGTTGTTGTACAAATTACCTATGTAACAAAGGAGATTGTACTCTTATCATTTGTGATTAGATCACCAAGATATATAAATGATGAGAGGTCCTTATGATTTGTTCCTTGATTGAGAATGATATGAGACAGTATCAATCAACGAAGGATAAATCATTATATATCCTAGTCAGAGTATTATCGAGATTGGACATCGATAAATACGTAAAAGACTAGTATCGCACTTGTGCGCGTTGTGAGGGCACAACGTCATAGTTCTCATATATTTAAGTATTGGATACTTATGCAAGTGCGGTAGGAGGTTGTGTTTCACCGACGGTATGGGAAACAGCTTCGCTCTGGATAGACCCCTCGGAATCCCATTGGTATTGTGACTATGTGTCTATGGGAGTCCGACATCAGGGTAGGTGTGTATGGTCTAAACCTGAGACTTGCACCGCTAATGCTTGCGACAATCAATATACTTTGATTGAGGTCGTCAGGGGCTTTAACCGGTTCTGTTACGCCGATTTTGGGTATATTGAGAATCGTAGAGTATTGGGTGTGATGTCAAGACGGAAGTATCACTTCAGTCATACTGGAGATGATGTCACGTAGGATACGGTATTAGTGCTCTTAAGTGCTGGCCGGCCATCGGGATATTATGACAAGGTCATGTATATCCGATTATAGAGACTAGTTACCAGACATCCGACATGTGCTTCGGACGGGGCAGACACTTATCCAGCCCCAGCCCTAGCACGTGACTATCCGATACTGGGCCGATATACACAATACTTGGTATACTACGCTTGATATAGATCCTTATATATTCTATATGGATATGTCCGGAGAATTGGGTAGACTTCGTGCTTTGCTAGAAGCCGACATTGTCTCGTAAATCGGTAGAACGTAGTACTTGGTACGTACGCGATTCAGATACTCCGACGACCGTATTTACTACCAACTTATCCGGGGATCTCATGGGTCGCTTCCCGATAATGCACCGATGACGCATAACTCGCACTCATAATTAATCTGGGATTATATAGAAGAGATAGAAAATTAATCTAGGATTAATTACGGAGATATTTTATCTAGGATGAAATATCGTCTAGAGAGAGATAATGATTAATTTGGAATTAATCGGTAAATTAATATATTTGATATATTAAACGAAATTAGATTTCGACGCGAAATTAAAATTAGATTTTAATTCGGGCGAATGAATTAATTTGGAATTAATTCATTAGCGATGTGAATAGTGAATTCGCTAGGCGTAATCATTAATTACGACGCGACGAAAAATTTGTTAATTTGGAATTAGCGAACCCGAGCCCGAGTGTGATTGCGAGCGCATTCATATTTTGAATTCGAGTACGGCAACGCAAGTCACATCAAGCGTCAAATCATTCGTCACATCAAATGTCAAATCAAAAGTCACTTTGAGTGATGTGATTGATTGATGTGATTGAGTTGATTGATTGAAAGACACACATCAAGTCACTTTAATAAAGTGACAATGTATAGTGATGGGTGTTGTTGGAATAGTGTTGTGTAATTGTAATTGATTACCATTTACTTTATTTGATATTTTAAATGGTAAATGCTTATTATTTTTGGAAAATTATATAAAACATTTTGGTAATTCATTTTACAAGTCACCACAACACATCTCCATCTATTCTTCTCTCTTCCTCACGCTCAAGGGGCTGTCTTCTCTTCACTGGATCAGCTCACTGCCGTGAGCTTAATGGGAGGCAATGAGTGGTTTTTGTTGCAAAAACACAAGTGCTAGCACACTTACGAGAGTTGCGAAGGTGTTAGGGAGGTTCACCCATGAGGCGGGATCCGTTCGACGAAGCTTGGAGCTTGACGAAGGACCATCTTCACACCCAAAACAGTGGGCAACTTCACTGCAGTTCACGCCCTTGGCAGTGGGGTTTTTCAAGTTTTGTTGCTTGCCGCGTCTCACAACCAATCGATTTGAGTATTCCGCTACCTCCGTTGATGAGTTCACACAATGTTTTCATGTCTTGCTTGATCTTGGGACCTAGAAACAAACCTAACAATGGCATCAAGAGCTATGGGTTCAAGCATGAAAATGTAGGGCTTAAAATTGGGTATTTTGTATTTGAGCATGATTTAACGAAATTGGATGATTGAGCATGCTTAATATATGTTATATTGAAGATTGATTTGATCAATTTCAACAAAATGTGATTGGATCAATTTTGCCCAATTTTTTCATCTTGGCCGAAAGTAATGTTGATTTTGGGTTCTTGGAATTTTTTTATTTTGATTCGTTTGATGAGTTGGAATCATTAAGGATAATGTTAATTTGAAACTAATTGGATTGGATTGGATTTTGAATTGAACATAAAATCCCCAAAAGTTATCACCTTGGCCGAATGTGATTATGCCCTAATGTCTTGGTATATTTTGATTTTGAACAATTGGATGTGTATGAAATCATTTAGGATATTGATTTAATGTCGATTGTGGGTTCGATTGGATTGAAACAAATCGGACACAAAATCCCTCCTTGGCCGAGAGCATTAAAGCATGTGAATGGTTTGATTTTTTCATTTATGTGTTGGACATGTGATAATGATGTCAAGCATGATTAATTGGACTAATTAAGTGTTTTAGAAGTATTGATTTAGTTAATTAATCATGTAATGCACTTTAGGTAATTAAATTGCGGAATTGGATTCATGTGATTTAGTTATTTAGGCCTTAAATTGGATTTGGGCTTCTATTGTTGTAATTGGGCCTTTTGGGCTTGATTTTATCAAGTTGGGTTTAGGCCAAATGGATTGGATCCAATTGGGCCCAAAACCACTTCCGTTAAGCCCAATTGCGACTTAATGAACCTTAAAGTTTGATTGGGCCTAATGGGCCAAGATTGATTTATGGGCTTATGTGGTGTAAATCCCGGATTGGATTTTGGTTATTCGGATTGACCCGAGTTGACCAAAAGTCCACACCTTAAGAAATCAATTAAAAGCCCATTAGACTTTAATTGAATTGACGTTGGACGTTGATCGGTCTTTGAGACGCGTTACGATTAAATTTGGAATTTAAGTCGTAAAAGGTTTATTATTAAAGTGTAATATTTAATTTGGAATTAAATAACGAATTAGAATTGAATGCATATTAAATTGGATTTAATGACGTAGTTTAATTTAATTCGAGAATTCGTACTTTGAGTACTTATTCGCAAAAACGAGTTTGACTCGAACAAAATCAAATCGTTGTTTGAACATTGGATGATCACATAATTATCAGATTAATTAATTTGATTAGATTGATTGATAGCATGCTTGTGTGTGAATACGTGGTTGTGATGGATGAATAATGTATATCGGATGGATATTAGTCGGGTGGGGTAATTTTGGAAATTGTTGTAATAAATTTGATTTTTTAAATTGGACCTGCGTGTCCAGCCTTATCACCTTTATTCTCTTTGTATTCTCTTCTCACCTATTCCCCTCAATGTAAATGAGGTTTCTTTAGAAATGTAGTGTAACGGGTAGAAGTAATACAAGTGCTAGCTCGAGTGAGAAAGAGAGAGATTTGATCTAGGATCAATGTGTTAAGTATCCATCCACATATCATTATTATTTTTTTTCATACTCGCTTTATTGTGTGTTTAGAATGCATGTTTAAGGGTGTATGATGATGAGACCTTAACAAAGATAATGAAATTGGTAGCCAATTTGCACGCGAAAAGCCCTCATCAAATATCATGCGTCTTTTCTTCCATTGAGTGATTCTTACTCAAGATCCTAGATTGGCTAGGGTTGTTGGCCAAAGTCAAGCCCTTGTCCGTCGAAGATGTGTTTGAATCACGAGGCTTTGTTCCATATTGGTGTCATGTCCAAGTTGGGGTTTGTTGGCCAAAGTCAAGACCACTTCTTGTCCATCGACATTGATTACGAAGCTTCCATGGTCAATGGGTCCACGCTTGACTGGGATCACTAGGTTTGTTGTGCCAAAGCCAAGGCCTAGTTGATTCAGAGGAAAACGGTTAGGGTATATATTTGATATATAGGCATATATAAGATATATGTTTCGGACTTGGATGTCCACCTACTGGATCTAGGAGTTGGATAGGATCCAATTGATCTTCGAGATCTACCTAGTTAACTATCATACAATTTGTTGGCCAAAGTCAAGATTGTGTGATACTTTAACGGGATCCTAGCCCACTATGAAACACGGTTTCCCGAGTACTCGACAGAGGGTTAGAGGCTCGACGAAAAATAGTGGGAGGCAAGAATTGAATTTGCAATATTCGTTCAATTACTCGCCATACGCGCTCAAACAAATATCATTCGTCAATATATATTAAAAGTATTAGTTAGACTAATATTTAAATTGTTGTTTTAATAAACAGTTGGACTGTATTATAGTTGATTATATAATTGGATTATAGTAATCAATATATTTGAATTAATTAATTTCGATTTACAGTTGATTTTATATTGGATTATAGTAATCAATGTAATTGAGGTTAATTAATTAAATCATATTTGATTGTATAGTTGGACTATGATAATCATTATAATAAATAGTACCTATAATAAATTGATTAAATAGTTGGACTATTGAAATCAAGAAAGAATTGAAAAGTTGAATATTTAAAATATATAATCCTCGGATTAAATGTTTTAATGATTTAATTTTCAATGGGAATAAATAATAGGTTAGTTTATTTGATAAAATAACTTATTATACCAAAGCCCAAAATTAAGCAAATAGTAGAGCATAAAATCTTTGGAAGATTTATGTGATGATGACTTTAGTGCTTAATTTAATTTACTTGTCATAAATCTATCTTTAGATTTAAAGGTATTAAAATGCAATATGTAATTCTTGGAGAATTAATGACTATTCTAGAGGAGAAAAGTCAAAGTTTGCAATTGGGCATATTGCACAAGGTGCACATCATTTCAATATTCTAAAACCCAAGGCTTAGCCAAAGGTTTGTGAAATATTGAATAAGGATAATGAACATATCCCAAAGTGACTACCGTTTGGACATGGCAGACACGAAGGAATTAAAGAAGAGCAAGGCTCTGACTTTAAAAATATTTGTCAAAGTTATGTTCACTGCTGGTATTGAAATTAGATTTTAAATACTTGGTGTGGTACATAAAATATATGTATTGATGTTCAGAATCTGCTATGAGCAGGATACTGACTTCAAGCAGAGATTGCTCTACGAATCGAAACGGACGAAAGTCGCTGTTTCGACCGTAGATACCTAAGTTTAGGAACTGCCCTTCGGGTATGTACTTAATTAGGAACTGTTATAATGTAACTAGTTTGACTAGATACATTATCTCTATATCAGTGTTAAATCCATTGTGGATGAACCTTTATATTCTAGAACACTAAGTGTTTCATTATATAAGATGATACTGAGATAAACACATTAGATGTGAATAACAGAATTTATATTTTGAATATAATTAAAATCTTGAACATGTAATATGACAAACTAATAGCTCATACTGATTTGATCAGTAGAGACTTATCTGTGGCATTGTTGTCTGGGACACAATTAAACAAGACTCGTATATCCACACTTTTGAGAGTGGGTACTAGGACTAATTTGACTATTCAAATAAGGTCTACGAATCTAGTTTATTAGGTAAAGTACCTAAAACACTATTTACTTGGTAATAGTGTGAAAGCCACCGATCTGTTAGCCCTATTCATGGTGAAGTTAGTGGGCCCATGTCTAGCTAGGCTAGATGTGAACATGAATATTTCGTGACCTTAACGGATGTGGCATCACGTTATGGTTATGTGTTTCTTTTGAAGAACACAAATCGGAAACTTTAGAGTTTCGACACGAAGTGGAAAAACAGATCGGCTATAGTATTATACCGTCACGGTAAGACCGTATTGGAAAATACTTAAGCATTAAGTTTCATTTATACCTGAAAGAGTATAGTATTCTTTCAAATGAGGACTCCTCCTGGAACACGTCAGTTTGACGGTGTGTCCTAACGGAGACCGAATTTTGTTGGACATGATAAGGTTAATCATGAGTCGCTCTGAGCTACCTTTTCCTTCAAAGATAAGCGTTAACAGTGCAGAACTTATTTAGAATAAGGTTCCATTAAATTCTGTTTGACAGACTTCATATTAGATATGAACTGGAAGGAAACTGGGTTTCACACTCCAGATTTGGGTATGCTAGGCTTACGTTTGGATGATACCAAACTAGAACCCAAATCGGATAAGTGCCAAATGTAGGTTATCCTAGGGAAAACCATAAGTATAGTACTTAAACATCTCACAAGAGAACAATGTAATTGTTGCTCACCATGCGGTTTTCCTAAGAGGAATACCGATATGTAGTGGTCAGTGGGAGGACAGTAAAACTCGATGAAAATCAGAGTAATACTGTTCAAGGCACGAAGTCCTTAATGGAACACAAACAGTTCATCAAATGATGAATTTGTACCATTAATCTTCGAATACACAAGAACCCCGTAGATCGGAGAGAGTCAGAAAACAACATAGGGTATAGGTTTCTGATCTCACCTCATAAAGATGTCAATCGACTACATAAGAAGGGGTGATACAAGGTATCGACTTCCGTTATGGCAAAGTGCCATGAGTCCAAAATGGAATCCATGTATAACAACTATGTTTGGACACTAGTTGATGTACCATAAGGTATTGTGCCTATATGTACTGCATAAGTCTTCAAGGAAGACATACATGGATGGCAACATACCAACGTACAAAGCTAGGCTTGTAGCGGAAAGGTATCGTCATCAGCATTATGTTGATTACGGTTCAACCTTTTACCTGTTGCCACGGTAAATCCATTTGGATAATGCTTGCAGTAGCTGCACGTTTCATTTATGAAATGTGTCAGTTAAAGATCAAAATCGCTTTCCTTAAACGGAAACCCTTTGGAGGATGTTTATAACATCCTGACGATTTTGTCGTACTAAAACAAGTAAACAAGGTTTGCAGGTTATTCGATCCATGTTTGGATTGAAGCAAGCATTAGGATTCATGGAATCATCGTTTTGATGTAATCATAATGGTTTATGATTTAATTCAAAACGAAAATGATTCTTGTGTATATAAGAAGGTTAGTGGGAGCGCACTGACAAGAATGTCCTTTAATAAAATAATGATAACATATTCATTTCTTGGAAATGAAATTCCCGTATAATCGGCAAAAGCCTGGCTTTTGAGAAAATTCTCCGTAGAATTCTTGGGAGTAACAACCTTTATTCAAGGAATAAAGATCTACTGGGATAGATTAAGTTGTTAAAACTCTGCGAGAACTTGTACATTGAAAAATGTACATGACCTGGTGTCTCATACGCTTTGAGCATATGGTTTCACAATCAGGCCAATCCAGATGATGGTCACTGGATTGATGTTAAGAACATCCGTTAGAATCTTAGAGATCTAAGGATGCTGTCTTAATCTGTGGAGAAGGAGAACTTGAAGTAACTGGGATCACTACTGCAAGTTTCCAAACCGATAAAACGACTGAAAGTCGCAAAAGGTACTATATAGTTTAAATAACGGTACAGTAAACTGGAAATCTTCCAAGCAAGATACTGTTGCCGAATAAACAACAAATACAGATTAATTGCAGCAGCTGAGGCAGCAATAGAAGCCATCTGGGTCAATAATAAATCTAATTAGATTAGATATAGTTCTGTTAGCAGCTGAGCTAGGTGTCAGCGCAGGCTAAAGAATTAATGGTCTCATCAACGATTCAGATACATACTTCGACATATCATCTGATTCGTTCAGATCATACATCGTGGCGATGTGATGATCGTATAAATCGCGTCAGGCATAATCATAAAAATCCACTGACGAAAGCTTTTCTCAGCAATTTGAGCCAACCGTACATAGTTCGGGTGTTAGGCACTCGAGTGACTGGCTATAAGCCAAGTGGGAGATTGTTGGACAGTTATGACCCATAGCGTCACTATTTGTACAAATCATTGTGTTGTTGTACAAATTAACTATCTAACAAAGGAGATTGCACTCTTATCATTTGTGATTAGATCACCAAGATATATAAATGATGAGAGGTCCTTATGATTTGTTCCTTGATTGAGAATGATATGAGACAGTATCAATCAACGAAGGATAAATCATTATATATCCCTAGTCAGAGTATTATTGAGATTGGACATCGATAAATACGTAAAAGACTAGTATCGCACTTGTGCGCGTTGTGAGGGCACAACGGCATAGTTCCCATATATTTAAGTATTGGATACTTATGCAAGTGCGGTAGGAGGTTGTGTTTCACCGACGGTATGGGAAACAGCTTCGCTCTGGATAGACCCTCGGAATCCCATTGGTATTGTGACTATGTGTCTATGGGAGTCCGACATTAGGGTAGGTGTTTATGGTCTTAACCTGAGACTTGCACCGCTAATGCTTGCGATAATCAATATACTTTGATTGAGGTCGTCAGGGGCTTTAACCGGTTCTGGTACGCCAATTTTGGGTATATTGAGAATCGTAGAGTATTGGGTATGATGTCAAGACGGAAGTATCACTTCAGTCATACTGGAGATGATGTCACGTAGGATACGGTATTAGTGCTCTTAAGTGCTGGCCGGCCATCGGGATATTATGACAAGGTCATGTATATCCGATTATAGAGACTAGTTACCAGACATCCGACATGTGCTTCGGACGGGGCAGACACTAATCCAGCCCCAGCCCTAGCACGTGACTATCCGATACTGGGTCGATATACACAATACTTGGTATACTACGCTTGATATAGATCCTTATATATTCTATATGGATATGTCCGGAGAATTGGGTAGACTTCGTGCTTTCCTAGAAGCCGACCTTGTCTCGTAAATCGGTAGAACGTAGTACTTGGTACGTACGCGATTCGGATACTCCGACGACCGTATTTACTGCCAACTTATCCGGGGATCTCATGGGTCGCTTCCCGATAATCACCGATGATGCATAACTCGCACTCATAATTAATCTGGGATTATATAGAAGAGATAGAAAATTAATCTAGGATTAATTACGAAAATATTTTATCTAGGATGAAATATCGTCTAGAGAGAGATAATGATTAATTTGGAATTAATCGGTAAATTAATATATTTGATATATTAAACGAAATTAGATTTCGACGCGAAATTAAAATTAGATTTTAATTCGGGCGAATGAATTAATTTGGAATTAATTCATTAGCGACGTGAATAGTGAATTCACTAGGCGTAATCATTAATTACGACGCGACGAAAATTCGTTAATTTGGAATTAGCGAACCCGAGCCCGAGTGTGATTGCGAGCGCATTCGTATTTTGAATTCGAGTACGGCAACACAAGTCACATCAAGCGTCAAATCATTCGTCACATCAAACGTCAAATCAAAAGTCACTTTGAGTGATGTGATTGATTGATGTGATTGAGTTGATTGATTGAAAGACACACATCAAGTCACTTTAATAAAGTGACAATGTATAATGATGGGTGTTGTTGGAATAGTGTTGTGTAATTGATTACCATTTACTTTATTTAATATTTTAAATGGTAAATGCTTATTATCTTTTGGAAATTATATGAAGCAATTTTTGGTAATTCATTTTACAAGTCAACCACAACACATCTCCATCTATTCTTCTCTCTTCCTCACGCCCAAGGGGCTGTCTTCTCTTCACTGGATCATCACTGCCGTGAGCTTAATGTGGAGGCAATGCGTGGTTTTTGTTGCAAAAACACAAGTGCTAGCACACTTACGAGAGTTGCGAAGGTGTTAGGGAGGTTCACCCATGAGGCGGGATCCGTTCGACGAAGCTTGGAGCTTGACGAAAGACCATCTTCACGCCCAAAACAGTGAGCAACATCACTGCAGTTCACGCCCTTGGCAGTGGGGTTTTTCAATTTTTGTTGCTTGCCGCGTCTCACAACCAATCGATGTGAGTATTCCGCTACCTCTGTTGATGAGTTCACACAATGTTTTCATGTCTTGCTTAATCTTGGGACCTAGAAACAAACCTAACATCATTGACGTTAACATGGGAATGTCATTGCCAATAAGCAATACATCGTCAACATAAAGGACAATAAAAGTCAGTGCTCTCCCACTAACCTTCTTATATACACAAGGATCATCCTCGATTTGAATGAAATTATATTCTTTTATGATCTCATCAAAACATTGGTTCCAAGACCTCGATGCTTGCTTCAATCCATAAATGGATCGATTTAACTTACAAACCTTATTTGTAAGTCTATGCACGATAAAACCGTCAGGCTGTTGCATGTAAACATCCTCCAAAAGGTTTCCGTTAAAGAAGGTAATTTTAACGTCCATCTGCCATATCTCATAATCGAAATATGCAGCAATAGTAAGTATTATCCGAATGGATTTAATCATGGCAACGGGTGAGAAAGTTTCATCGTAATCGACACCATGTCGTTGACGATACCCCTTTGTTACAAGCCTAGCTTTGTAAGTTTGTATGTTGTCATCCATTTCGGTCTTCTTCTTGAAGACTCATTTGCATCCAATAGGTTTTACGCCTTCTGGTGTATCAATCAGTGTCCAAACTTGGTTGGTGTACATGGAATCCATTTCGGACTTCATGGCTTCTTGCCATAAAGCGGAATCAATATCTTGTATCGCTTCCTCATACGTAGCTGGTTCGTTATCCTCAATAAGATTAATATCTACATGAGGTGAGATAAGAAAACCATACCTCTCAGGTTATTTCCTGACTCTCTCCGACCTACGCGGTCCTTGTGTAATAGAAGATTGTGGTACAGTCTCATCCCGGATGGACTGTTCTTGTTCCGTTGAGGATTCTATGCTAGGAACAGTATCACTCCGACTTTCATCGAGTTATACTTTCCTCCCACTAACCACTGCATTTAGGAATTCCTTCTCAAGGAAAACCGCATGTAGAGTAACAAATACTTTGTTCTCTCGTGGGTGATAGAAGTAATATCCTTTGGTTTCCCTAGGATATCTTACAAATAGGCATTTATCTGATTTGGGCTCAAGTTTGGTACCTTCCAAATGTTTGACGTATGCCCAGCATCCCCAAATCTTCAGAATGAGAAACTCGGTTTCTTTCCTGTCCATATCTCATACGGAGTCTGTTGAACAGACTTTGACGTAACCTTATTCAAAATAAGAATTGCACTGTTTAATGCATATCCCCAGAAGGAAATAGGTAGCTCTGTGCGACTCATCATAGACCTTACCATGTCCAACAAAGTTTGTTTTCTCTGTTCGGACACACCGTTTAATTCCGGTGTTCCAGGAGGAGTCCATTGTGAAAGAATGCCATATTCTTTCAAGTAATCTAGAAACTCATTGCTCAAGTATTCTCCACCACGGTCCGACCGTAATATCTTTATACTCTTACCGGTCTATTTTTCAACTTCGTGTCGAAACTCTTTGAGTTTCTCAAAAGTTTCCGACTTGTGTCTGATAAGATACACATAACTATAACGCGATGCATCATCCGTAAAGGTTACGAAGTATTCATATCCACCTCTAGCCTGGCTAGACATGGGCCCACATACGTCACTATGAACGAGGGCTAACAGTTCGGTTGCGCTTTCACCTTTACCGCTAAAAGGTGATTTAGGTATTTTGCCTAATAAGCAAGATTCACAGACGTCATATGAATTTGGATCAAATCCGTCCAAGTACCCACTCTTCGAAAGTGTGGATATGCGAGTCTTGATAATGTGTCCCAGACGACAATGCCACATATAAGTTTCATCTTTGTTACTCATTTTAAGCCTTTTGTTTGTTATATTATATGTTTAAGATTGATTTATATTCAAAATATAAAGACCATTATTTGCAACAGCAGTACAAATTTCTACATCATTTTTATATATAAAACACCCGGTGTTTCTAAATACAAAAGTATACCCACATTGGGTTAACATAGATATAGAAATAATATTCATAGTCAAACTAGGTACATAATAACAGTCTGTTAGTTCAAGTACATGCCCCGAGGGTAGTTCTAAAACAAAAGTGCCAACGGCCAAAACGGCGACTGGTGCCCCATTTCCAACGCTTAGATCAATCTCCCATGAGGCCAGTCTCCTGCTAATCCGCAGATCCTGCATATCAGTACATATGTGAGTACCACAACCAGAATTAAAAATCTAATTTTTTAAAACTAGAAGTAGTCATGTTTATTTCAATAACAAACATACCTGAAGCCGGTGCCTTGCCCGCTTTAATCTCCTTCTGGAGAGCCTTGTACTCACGGCAGTCACGCTTCCAGTGACCCCGCTTGCCGCACTGGAGGCAAACATCCTGAGATTTATCCTTAGGCTTCCCAGAAGCCTTTGACGATTTGGCCATGCCCTTTCTCTTATGTTCTTCTTCTTCCCACCTCCAGTCACCTTGGGCCAGCCCTCGGTGTCTGAGATATCGAAGTAAAGTACGCCTCGTGCTTATTTCCCTTGAGAAGCTCCTTCTCAGCTTCCTTCAGAATTGACAACAACTCTCCAAGAGTATCAACTTGGTTCATCAGGTTATAGTTTATGATGACCCTCTCCAAGTGTCGGCGAGAGACTGCAAGATCAAATCTATGGTAGTCTCAGCCTCTAAGACTATCCCCATCTGAGTCAGCTCGTCAATGTCAGCTATCATCTGTGCCACAGGGGACTCAACATACATGTCTTCTGACATACGTGCACGGAAGAGCTTCTTCTACAACTCATATCTCTACGATCTACGGTTAGATCGGTGAAGATCGTGCAACCTCGCCAACATGTTATATGGATTCAAGTCCCTGTTCTGTCGACGGAAATGCTGAGTCATAGCAGGAAGCATAATAGACTGAGTAGTAGAATTGTCATCACTGTGAGTCTTCCAAAGCTCCAGCTCAAGTAACTGATCAGGTTTGGGTTTAGGCCCAAGAGGTGTCTGTATAGTACATAGCAGCCTCTCGGCTCCAAGGACTATCCTTAGATTCATTTCCCAATCGGAAATGTTCGTGCCCTTGAAGACATTTTCGCCCATGATAATGTCTCGGATATTTTCCTTTCCCGTCATCTTGATTACGATAGTCCAACTATCTAATCAACGATATTTGGGTACAGTCTAACTGTTATAAGAAAAAATAACATTGTATTAGTCCAACTAATAAAATAATTTTGACGAAATAATTTGAAAGCGCGTAAAGCTAAGTATCTGAATGAAATTACAAATTCAATACTAGCCTCCCTCTATTTTTCGGCGAGCCTCAAACCCTCTGTCGAGTACTCGGAAAACCCATTTTCCTAGTAGGCTAGGATCCCGTTAAATAACACACAACCTTGACTTTGGCCATCAAGTTGTATGATATTTAACTAGGTAGATCTCGAAGGTCAATTAGATCTCATCCAATTCCTAGATCCGGTAGGCTGACATCCAAGTCCGAAACATATATACAATATATATGCCAATATATCCAATATATTTTCCTAACCTTTTTCCTATGAATCAACTAAGCCTTGGCTTTGGCACAACAAGCTTAATGATTCCAGTTAAGTGGGACCCATTGACATGGAAAGCTTCATAATCAATGTCGATGGACAAGAAGTGATCTTGACTTTGGCCAACAAATCACAACTTGGACAAGACACCGATGTGGAACAAAGCCTTCATGATTCAAATATATCCGCAATTGACAAAGATCTTGACTTTGGCCAACAAACCAATGCCAACTTTGGATTTTGAGTAAGAATCACTCAACGGAAGAAAAAACGCTTAATATGTTTTGAGTGTTTTTCGCGTAATTGGCAACCAATTAATTATCTTTGTTAGGTCTCATCATGCACCCTTAAGCATGCATTCTAAAAGCATAATAAGGCGCGAAAATTAAATTAATAACGATATACGGATGGATACTTAACAGATTGTTCCTAGAACAAATCACTTCATTTCCTCTCCCCGGCTAGCACTATTCTACTTCTACCCAATTACATAATACAATTAGAGAAACCTCATTATATTGAGGGGAATTAGGTGAGAAAAGAATACAAAGAAATAATGAGAGATAAGGCTGGACACGCATGTCCAATTTAATAAATTCCAAATTTACGACAATTTCTAAAATTGCCCTTTTCCTTCTAATGTCCATCCGATATGCGCTATTCATTCAACACATCCATGTATTCATTCATAGCATGCAATTCAATCAATCTAATTCAATTAATTAATCTTTGAATTATGTGATCATCCAATGTTCAAACAACGATTTGATTTTGCGCGAGTCCAACTCGTTTAAGAATAAGTACTTTAAAGTAAGATTCTTGAATTATATCGAACTACTGTTAAATCTAATTTAATTCGTATCAATACTAATTCATTTTTTTAATTCTAAATTAAATAACCACACTTTTAATGCGCTTTAACGACTTAGATTCCAAATCTAATCTTATCGGGTCTAAAAGCCTAACTAACATCCAATGTTCGTTTAATTAAAGTCCGATGGGCTTTCAATTGATTTCTTAAGGCATGGGCTTTGGTCAATATGGGTCAAACCCAATTACCAAGCCCAATTAAGGAATCACCCTCATATGCCAAAAAACCAATTTCGGCCCATAAGGCCCAATTAAACTTTTAAAGCGCATTTGTTATATTTGGACTTAATGGAATGATTTAGGCCCAATTTGGATCCAATCCAATTGGCCTAAACCAACTTGGCCCAACCAAGCCCATTATGCCCAAATACAACAATTTCAAGTCCAATTCAAAATCAAGCCCGATTAATCAAATTTTAAAATTCCAAATTTTATTATTCAATTAACTAAGTGTAATACATCAATTAATTACCTAAATTAATATTTCCAAAATACTATTTAATCAGTTAATTATGTATCTAATTGTTCAACTTATGTCCAACATTTTTGAACCAAAAAAAAAATCAACTCATTACATGCTAATAAGCTCTCGGCATTCAAGGGTTATTTTGTCCGATTTCGTTTTTCAATCTGATTGAATTTAAATCAACATTCTCAATCGTTTCAAGTCATTCAATGATCGTCGAAACAAAAATTACCAAGACTTACAAGGGGAGTAAGCATTCGGCCAAGCCTAATTTTGGGAAAAAAATTGATCCAATTAATATTTCATGAAATTGACCATATACAACTTGAATATATCATCATTCAAGCTTACTTAATCAATCAATTTTATCAAATCATGCTCAAATTGATTTTACCCAAATTTTACCCTAATTCATTTCATGCTCAAATTGGCTCATAGATACCATTGTTGGGTTTCTAGATAGTCCCAAGATCAAATCAAGCACAGAAATGAATGAAGACACATAAGAAGTATGGCGGAATCATACTTACAAAGATCGGCTTTGGATGTGAAGAATCAACAAAAATTACTCCAAGAACTGCTTGTGATTTTCGGCCAAGGTGATTCCTCCAAGCTCTAAGCTTTGTGGATTCCAAGCTCTCAAGTTGGTTTCCCTAACATCTTGTATGATTCTTTGATGAGTGCTAGCTCTTAGAGAAATTTTGCAACAAAAATTCTCACTTTCCTTCTTGCAATTTTCGGTGATGAAGAAGAAAATGGAGAGTAAAACTTGCTTCAAGTTTCGGCTAAAGAGAGAGAATGAGAAGAGTTGTTAATTTCATTTCCAAAATCAATTAATTTGATATACCAAAAGTGTATTTGGTATATGTCAGTCAAAGCTTTCAAAGTTGAGTGCAAACCAAGTTTCCACCAACTCTACCTAAACACATCAACCAAAAGCAACTAAAGGTGACATGTGTTGACATGTGATGTGACATGTGGGCCTCACTCAATTTCGAATGCGAGTGGGCCTGCAAACACTCCCGGGCTCGGGTTCGCTAATTCTGAATTAACGAACTTCCGTCATGTCGTAATTAAATCAAATTTAATTAAATAATTATGCTTAGTAAAATTATTATTCACGTCGCTAACGAATTAATTCTAAATAACTTGTTTGCTCGAATTAAAATCTAGTTTTAATTCCGCATCGAAATCTAATTTTGTTTAATATATCGAATATATTATTTTATCGATTAATTCCAAATTAATCTTTCTCTCTCTTCAAATAGTATTTTATCCCAGATAAAATATCTCCGCAATAATCCCAAATTAATTATGCTCGAATCATACGTCATCGGTGAATCTTCGGGAAGCGACCCAAGAGATCTATGGATATGTTGGCAATAATCCGGTCGTCGGACTATTGACCGGCGTAATCACACACGTTTAACGCAAGCGCACGTATCGTTCAAGTAGTATAAAAAGATATCGATCCCACGAGGACTTATTACTATTCTATCAATTTTATGAGGTCAAGTTATTACTAATATCTAACAAGTTGTTTGATTGTTTAGAAAAGATGATGATTCTAAATTTAAAACAAGTAAAAGAAATTGAGAGTAGATTAATGAGAATTAAAACTATCTAGGGTTGTGAATTTTTCAATATTAATTAAAAGATGAAGTAGTTAAATCATAGTTGGGTAACATATTGAATTATTAATCTGGAACACTAAATTATGTAAAAGCATCTTCGATGGTCATTTACAAATACCTAGAATAATCAAATTGAACCATATGTCTATGTCAATTAAATTACCTAGATTCATTAAGATTGAATTCCAATTATGATTACCCCCCCGCCCAACATGTATATTCCTATCCTGTAAGGAATCTATTAAAGGTTTATCTATCCTTAAAGAAGATCGTGGGTTGTTGAGTATAAGGTCTATAAAACTTAAAATCCCTATGTCTAGTTCATTTTAAGTTTTATCTAATCAATTTTATTAATAGCCAGTTAATAAAAAGGCATTAAGATTATGACTCAACAAATAACTCTTTAAATTACCCAAACTATAATCTAACTCTTTTTAATCCGTGATATTAGATTTTATCACAACCCTTAGATATTTAACTTAGTTACAACACATAGCTAAAATTGATAAAAACTTAAAGACATAAAGTGAAATTGCTGAAAAGTAATTGTAGAATAATATTTGCAATAAAATGAAATGAAATGAAATGCTAAGGCAAAATGAATTAACTTCTACTATTTACTATTTAGATATCTCCCAAATATATATATAATCTTGTGATTTTTTAAACCAACCGTCCAGAATGGCGGTATCCTCATTAAGTCAATATTCAAATATACCAGCCATAAGGCGGAACAGTAAAATAAATTTAAACCAACCGTCCAGAATGACGGTATCCTCATTAAGTCAATATTCAAATATACCAGCCATAAGGCGGAACAGTAAAATAAATTTAAACCAACCGTCCAGAATGGCGGTATCCTCTCATTAAGTCAGGTTAACCAGATTAATTTGAATTACCTACCGTCCAGTATGGCGGTATCCTTTATTAATTCAGATTTTAAATAGTTTATATATTATATTTTAAGGGAGATTAATCTAAACAGCAAAAGTAAAAGTATTACCTTATTACCTCAGCATAGAGAAGTTACCTCCTCATGGATGAATGAAACTACTATTTATATAAGAAAATTACTACTACAAACGTAAATAAAACTGAACAAAAGAAACTAAAGAAGAAAACTCTCAATTTTATATATGAAATTTCAGAGGAAGTGGTATATCAAAACTAAGAAATTCAAATCTATTTATAGGAAAAAAAATCTAATTTTTTATCATTATTTTTTTGATTTTTTATTATTTTGTTATTTTTTATTTTTTTATTATTTTTTTGGATCGCTGAATCTTCGACATGTGGCATGGTGGCTAACATAGACGGCTCGTTGAATTTTTGACATGTGGCATGGTGGTGCAATTATCAAAATACCCTCGGTGTCGGGACGCTCAAGATTACCAAAATACCATTTTTGCCAAATTTCACAGTTTTGCTCCAAATCACCTCCAGATTGTTCTGAAATTTTATTTCGGTGTCGGGATGCCCAAAATTACCAAAATACCCTTTGTCTCGGACGCCCAAAATTACCAAATACTACCTATTTTTGCCAAATTTCACCAATTTCACAGTTTTTGCTTCAATCACCTCCAAAATATCCTGAAACTTTATTCTTATCTACAAAATAACACAAAACACATCAAAATATTCACAAAACTCAAGAACTATACAAAATATTAAGTTAAATGAGTGGGAAACAGTGATAGTTTTTCCACCATCACATCACACCCCCAAACCTAACATTTTGCTAGTCCTCGAGCAAAATAAAATATAATAAAATTTAACTAAGCCAACTTTCGTAGGGATCACGATTGCATTTAGCATATGCAACAAGCCTTTAAACCCTAGGTGTCCCTAGTGGACGAGTTGTAGTCTCGTGAGGTTTACAGCAATGATACCAACACAAACAAAAGTTTATAAAAGTAATAGGGTATTGACACTAATGCACACAAAAGCAAAAAGACAAGAGAAAAGAGAATAAAGAAGTTTTGACTAATAGGTGAACTTCTACTCCAAGTTTACTATTATTTTTTTTCATTCTAAATTACCGAATAAGTCAAATTCTCCGATTATTTTTACCATTCTTCATATACACAGCTAACAAAGTTTTAACAACTCATTTTTGCCCACAACATCATTAGTGCAGTTGATAAGAGAGTAATATTTTGTCCTAAAGTTTTTATCAGATTTCACACTCTTTTGTAGTAATGGAATAATTTTTCTGATTTTTTCTGATTTTTTGTGAATTTTGATTTTTTTTTTATTTTTTATTTATATACAATACTTCCATCTATGTAGCGAGCTTTGGGTCGGTGGCTCCCAAACCAGATGGCTTAAGGGCACCAGGTGTTAAAACACCCTACGGACTTAATTACCCAGACTTCAGATATAAATATATATATTTTTATTTTCTATTTTTCATCATTTTTGATCCATGTAGCGAGCTTTGGGTCAATGACCCCAAACCAGTTTGGGTTTTAGGGCACTAGGTGTTAAAACACCTTACAGACTTAATAAACTCGGATCTCAGATGAAATTTTTTTTTTTATTCCATCACTTTTTTTGAAATGCTTCTCCAATTAAACTATAGTACTGAATATTACAATCTTTTTCAATCTTAGCTCATGTCTGTATGTTACCATGAATGTTGATAATACCTGCCAACTAAGCATATGAAGATCTATTTAAGTCAGTTTTATGGAGAATTTACAAATTAAATAATTCAAAAGGAAATAAACAAAAATTAACTTGTTTCGAAAAATGGTTTTGAAACGTCTCAGGAGTGGAAATTCCTTACACAGCTATTTCTTACCAATTCCATCTTTTTAGTCAACAAAACATAAACATAAGAAATAACTACTACTGGCATACTGGTGTCATGTGTGTGATTAACGGTCGAATGGATTTCCCGTTGTAGATTCCCCAGAGGGAGGGTGGAGCGAAGCTCTCCTAAATACCCAAGCCTCTTAGGCTCTTATCGCTTGGTTCAGGAATAAACAACGAGTCCTCCAAACTAGTCTATCACAGCAAGCACTCGGGTGAATGATTATCTAGGTGTCTTCACAGCTTTTCCTTATAAAGAGGTAGTAAGTGAAGAAAGACACCAAAACCATCACCTAGCTTAAAATATGCCTTTTTTTTTTTTTTTTTTTTTTTTTTGTATTTTTCGAAAAATTTTGTGACTAAAAATAAAAACACAATAAAAATAAGATACTATTAACTATTCCTCACCCCCAAATCTAAATGAGACATTGTCCCCAATGTCTTAAACAATAGAAGAAAAGTTTAGAAGATAGTACCTGACTAGCGAAATTCTACAGGAAAATTAAAGATTAAGATCCAGATTTATTCGACGCTTCTTACCACGATCATCTTCAGACCATTTTATCTTTGAAAGGATAGGATCAATTTGTGGTTCAAAAGCCAAGATTTGGTCAAACAAATCCTGGGCAGTTCTAGCAGTGAAGAGAGTTTCCTTAAGAGGTTTTGTCACGAATCCATTTCTCCCTCCGGGCATCTCAAGAATACACAAAGAAAATCATAATATCCATCAACGTTTACAATCCAAGCGTTTCTGGTGTATGTTCAATAGTTGCCCAAGATAGCACTATGAAAATTTCCTCCAATGTGCCCAAGCCTCCTGGCAAAGCAATAAAAGCATCAGCACGGTTAGTCATTTCTACCAGTCGTTCAGACATACCTGGCACAATTAGTTTCTTCTCCATTTGATGGTCCAATAAGATTTGCCTCTGCCAAAGGTTTTGGTATGATTCCCAAAACTGAACTGCCTCTATCATGTACAGCCTTTGAAATGGTCCCCATAAGTCCAAGATTGCCTCCGCCATATATTAAGTGCTATTCTTTTCATCAGCCATGACTCGACCCAATTCTTGTGCTGCCTCTCTATAAATGTGGATTAGTACCAACACTAGTAACACAAACACACAGATGTTTCAACTCGTCTTCTTGAAGTGGCTTCCATTTTTTACTCTGGATGTCTTCAAAAGTGCAATGATGAATTGAATTTATAGAACCTGAAAAGGGTGAGTAATAATAGCACTAGTACCTGCCAGATGACAATTATTAGTTAAACAGTAAAACAAATCATGATAGTCAAAAAGGTCTGGATCTTGTCGGAGAAAATAAAGAAAACAACAAAATAAATTACAATTATTAGGAAAAAAAAAACAAGAGATATAATATGTACAAAAATAACGCTTGATTGACATCTATGCGTCAGGGACAAGCTTCCCGTCCAATTTTCTTATAATTGGCAAACAGAGTCTTTTTGAGTCAGATTCCCAAGACTTAACTGTTGTCTTCTTTTTGAAATTGTGTGTGTAATTTTGTGATGATGGCTATATGAACATATCCACTGAATGCGTCTCAAGAGTCGAAGATATGTCTCTCTACAGACTCTTTACTCAAGCCATCCCTAATGAATTTAATTTTCTCTCATCAGTTATCAGACACCATTCCTAAAGAACGACAACGAGTATTACAATTCCAACGTGCACATTTGAAACAACACCCATTTCTTTAGCTCTACGTTTCTTTGCAAGGTGCTTCTTTGACTGGTCTTCTTCTTCAAAACCAGGTAAGTAAGAACTACAAGTCTCAGAATACTCACCGGACCTGTGCTTCGATCACCCAATGAATGTCATTAGGAAACCATGGATGTCAGTAGTCTCATACGTTCCAAGCGAGCTTTGTAAACTTTGATCAGAGAATTTGAGGGAGAGAAGGAAACTGCTTGTGAAGATTTGCGAGAACTTCTTCCATCCTGAAATGTCTTGACCTGCAAAAACTAAACACAAAAATAAAATCACACCAGATTGCCATATATACAAAAAATTACATGGGTTGCCTCCCTGCTAGCGCTAAGTTTTAAGTCGTCAGCTAGACGTGACTTCTCGAACATTATGCTGAATCTGAAAGTGTGACACTTTCTTTTTGTCGCTCCAACGTTCTCCCCAGTAGTGCTTGACACGCTGACTGTTAACTTTGAATGTGTTGTTGGTGATGGGATCCAGTAACTCAACAGCTCCATATGGTTAAAACCTAAGTGATCACAATGGACCTGACCACTTTGATTTCAACTTTCCGGAAAAATTTTCAACCTCGATTATATAACAACACTGTTGCCTTGGTTTCAACTGTCTGTGCACTATTTTAGGTCATGATGCCATTTCTTGGTCTTTTCTTTGTATAATTTATTTAGCATTCTCATAAGCTTGTAGGCGAAATTCCTCAATTCATTGAGTTGGTGAAGTCGTTTCTTTCCTGCAGCTTGTGGTTCAAATTCAACTTCTTCAGTGCCCAGTATGCCTTGTGTTCAGTTCAACTGGCAGATGGCATGCTTCCCCAAACACCAATTGATATGGGGACATACCAATGGGTGTCTTGTAAGCTGTACGGTAGGCCCATAATGCATCATCCAGTTTTGTAGACTAGTCCCTCCTTGTTGATCCAACGGTTTTTTTCCAAGATTCTTTTGATTTCCCTGTTTGAAACTTCAACTTGCCCATTTGACTGTGGATGGTAGTATGCTGTGGCAACTTTGTGAGTAACTCCGTATTTAGATAGGAGTGCATCAAAATATCTTTTGCAGAAATGTGTGCCTCCATCACTGATAATTGCTCGAGGTGTTCCGAAGCGAGTGAAAATATATTCTTCTTCAAGAATTTGACCACCACTTTTGAATCATTGGATGGTAGTGCAATTGTTTCAACCCATTTTGAGACGTAATCTACAGCAACCAAGATGTACAGATTTCCAAATGATGGAACAAAGGGTCCCATAAAATCAATTCCCTACACATCGAATATCTCTACTTCCAGAATATTTTTGCAATGGTTCTTCATTTCTCCTCGAAATATTTCCCATTCTCTGACACCTATCACATGAAGAACAAATAAGTGAGCATCTTTAAAAGAGTGGGCCAGACAACCCCTGATTGAAGGACTTTAGCTGCAGTTTATTCCCGCTGAAGTGTCCGCCATATGGATGATGAATGACAGTGTTGCAAAAACACTGTTGACCTCTTCTTGTGGAACACATCGTCTTGTAATTATCAGCATATCTTTTGAACAGGTATGGCTCATCCCAGACATTAATGTTTGACTTCTTTGAAGAATTTCTTCCGTTGCTGAGTTGTCCATTCCAACGACCATTTTCCTGACACTATGTAATTGACATAATCAGCATACCAAGGGACTTCCTGCTGTTGTTTGTGCAACAGCTGTTCATCAGGAGAAAGTTTCTTTGATTGATAATTCTTTTCCAGTTGTTTCTCCATTCTCGAGCCTTGATAAATGATCTGCCACTGGGTTTTTCGTCCTGTCCATTATGTTCTCTGATCTTCTACATCGATTCTGTGCAGAAGAAGTATCCAACGGATCAATCTGGTTTGGGTTGGCATCTTTCTTTCGCGATCAGGTATTTGATTGCCTGAATGATCTGTGTAGACCACCACTTTGGGACCCAACAGATAAGAGAGAAATTTTGTCAAAAGCGAACACAACTGCAAGCAATTCTTTTCAGTGGGTTTGTTTGAGTTGAGTTGAGCTTCATTCAAAGTTCTGCTGGAGTAGTAAATGGTGTGGGACTATCTTTTGTGCTTTGCGTTGTCCCAAAAAACTGCACCTACAGCAAATCACTAGCATCACACATCACTAGCCTCACACATTCTCAATGGGAAGGGTTCCAATCTGTGTGACTATGATGGGGGCAGAGATCAGCTTCTGTTTTAAGAGATCTCAAAAGCTTCCTGACATTCTTTGGTGAAGTTGAAAGACACATCCTTTTCCAGAAGATTGCAAAGAGGTTTTGCAATTTTGGAAAAGTCTTTGATAAATCTCCTATAAAAACCTGCATGTCCAAGAAAACTCCGAATTCCTTTGACTGATGTTTGGTGGAGGTAGTTTCCAATTGTCTCGAATCTTTACTTTGTCTACCTCGATTCCCTTTTGTGAGATGCGGTGTCCAAGAAACTATGCCTTCATGTACCATAAAAGTGGCATTTCTCCCAATTAAGTATCAGGTTTGTATCTTCACATCTTTGTAATACATGTTTCAGATTTAACAAACAATGATCAAAGAATCTCCAAACACAGAAAGTCATCCATGAAAACCTCCATACTCTGCTCCAGCATGTCTGAGAAGATGGCCATCATGCAACGCTGAAATGTGTGGGCAGGGCATTACATAATCCAAATGGCATTCTGCGGAAAGCAAAAGTACCATAGGGACATGTAAAGGTGGTTTTCTCCTGATCTTCTGGGGCGATGGCAATCTGATTGTATCCTGAATAACCATCTAAAAAATAATAGAACTCATGTCCCGCCAATTTTTCCAGCATCTGATCTATGAATGGCAGTGGAAAATAATCCTTCCTCGTGGCTTTGTTCAGCTTTCTGTAGCCCATACATACTCTCCATCCAGTCACTGTTCTTGTTGGGATTAGTTCATTCTTTCATTGGTAACCACAGTAATTCCTCCTTTCTTCGGCACACACTGCATAGGACTCACCACTGCTGCTCTGATATGGGGTAAACGATGCCAGCATCCAACCATTTGATGATTTCTTTCTTCACAACTTCCTTCATGATTGGATTGAGTCTCCCGTTGATGTTCCACTGTGGGTTTATACTCATCGTTCATTCACAGGATCTTGTGCATGCAGAATGATGGACTAATTCCTCGAATGTCTGCTATAGTCCAGCCAATGGCTTTCTTGTGCTCTCGTAACACTCTCAACAACTTTTCTTCCTGCTCCAATGTTAGAGAAGATGAAATAATAACAGGTAATTCAGAAGATTTTCCAAGAAATGCATACCTGAGATGACTCGGAAGTAATTTCAACTCCAACTGTGGTGGTTCTTCAATTGAAGGCTTGATCCGGTCTTTCTTTGGTAGTTCCAAACTTTCAATTGGTTGTGTCACTTTGAAACGAAATGGCTTGTCGAGATAGTTGATACATTCCAGAATTTCAGCATCTACTCAGTTTCAGTCATGTTGGTGATGCAAGCTTCAAGTTTATCTGTAGGAGCTGTATTAGTATCATGAATGATACTATCAACAACATCAATTCTGAACATTCTTCCTCTTTTTCTTCACTCGGGAATTTATGGCTTTGAAAACATTGAAGGTAACTTCTTGGTCCTGAACTTTCATGGTCGTTCTCCTTTTTGTACATCAATCACAGTTCGACCTGTTCTAAGAATGGTCTCCCAAGGATAATTGGCACATCTTTGTCTTCATCCATGTCAAGGATAATGAAGTCTGCTGGGAGAATGAGTTTATCAACTTTGACCAGCACATCTTCAACGACTCCTCTCGGAAATGCGAGCGTTCGATCAGTGAGTTGCAGTGAGACTGAAGTAGGCATTGCTTCTCCAATTTGCAGTTTCCTGTAAATAAAAAAGGTATTAATTAACACTTGCACCTAAATCACATAAAGCCTTACCGAAGTTATGTTCTCCTATGATGCAAGAATGGTGAACTTCCAGGATCCTTCAACTTTGGGGAAGTTTTCTTTGAATGATGGCGCTGCATTCTTCTGATAATGCTACTGTCTCATAATCTCCCAATCTCGTTTTCGTGAAAGAATGTCTTTCATGAATTTAGTATAGCTGGGCATTTGTTCCAAAGCTTCTGCAAAAGGGATGTTGATGTGCAGCTTTTTGAAACCTCCAAGAATCGAGCAAACTGCTTGTCTAGTTTACTTTTTGAAGACGCTGAGGAAAAGGTGGAGGTGGAGTGATCTGTTCTTTTTCTTTGCTTCTCTTTTTCCTCCATCTGTTTCACTGTTTCTTTGGAACATCTTCAACGGTTGCCTTGATCCAACATCTTTGTTGATTTCAGTACCACTTTTCAAAGTGATGGGTTGACATTGCTCCTTCCTCGGTTCCTTGGATTTGGTTCTGTATTGCTGGGAAGATTTCCTGGTGGTCTGTAACTCTGAGCATTGGCCAGTTGTCCAATTTGATTCTCCAGTGCTTTGATGGAAGCAGATTGGCTTTGAAATATAGCATCATATGCTGCTTGTTGTTTTTGAACATCTCTGCATCCAATCTTTCATTTCTGGGTCTTTTTCAAACTCCTGGCTTTTGTTCTGTTGCTGGAATCCAGGTGATGGATAGTTCTTTTGCCCTGAATTATTGCTCCATGAGAAATTGGGATGATTCTCCTCCCCGGATTGTAGGTGTTGGAATATGGATTGTTTCCCTGTCTATTGAAATTGTTGACATAATTCACCGTTTCTTCAAGTTGATTTTGTTCTGGTGCTTCTCCATATAGTGAATTTGTTATTCCAATATTACTTTGCATGCCGAGAGTTTCCATAAATTTGCATATTTGATCCAGTTTGGTACTGACTGCTGAATTGGCTCCAACTTCATAAATTCCAGCAATTCGTTGAATCATGCTCCTTTCTGTTGGCCACAAGGAATTGTTGTTGGCCATTTCTTCGATTAGGTCCCAAGCTTGATCTTCTCCTTTTGCCATTAATGCTCCTCCAGCAGCAGCATCAATTGTGGTTCTCATTATTCCAGAAAGTCCATTATAGAATGTTTGGACTTGAAGCCATTTTGGAATCTCATGGTGAGGACATTTCGGAGCAAATCTTTGTACCTTTCCCAAGCTTCGTAGAGAGTTTCCGATTCTTGTTGTACAAAGGATGTGATGTCATTTCTCAGCTTTCCAGTTCTCGCTGGTGGAAAGTACTTTGCAAGAAATTTGGTGGCTAAAGTGTTCCAAGTTCTGATAGAACCTGCTGGAAGTGAATGTAGCCAAGCTTTAGCTCTGTCTTTCAAGGAGTATGGAAAAACACGCAGTCTCATTGCTTCTTCAGCTTCTCGGTTGTAAATTAAAGTGCTGCAAACTTCCAGGAAGTTGCTGATGTGGGTATTAGGATCTTCAGTTGCTTTTCCCCCAAATTGTACTGATTGCTGAATCATCTGAACGCAAGTTTTAATATCGCCTGTATTTGCTGGTAAATGAGGAAGTACAATACATGAAATGAGGCCATCTACCACCGGAATGGTTCTGTCTCGAATGGGAATTGGTGGTGCAATCTCCAAAGGTTCAGGTTCCATGTTAACAATTGCTTCTTGGCTTTGTCGTCTTTCCCTTCTCAACTGTCTGATGGTTCTTTCAATTTCTGGGTCAAGCGGTCGTAGTTCAAAGCTTCTGGTTCGTCTCATTAAGATTCTGATAACCTGAAACACAATAAAACGAAAATAATAAGTAAAAGAAAATTAGACACAAGTAACGTATCTAACCCCTAAACTAATAGTAAAAGATAAAGAAGTCCCCGGCAACGGCGCCAAAAACTTGACCGGCGTAATCACACACGTTTAACGCAAGCGCACGTATCGTTCAAGTAGTATAAAAAGATATCGATCCCACGAGGACTTATTACCTATTCTATCAATTTTATGAGGTCAAGTTATTACTAATATCTAACAAGTTGTTTGATTGTTTAGAAAGATGATGATTCTAAATTTAAACAAGTAAAAGAAATTGAGAGTAGATTAATGAGAATAAAACTATCTAGGGTTGTGAATATTTCCAATATTAATTAAAAGATGAAGTAGTTAAATCATAGTTGGGTAACATATTGAATTATTAATCTAGAACACTAAATTATGTAAAAGCCTCTTCCGATGGTCATTTAAAAATACCTAGAATAATCAAATTGAACCATATGTCTATGTCAATTAAATTACCTAGATTCATTAAGATTGAATTCCAATTATGATTACCCCCGCCCAACAGGTATATTCCTATCCTGTACGGAAATCTATTAAAGGTTTATCTATCCTTAAAGAAGATCGTGGGTTGTTGAGTATAAGGTCTATAAAACTTAAAATCCCTATGTCTAGTTCATTTTAAGTTTTATCTAATCAATTTTATTAATGGCCAGTTAATAAAAAGACATTAAGATTATGACTCAGCAAATAACTCTTTAATTACCCAAACTATAATCTAACTCTTTTTAAAACCGTGATATTAGATTTTATCACAACCTAGATATTTAACTTAGTTACAACACATAGCTAAAATTGATAAAAACTTAAAAGACATAAAGTGAAATTGCTGAAAAGTAATTGTAGAATAATAATTTGCAATAAAATGAAATGAAATGCTAAGGCAAAAGGAATTAACTTCTACTATTTACTATTTAGATATCTCCCAATAATATAATATATAATCTTGTGATTTTTTAAACCAACCGTCCAGAATGACGGTATCCTCATTAAGTCAATATTCAAATATACCAGCCATAAGGCGGAACAGTAAATAAATTTAAACCAACCGTCCAGAATGGCGGTATCCTCATTAAGTCAGGTTTAACCAGATTAATTTGATTACCTACCGTCCAGTATGGCGGTATCCTTTATTAATTCAGATTTTAAAATAGTTTATATATTATATTTTAAGGGAGATTAATCTAAACAGCAAAAGTAAAAGTATTACCTTATTACCTCAGCATAGAGAAGTTACCTCCTCATGGATGAATGAAAACTACTATTTATATAAGAAAATTACTACTACAAACGTAAATAAAACTGAACAAAAGAAACTAAAGAAGAAAACTCTCAATTTTATATATGAAATTTCAGAGGAAGGTGGTACATCAAAACTTAAGAAATTCAAATCTATTTATAGGAAAAAAAATCTAATTTTTATTATTATTTTTTTGATTTTTTATTATTATTTTTTATTATTTTATTATTATTTTTTTGGATCGCTGAATCTTCGACATGTGGCATGGTGGCTACAAAGACGACTCGTTGAATTTTTGACATGTGGCATGGTGGTGTAATTACCGAAATACCCTTTTTTGCCAATTTCACAGTTTTGCTCCAAATCACCTCCAATGTTCTGAAATTTTATTTCGGTGTCGGGATGCCCAAAATTACCAAAATACCCTTTGTCTCGGGACGCCCAAAATTACCAAAATATCCTTTTTGCCAAATTTCACACCAAATTTCACAGTTTTTGCTTCAAATCACCTCCAGAATATCCTGAAACTTTATTTCTACAAAATAACACAAAACACATCAAAATATTCACAAAACTCAAGAAACTATACAAAATATTAAGTTAAATGAGTGGGAAACAGTGATAGTTTTACCACTCATCAACTATCCAAATATGTACGTGCCTCGTACTATGTTTTTACCCGATTTACATGACAAGGTTGGCTTCTAGCAAAGCGCCATGCCTACCCAATTCTCCAGAATATTTCTAATGGATATATGATCTATATCAGGCGTAGTACCATAGTATTATTATAGCGATCCAGTATCGGATGGTTCACGTGCAAGGCCTGGGGTTGGAATAGTGTATGTCCCGTACGAAGCACATATCGCATGTCAAGCAACTAGTCTCTTTAAATCGGATAATCCTGACCTTGTCATATTATTCCGATGGTTGCAACACAATAGAGAACCAGTTCTGAACCCCTGCGTGATCATCATCCCCATATGTCTGAAGTGATACTTCCGTCTTGACATCACATCCAATACACTACGATTCTCAATGAACCCAGAAAAGGCGTACGCATAACCTGTTAAAGTCTTGGACGACCAAAACCAAAGCTTATCGATTGTCGCAAGTACTAGCGATGCAAGTCTCAGGTTAAGGCCAAATACACCTACCTTGATGCAGACTCCCATAGACACATATACATACTACCAATGGGATTCCGCGGCGTCTATCCAGAGCGAAGCTGTTTTCCATACCATCGGTAAAACACAACCTCCTATCGCACTTGCATACGTATCCAATACTTAAATATATGAGAACTATGCCGTTATGCCCTCAAACGTGCATAAGTGCAATACTAGTCTATTTCGCATTATCGAATATCCAATCTCGATAATACTACGACTATGGATGTTTAATGATTAAACCTTTATGGATTGCTACTGTCTCATATCATCTCAATCCGGAACTAATCATAAGGACTTCTACCATTTATATATCAAAGTAAATAGATTACAAAATGGTAAAAGGCAATTTCATTACTGCATAGTTAATTTTGTACGAAAACACAATGTCTTTTACAAACAGTGACGCTATGGGTCAGAACTGTCCAACAAAAAGAAACACATAACCATAACCCGATGCCACATCCGTAAAGGTTACGAAGTATTCATATCCACTTCTAGCCTACCTAGATATGGGCCCACTTACGTCACTATGAACGAGGGCTAACAGATCGGTGACACTTATACTTTTACCAAGTAAAAGTTATTTTAGGTACTTTGCCGAATAAACTAGATTCGTAGATATCATTTGAATTGAATCAAATTTGTCCTAGTATCCACTCTTCAAAAGTGTGGATATACGAGTATATCAGTTTGAGCTATTTGTTTGTCACGTTATATGTTTGAGATCTTTTATATTCAAAATATAAATACGGTCATTTACATCTAATGTGTTTATCTCACTATCATCCTTATAAAATAAAATACTTTAGTGTTCTAAAATATAAAAGGCATACCCGCAACGGGTTAAACTCTGATAGAGAGATAATGTTTCTAACCAGTTACATTATAACAATTTCCTAATTTAAGCACACACCCAAATGGTGGTTTCTAAACTTAGGTCTCTACGGTTAAAACAGCGACTTTCGTCCCGTTTCTGACTCACAGAGCAATCTCATCTGAAGTCAGTATTCTGCTAATTAGCATATCCTTCCCTTCAGTAGATAATTATGTACCACATATAATATAAAAATCCAATTTTTGAAACTAATAGTGAACATGTTTATGAAAAACATATTTCAAGTCGGAGCCTTGCCCCGTCTTTACTTCCTTCATTACTGCCTTGTCCATACTGCAGTCACGCTTCCAATGACCCTGTTTGCCACAGTTTTGGCAGACATCTTGGGATATGTCATTTGTCTTCCTATAAGACTGTGATGATTTTGTCTTTGCCCTTTTCATAACTCAGAAGCCTTCGGCCAAGCCTTGGCCTTCTAGGATGTCGAAGTAAAATACGCCTTGCGCTTATTGCCCTTTTGCAAACTTTGGCTTTGTCTTCTTGAGCATAGCCATTAACTCTCCAAGAGTTTACAATTGCAATTAATGCTTGTAAGATCTAAATATATATCTATGAAGATCCTTCAATTTCAATATCATACTATAAGGTTCTAATCCTTAGTTCTGACAAAGAAATTAAGGAGTCTTTGTGGCAAGCATAACTGATTGAGCACTAAAGTTATCATCACATGAATCTTTCAAAGATCATGCTTTACTTATTTACACAACTCCGAGCTTAGGCTTGAGATGTCATTTTATCAAATAAAGAAACTTCTCGGTTCTCAGGACTATCCTGAGGTACAATTCCCTTTCTGAAAATTGGAGCCGTTTAAAGACATTTTCATCCAAGATTATGTTTTAAACGCTAATCTTTCAGTTTATCTTGATTCCAATAGTCCAACTATCTAATCAACGATTTCAGGTACATTTGTATATAATGATTACTATAGTCTAACTATATAATCAACTATAATTTGATTGGTAACATTCAAATATATTGATTACTATAATCTAATTATATAATCAACTATAAATTGAAGTAGTTTGAATACAGTCCAACTGTTTAATTTAAAACAATAATTAAATATTAGTCCAACTAATATTTAATGATTCTATTTAAGCGTGACCCATTGACTTTGGAAAGTTTCGTAATCGATATCGATGGACAAGAAGTGATCTTGACTTTGGCAAAAAAATCACAACTTGGACAAGACATACGAGATGGAACAAAGCCTTCATAATTCAAACACATCCGCAATAGACAAAGGTCTTGACTTTGTCCAACAAACCAGTGCCAATCTTGGATCTTGAGAAAGAATCACTCAATGGAAGGAAAGCGCTTAATATTTGTTAAGGGTTTTTCGCATAATTAGCAACCAATTAATTATATTTGATTAGGTCTCATCATACAACCTTAAGCATGCATTCTAAAATTATAATAAGGCGCGGTAAATAAATTTAATAATAATATGCGGATGGATATTTAAAATATTTTGTTCCTTGAAAAAATCTCTCCATTTCCTCTCTCCCGCTAGCACCATTCTTACTTCTACCCGATTACATAACACTTTTAAAGAAACCTCATTTACATTGAGAGAAATATGTGAGAAGAGAAATACAAAGAGTCAAGAAGTAATAGGCTGGACACGCACGTCCAATTTAATAAATTCTAAATTTATTACAATAATTTCTAAAATTACCCTCACCCATCTAATATCCATCCGATATACATTATTCATACATCACATCCATGTATTCACACAAAACATGTTATCAATCAATCTAATCCAATTAATTAATCTGAAATTAATGACCATCCAATGTTCAAACAACGATTTGATTTGCACGAGTCCAACTCGTTTGAGAATAAGTACTCAAAGTACGAATTCTTGAATTATATCAAACTATAATTTAAATCTAATTTAATTCGCATTCAATACTAATTCTATATTTAATTCCAAATTAAATAATTACACATTATTAATGAGCCTTTGCGACTTAGATTCTAAATCTAATCATAATGGGCCAATTAACATCCAATGTCGTTTAATTTAAAGTCCAATGGGCTTTCAATTAATTTCTTAAGGCATGGACTTTGGTCAATATGGGTCAAACCCAAATACCAAAGCCCAATTAAGGAATCACCCTTACTTGCTAAGAAACCAATTTAGGCCCATTAGGCCCAATTAAAATTTAAAGGTCCATTAGTTATATTTTGACTTTATGGATATGGTTTTGGGCCCAATTGGATCCAACCAATTAACCTAAACCAAACTTGGCCCAACCAAGCCCATTAAGCCCAAATACTACTTTACAAGCCCAATTCCAAATTAAGCCCAATTAATTTAATTACAATATTCCAACTATCACAATTAAATCAATTTAAAGTGTATAGCCATGATTAATTAGTCAAATTAATATTTCCAAAACACCAATTACACAATTAATTATGCTTATCATCATCAACACATGTCCAACATTATTGAATCAAAAATCAATTCATTTCCACGCTTATAAGTAACGATATTTTAGGGTTTTTGTCCGATTTCGATTTTAATCCAATTAAATCATAAATCAATATTTCCCAAGCCATTCCAACTCATCCAATGATTCAAAAAACTAAAATCATCATGACATTTAGGGCACTAAACTTTCGGCCAAGCCTAGTTTTTGGGGAAAAATTATTCCAATTCAATTTTCATCAAATTGATCTCAAATAACTCTAAGTTATCATCATTCAAGCATACTAAATCAAAAAATTTCACCAAATCATGCTCAAATCAATTTTACCCAAATTAAAGTTAAGAACCCTAATTTCCAATTTCATGCTTAATCATGGCTCTGATACCATTGTTGGGTTTTCTAGGTCAAACCAAGATCTAATTAAGCAATGAAAAGTGCGAATACATCAAAGTAAAGTTGCGGAATACTCACTTTGATTGGATTTGCGATGCGAAGAAAAACAAAAATTTATGCTCCATGGATGAAGCTCTCGGCCATGCCCAAGTTTTGTGCTCCTTGTTGAATCTCCAAGCTCCAAACTTTGTATGTGGATTTCATGCTCATGAATGGGTTTCCCTATCACCTTTGTGAGACTCCTTTGGTGTGCTAGCACTTGGAAATTTTGCCAAAAAATTTCCCTTAGTCTTCTTGATGCTCTTGGCATTTGAAGGAAAAGAGAGAAAAATGGCCATTGGCCAAATGGGAGAGGAGAAGAGAGAGAAGAGTTGTGTGATCTCTTTTGATTTCAAAAACCAAGTCAAAATGATATACCAAAAATTAAATAAATGGTATTAGTCATTCAAACCATCACACTTGAGTGTTCCATACTCAACCATCAATCAACAACTTCCATCACATTAAAATGATAAAGTTGACTAGTGATGTGATGCATGATGTGACTTGTGGGCACCACTTGATTCGAAATGCGAGTGGGCCCGCAAACACTCCCGGGCTCGGGTTCGCTAATTTCGAATTAACGAATTTTCCGTTGCAATGTAATTAAATCAAATTTAATTAAATAATTATGCCTAGCAAAATTACTATTCACGTCACTAGTGAATTAATTCTAAATTAATTCGATTGCCCGTATTAAAATCTAATTTTAATTCCGCGTCGAAATCTAATTCGTTTAATATATCGAAATATTATTTTATCGATTAATTCAAAATTAATCATTCTCTCTCTTTAAATAGTGTTTTATCTCAGATAAAATATCTCTGTAATTAATCCTAGAATAATTTTCTCTCTCTACCAGATTAGTTATGTGTGAGTCATACGTCCTCGGTGAATCTTCGGGCAGCGACCCATGAGATCCCCGGATATGTCGACGACCGGACTATCCGAACACGTACGTACCTAGTACGACATTTTTATCGATTTACGAGACATGGTTGGCTTCTAACAAAGCACCGTGCCTACCCAATTCTCCAGAAATATTCTTAAAGGAATATGTAATCTATATCAGGCATAGTATACATAGTATTGCGTATTACGATCCAGTATCAGATATCACATGCTAGTCATATTATCCCGATGACTGCAGTACATAAGAGTACTAGTTCCGTATCCTACGTGATCATCATCTCCACTATAACTGAAGTGATACTTCCATCTTGACATCACACCCAATACACTACGATTCTCAATATACCCAGAAGAGGCGTACATAGAACCTGTTAAAGCCCTGGACGACCAAAACCAAAGTATATTGATTGTCGCAAGTATTAGCGGTGCAAGTCTCAGGTTAAGACCAAATATACCTAACCTGATTCGGACTTCAATAGACACATAGTTATACTACCAATGGAATTCTGAGGGGTATATCCAGAGCGAAGCTGTTTCCGTACTATCGGTAAACACAACCTCCTATCACACTTGCATAAGTATCCAATACTTCAATATATGAGAACTATGTCGTTATGCTCCCACAACGCGCACAAGTGCAATACTAGTCTATTCCGTATTATCGATGTCCAATCTCGATAATACTATGACTAGGGCTTATTTAATGATTAAACCTTCGTGGATTGATACTGTCTCATATCATCTAAATCCGGAACTAATCATAAGGACCTTTTATCATTTATATATATATCCCGGTAATCCAATTACAAATGATAAAAGAGCAGTTTCCGTTGTCACATAGTTAATTTATACAACAACACCATGTTCTATACAAATAATGATGTTATGGGTATAATTGTCCAACATTACTGTAGACGCAAATAAAAAGAACGAGTTGATTCTAACAAGTGCGGTGACTGGACGGAGAGTATGCATGGACTGTATGAAGCTGAAAAAAACAACAAGGAATTATCATTTTCCGCTGCCATTCATTAACTAGATGCTAGACAGATTGGTGGGACATAAGTTTTATTAATTTCTGGATGGATACTCGGGGTAAATGAGATTTCCATCACCTAGGAAGATCAAGAAAAAACAAATTTTACATGCCCGTATGATACTTTTGCCTTCCGTAAGATTCCATTTGGTCTATGTAATGCTCCTGCCACATTTCAACATTGCATGATGGCCATATTCTCATGCTGAAACAAAGTATGAAAGTTTTCATGGATGGTTTCTCTGTATTTGGAGACTCGTTTGACCACTGTTTATAAAATCTAGAACAAGTGTTACAAAAGTGTGAAGATACCAACCCGGTACTTAACTGAGAGAAATGACACTTCATAGTGCAAGAAGGGATTTTCCTAAGATATTGGATCTCACAAAATGGGTCGAGGTAGACAAAGCAAAGATCAATATAATTGAAAAACTACCTCCACTAACATCTGTCAAAGGGATTCAGAGTTTTCTCGGACATGCAAGATTTCACAGTAGATTTATCAAAGACTTCTCCATAATTGCTAAACCCATTTAAATTTGTTGGAGTAGTACGTGTCGTTCAACTTTACCAAAGAATGCCACGAAGCTTTTGAGATCTTGAAACAAAAGCTGGTCTCTGCCCCCATCATAGTAGCACTAGACCGGACCCTTCCATTTGAGGTGATTTGCGATGCTAGTGATTTTACTGTAGGCGCAGTTTTGGGACAACACAAAGAAAAAATGTTCCATACCATTTACTACTCCAATTAAAACTCTGAATGAAGCTCAACTCAACTATACAACCACTGAAAATGAGTTTCTCGTAATTGTGTTTTCTTTTGATAAATTTCATTCTTATCTGCTAGGTCCCAAAGTGGTGGTCTACACAGATTATTCATCAATCAAATACCTGATCGCAAAGAAAGATACCAAACCTAGATTGATTTATTGGGTGCTTCTGCTGTAAAAATTTGATGTGGAGATCCGAGACAGGAAAGGGATAAAAAATAAAGTGACAGATCACTTATCGAGGCTCGAGAATGGAGAAACAACTGGCAATGAACTGACAATCAAAGAAACCTTTTCAGATAAATAGTTGTTTGCCATGAAATAGCATGATGTCCCTTGGTATGCTGACTATGTAAACTACATTGTATCAAGAAAATGGCCATTGGAATGGACTCATCGGCAATGAAAGAAGTTCTTCAAAGAAGCCAAATATTATATCTGGGATGAACCATGCCTATTCAAACACTATGCTGATCAGTTACTGAGATATTGTGTTCCGTAGGAAGAGGTCAATAGTGTCATTCAGCATTGTCATTCATCACAATACGACAGACACTTCAGCGAAAATAAAACTGTAGCCAAAGTCCTATAATCAAGTTTTTCCTGGCCTACTCTATTTAAAGATGCTTACTTATTTGCTCTTCAATGTGACAGGTGTCAGAGAACTGGAAATATTTCGAGGCGAAATGAACAACCTCTGTAAAATATTCTAGAAGTGGAGATATTTGATGTATAGGGGATTGATTTTATGGGACCCTTTCTTCCATCATTCGGACACCTGTACATTAGTTGCAGTAGACTACCTCTCCAAATGGGTTGAAGAATCAAATGATTCAAAAGTGGTGATAAAATTCCTTAAAAAGAATATTTTCACTCACATCGGAACACCTCGGGGCAATTATCAGTGATGGTGGCACATATTTCTGTAACAAATACTTTGATGCACTCCTATTCAAATACGAAGCTACTCATAAATTTGCCACTGCCTACCATCCATAATCAAATGGACAGGTTGAAGTTTCAAACATGGAGATCAAAAGAATTTTGGAGAGAACCAAAGACTGGTCTATAAAACTACATGACACATTATAGGCCTACTGGACAACTTACAAGACACCCATTGATATATCCCCATATCGAATGGTGTTGGGAAAGCGTTCCATCTACTAGTAGAGCTTGAACACAAAGCTTACAAGGCACTGAAGAAATTAAATTTTTATCAACAAGCAGCATGGAAGAAAAGGCTCCACTAACTTAATGAATTGGAGAAATTTCACCTACAAGCTTATGAGAATGTCAGACTATATAAAGAAAAGACCAAGAAATGGTATGATCAAAAAATAGTGCGCAGACAACTGAAACCAGGGCAGCAGGTGTTGTTACACAATTCATGGTTAAAACTTTTCCTTGGAAAGCAGAAATTGAGGTGGTTAGGTCTTTGTGATCACTCAGGTTTTACCATACGGAGCTGTTGAGTTACTTAATCCCAATACCAACAATACATTCAAAATTAACAACTAGTGTGCCAAGCACTACTGAGAGATTCATTTGAGCGATAAAAAGAAAGTGTCACACTTTCGATCAGATCCTAATGTTTGGGCAGTCATGTCTAGCTGACGACGTTAAACTTAGCGTTAGCAGGGAGGCAACCTTTGTAATTTATGTATATATTCAGATTTGGTGTGTTTTATTTTTGAGTGTTTAATTTGTGTAGGTAAAGTCACATTTCAGGATGGAGAAGTTCTTCTCGCAAATCTTCACAAGAAATTTCCTTTTCTCCCTCAAAATTCTTTGATGAAAGTCTACAAAGCTTTAGATATTCAGTGTTGATGCTTAATCAGGTGGCTAGAGCACTGACTAGTTGAAATGATTAATCGTGCTGATCCTTTTATTGTTTTGCCAGGTGGCTTGGCCACTATGGAGGAAATTTTTACAATGTTATCTTGGGCGAACTTGAACATACACCAGAAACTGATTGGATGTTAATGCTGAAGGATTTTATGATTTTCTCTGTGTGTTTCTTGATGATGCCCGGAGAAATGGGTTCGTGTCAAAACTTGTAAAAGAAATCCTCTTCACAGCCAGAACTGCCCATGATTTAATTGACCAACTCTTAGTCTTTGAACCACAAATTGACCATATCATTTCCAAGATAAATTGGTCTGATAATGATCGTGGTAAGAAGCGTCGCATAAATCTGGATCTTAACCTTTAATTTTCTGTCTAGATGAAGACTTTCAGCTAACCAAGTAATATTTTATAAACTATTCTTCTACTTTCTAGACATTGGGGATAATGTCTCAATTAGGTTTAAGGGAGAGGAATAGTTGATTAGCATCTTTTTTTGTTGTGTTGTTTTTGCTTGGATTTTAGTTAAAATTTTCAAAAAAAATTAAAAAATTTATAAAATATATAAAAAAAAAAAAAAATTTTGTTTTTGTATTTTTAACTTGACTAATCATTAGAAATTGATGTAAGATAGCTGAGTAAGGAATTTCGACTCCTGAGATGAATCTCAACCTATTTTGTAATAAGTTAATTTTTGTTTATTTCCTTTTGAATTTTTTATTTTGTGAACTCTCCATAATACTGATTAAATTGGATTTTCGTATGCTCAGTTGACAGGTATTATCAATATGCATGGTAACATACATCCATGAGTTGTAATTAAAAAGTTTTATATATTCAGTGCTCTAGTTTAATTAGAAGAAGCATCTAAAAAAGTGATGGAAAAAAAAACTAATATTTGTGTATATCAATAAATTAACATCTGAGATCTGAGTAATTAAGTCCGTTAGGGTGTTTTAACACCTAGTTCCCTAAAGCCAACTGGTTTGGGAGTCATTGGTGTTAGACAATTATGACCCATAGCGTCACTGTTTGTAAAAGACATTGTGTTTTTGTACAAAATGGACTATGTAGTATTGAAATTGCCTTTTATCATTTCGTAATTTATTTACTTGATATATAAATGGTAAAAGTCCATATGATTAGTTCCGGATTGAGATGATATGAGACAGTATCAATCTATAAAGGTTTAATCATTAAATATCCCTAGTCGTAGTATTATCGAGACTGGACATCGATAATGCGGAATAGACTATATTGCACTTGTGCGCGTTGTGAGGGCATAATAGCATAGTTCTCATATGTTTAAGTATAGGATACTTATGCAAGTGCGATAGGAGGTTGTGTTTTACCGATGGTATGGAAAATAGCTTCGCTCTGGACAGTCCCCGCGAAACCCCATTGGTAGTATGTATATGTGTCTATGGGAGTCCGCGTTAGGGTAGATGTATTGGTCTTAACCTGAGACTTACATCGCTAATACTTGCGACAATCGATAAACTTTGGTTTTGGTCGTCCAGGGTTTTAACAGGTTCTGTGTACGCCTCTATTGGGTTTATCGAGAATTGTAGTGTATTGGATGTGATGTCAAGACGGAAGTATCACTCCAGCCATATGAGAGATGAGATCACGCAGGGATTCATAAACTCGTTCTCTATTATCTTGCAACCATCGGGATAATGTGACAAGGTCATGATTATCCGATTCAAAGAGACTAGTTGTTTGATATCCGATATGTGCTTCGTACGGGGCAGACACTATTCCAGTCCTAGGCCTAGCACGTGACATCTGATACTGGATCGTAATACGAGATACTAGGTATTCTATGCATGACATAGATTATATATTCCCGTAAGAATATTTCTAGAGAATTGGGTAGGCACGGTGCTGTTAGACATTATGACCCATAGCGTCACTGTTTTGTAAATGATATTGTATTATTGTACAAAATTAACTATGTGATAATGAAATTGCCTTTTGCCGTTTTGTAATTTATTTACTTGATATATAAATGGCGAAAGTCCATATGATTAGTTCCGTATATGAGATGATATGAGACAGTATCAATACATAAAGGTTTAATCATTAAATATCCCTAGTCGGAGTATTATCGAGATGGGACATCGATAATGCGGAATAGACTAGTATTGCACTTGTGCACGTTGTGAGGGCACAACAGCATAGTTCTCATATATTTAAGTATTGGATACTTATGCAAGTGCGATAGGAGGTTGTGTTTTACCGATGGTACGGAAAACAGCTTCGCTCTGGATAGACCCCGCGGAATCCCATTGGTAGTATGTCTGCGTGTCTATGGGAGGCCGCATCAGGGTAGGTGTATATGGTCTTAACCTGAGACTTGCATCGCTAGTACTTGCGACAATCGGTAAACTTTGGTTTTGGTGGTTGGGGGCTTTAACCAGTTCTGTGTTCACCACTTCTGGTTTTATCAGGAATCGTAGTGTACTGGGTGTGATGTCAAGATGGAAGTGTCACTTCAGACATATGGAGTTGATGATCGCGCAGGATACAGAACTAGTACTCTATAAAAGGTTGCAACCGTCGGGGCAATATGACTAGGTCAGGATTGTCCGATTAAAGAGACTAGTTGCTTGATGTCCGATATATGTTTCGTACGGGGCAGACACATCTCCAGCCCCAGGCCTAACATGTGATCGTCCGATACTGGATCGATGTACGCAATACTACGGTATACTACGCTTGATATAGATCTAATATTCCTATAAGAATATTTCTGGAGAATTGGGTAGGCATCGCGCTTTGCTAGAAGCCAACCTTGTCTTTGTAAATCGGTAAAAACGAAGTACTAGGTACGTACGTTTTCGGATATCCGACGCCGGCCGTATTTACTGCCAACATATCCGGAGATCTCTCGGGTCGCTTCCTGAAAATTCACCTATGATATTTGATTCGAACTTTATTAATCTTGGATTAATACGGAGAAACTTTATCTTGGATAAAATGCCTTATTTTGAGAGAGAACGATTAATTTGGAATTAATCGGTAAAATAATATATTCGATATATTAAACGAAATTAGATTTTGACGCGAAATTAAAATCGATTTTAATTCGGGCAAACGAATCAATTTAGAATTAATTCGTTAGCGACGTGAATAGTGATTTCGCTAGGCATAATTATTTAATTTACGTCGCGACGGAAATTCGTTAATTCGGAATTAGCGAAACCGAGCCCGAAAGTGTTTACGGACACATTCGTATTTTGAAACGAGTGGGACCCGCAAGTCACATCGCGAAGTCACATCACTTGACATGACTTGGTGATAGAAGTCACAAATCACTTTATTAAAGTGACATCTAGTCACTATTCATGATGGAAGTTGGTGGAGCCAATTAAAGGCTTTTGGAGGGAAATTTGAGTTTGACTTTTTGGAAAAGCCATATACCAAATATTTGGTATTTGATATCATTCATTCTTTTAGAAAGAGATTATCAAACAAAAGCAAAAAGCTCTCCCTCTCTCTCTCAATGCCGAAACGACACTAAGGCAAAGGAAGAAATTTTTTTTTCTTCATTTTCTCTTTTGCTAGCACATCAAGGATCAAAGGAGGTGATAGGGAAACCACCTTGGAGCTTGGAATACACAAAGCTTGGAGCTTTCATCCATTTCCTCATCTTGGCCGAAACTTCAAGGAACTTGGGGCTTCCATCTTTGTTCATCTTCTTCATCACAAAGCTTTGTAAGTATGATTCCGCCATGCTTCAAGTTTATTATATATTCATTTTGTTGTATTTCATATGCTTAATCTTTCCTTGGGACATATAATACAAACCAACAATGGTATCATGGAGCCTTGTTTAAGCATGAAATACATTAGGTTAAAATTTGGGTAAAATTGATTGAAGCATGTTCTTGTGAAATTTGATGAATGAGTATGCTTACATGTATATAAAAATGATGTTATATGGAATCAATTTTGAGAAAAAATGCATTGGATGATTTTTCCCCCAAAAATTTAGCCTTGGCCGAATGGGTATAAGCATTGGATGTGTTGGAATTTTTTGTGTACAAGATCATTGGATGACTTAAAACGTATACGGGACGTAGATTAGTGATTCAATCGGATTGAAAAACAAATCAAACAAAAATATTCCCCTTGGCCGAATACTAAAGACATGTAAATGGACTTGATTTTTGTTCAAATAATATTGGACATGTGTTTTGAACAAGTGATGATTAATGATGAATTAAATTAATTAAGTATTGGTATTTTGGAAATATTGGGTTTAATGTATTAATCTTGGATTTACACTTTAATTAATTGGATTTTAAAATTGGAATATTGAAATTTGAATTAATGGGCTTAATTGTAAAATTGGGCTTGTAATATTATATTTGGGCATAATGGGCTTGGTTGGGCCAAGTAGATTGGGCCAAAAGGATTGGATCCAATTTGGGCCTAAATCACTCCATTAAGTCCAAATATAGTATAATGGGCTTTAAAGTTTAATTGGGCCTTATGGGCTTGAAATTGATTTTGTGGCATTTAAGGGTGATTCCTTATCTGGGTTTTGGTAATTGGGTTTGACCCACATTGACCAAAAGCCCAAGCCTTAATAAATCAATGAAAGCCCATCGGACTTTAATTAAACAAACATTGGATGTTAATTGGGCTTTGAGACCCAATTAGATTAGATTTAGAATCAAAGTCTTTAAGCACATTAAAAGTGTAAACATTTAATTTGGAATTAAATAATTGAATTAGTATTGAATACGAATTAATTAGATTTAATAGTAGTGTCGATATAATTCGCGAATTCGTACCTTATGTACTTATTCTCAAACGAGTTGGACTCGCGCAAAATCAAAAACCGTTGTTTGAACATTGGATGATCACTTTAACAAAGACTAATTAATTGGATTAGGGTTTGTATAGCATGTCTTGATTGAATATATATGTATGTGATGTATGAATAGTGTATATCGGATGGATATTAGAAGGGAAAGGGTAATTTTAGAAATTATTGTAAATTTAGAATTTATAAATTGGACCTGCGTGTCCAGCCTTATCTCTTTTATCTCTTTGTATTCTCTCTCACCTAATTCCCCTCGATGTAAATGAGGTTTCTCTTATTGTATTATGTAATTGGGTAGAAGTAGAATAGTGCTAGCGGGGAGAGGAAAGAGAGTGATTTGTTCTAGGAACAAGTTGTTTATATATCCATCCGCATATCACTATTAATTTACTTTACGCGCTTTATGATGTTTTAGAAGCATGCTTAAGGGTGTATGTTGATGAGACCTAACAAAGATAATGAATTGGTTGCCAATTACGCAAAAATCCCTCAATCTATATTAAGCGATTATCCTTCCATTGAATGATTCTTGTTCAAGATCCAATGGCATTGGTTTGTTGGCCAAAGTCAAGACCTTGTCAATTAGGATGTACTTGAATCATGAGAGTTTTGTTCCATATCGGTGTCTTGTCCAAGTTGTGATTTGTTGGCCAAAGTCAATATCACTTCTTGTCCAACGACATTGATTACGAAACTATCCTTGTCAATGGGTCCCGCTTAACTGGAATCATTAGGTTTGTTGTGCCAAAGCCAAGGCCTAGATGATTCGGAGGATATGGTTAGAAAATGTATTGGATACATTGACATAAGCAATATGTTTAGGACTTGGATGTCCACCTAACCGGATCTAGGAATTGGATTGGATCCAATTGATCTGTGAGATCTACCTAGTTAAATAGCATACAGCTTGTTGGCCAAAGTCAAGGTTGTGTGTATTTAACGGGATCCTAGCCCACTAGGAAATAGGATTTCGAGTTCTCAACAGATGGTTAGAGACTCGATGAAAATAGTGGGAGGCTAGTATGTGAATTTGCAATTTCATTCAGATACTTTGCCTTACGCGTCTTTCAAAATTCTTTCGTCTATTTTTAAAATTAGTTGGACTAATACATTGTTATTTTTCTTGTAACAGTTTGACTGTACCCATTTTATCGTCAACTAGATAGTTAGACTATCGTGGTTGAGATGGCTAGCAAGGGAAATGTGCGTGACATCATCATGGGTGATAATGTCTTTAAAGGCACAAACTTCGCTGACTGGGAAATGAACCTCAAGATAGTACTTGGGGCTGAGAGGCTACTGTATACTATACAGACACCTCTCCCGCCTAGACCCACTGAGCCACTTGAGCTGGAGTTGTGGAAAACTCACAGCGAGGATTGTGACACAGCTCAGTCTGTTATGTTGGCTTCAATGACTCAACACTTTCGCCGCCAGAATAGGGACTTGGATCCTTACAACATTATGGCTAGATTGTATGATCTCCACCGCACCAAGCGGATGGAGAGGTATGAGTTGGTGAAGAAACTCTTCCGCACCCGAATGACTGAGGGCGCATCAGTTGAGGCCCACGGGACTCAAATGATCGCCGATATTGATGAGTTGGGCAAGTTGGGAATAGTCTTGGAGGCTGAGCTGACTGTAGACATGCTCTTACAGTCACTTCCTGATACTTGGAAACAAATCATAATCAACTACAAGTTGATGGACACGGATGACACTCTTGGAGAGCTGTTATCTATGTTGAAGGAGTCTGAAAAGGAACTCCTAAAAGGGGGCAAGCGCGAGGCGCACTATGCATCGACCTCTCAGGGGCCAAAGGCTGGGCTTAAGGCAACTGGAGGGGTGAGGAAGAAAAAACATAAGAACAAGGCAAAGGCAAGTTGACAAAGGCTTCTGGGAAGCAAGGGACAGTCTCAAGATGTCTGCCTCAAATGCGGCAAAAAGGGTCACTGGAAACGTGACTGCTGAGTAGGCAAAGGACAGAGGGAGGATATCAAGGCAGGCAAGGCTCTAGCCTCTGGTACGTTTGTTATTGAAATAAATATGACTACTTCTAGTCTTAAAAATTGGATTTTTGATTCTGGTTGTGCTGCTCATATTTGTACTAATTTGCAGGATCTGCAGAATAGCAGGATGCTGGCTTCAGGGGAGGTTGACCTACGAGTCGGAAACGGAACTCCAGTTGTTGTTTTGGCTGTAGGACTTTTGTTTTGGAACTGCCCTCGGGGCATGTACTTAAACTTTTGAACTGTTATTATATACCTAGTTTAACTAGGAATATCATATCTGTATCTTTGTTAACCCACATGGGTACACTTTTGTATTTAGAAACACTGGGTGTTATTTATATAAAAATGATGCAGAATTTTGCACTGCTGTTGCAAATAATGGTCTTTATATTTTGAATATAAATGAATCTCCTAAACATAAAATGACAAACAAAAGGCTCAAAAAGAGTAATCTAAAAGATGAAGCTTACATGTTGGCATTGTCGTCTAGGACACATCAACAAGACTCGCATATCCACACTTTCGAAGAGTGGGTACTTGGACGAATTTGATCTTAATTCATATGAAGTCTGCGAATCTTGTCTTTTAGGCAAAATGCCTAAATCACCTTTTAGCGGTAAAGGTGAACGTGCCACAGAACTGTTAGCCCTCGTTCATAGTGACGTTTGTGGGCCCATGTCTAGTCAGGCTAGAGGTGGATATCTTTACTTCGTAACCTTTACGGATGATGCATCTCGTTATGGTTATGTGTATCTAATGAGACACAAGTCGGAAACCTTTGAGAAATTCAAAGAGTTTCGACACGAAGTAGAAAAGCAAACAGGCAAGAGTATTAAGGCATTGCGGTCAGACCGTGGTGGCGAATACTTAAGTTATGAGTTTCAAGATTACTTGAAAGAATATGGTATTCTTTCACAGTGGACTCCTCCTGGAACACCGCAATTAAATGGTGTGTCTGAACGGAGAAACCGTACCTTGTTAGACATGGTAAGGTCGATGATGAGTCGCACTGAGCTACCAATATCCTTCTGGGGATACGCATTAGACAGTGCAGTACTTTTTTTGAATAAGGTTCCGTCAAAGTCTGTTGAACAGACTCCATACGAGATATGGACAGGAAGGAAACCGGGTTTCTCTTTCCTGAAGATTTGGGGATGCTGGGCATATGTTAAACGTTTGGAAGGAACCAAACTAGAACCCAAATCAGATAAATGCCTTTTCGTGGGATATCCTAGGGAAACCAAAGGATATTACTTCTATCACCCACAAGAGAACAAAGTATTTGTTGTTCTGCATGCATTTTTCCTTGAGAAGGAATTTCTAGATGCAGTGGTAAGTGGGAGGAAAGTGGAGCTCGATGAAAATCGTAGTGATACTGTTCCTGGCAATGAATCAACGACGGAACATGCACAGACCATCCGGGATGAGTCTGTACCACAATCTTCATATACACAAGGACCGCGTAGGTCGGAGAGAGTCAGGATAATACCTGAGAGGTATGGGTACCTGATCTCGCCTCATGTAGATATTAATCTTATTGAGGATAATGAACCGACTACGTATGAGGAAGCAATACAGGATATTGATTCCGCTTTATGGCAAGAAGCCATGAAGTCCGAGATGGATTCCATGTATGCCAACCAAGTTTGGACACTGGTTGATGCACCAGAAGGCGTAAAGCCTATTGGATGCAGATGGATCTTCAAGAAGAAGACCGACATGGATGGCAACGTGCAAACATACAAAGCTAGGCTTGTAGCAAAGGGGTATCGTCAACAATATGGTTGATTATGACGAAACTTTCTCACCCGTTGCCATGATTAAATCCATTCGGATAATGCTTGCAATAGCTGCATATTTCGATTACGAGATATGGCAGATGGACGTTAAAACCGCTTTCCTTAACGGAAACCTTTTAGAGGATGTTTATATGCAACAGCCTGACGGTTTTATCGTACCTAGACTTGCAAACAAGGTTTGTAAGTTAAATCGATCCATTTATGGATTGAAGCAAGCATCACGGTCATGGAATCAGCGTTTTGATGAGATCATAAAAGAATATGATTTCGTGCAAAACGAAGATGACCATTGTGTATACAAGAAGACTAGTGGGAGAGCACTGACTTTTATTGTCCTTTATGTCGACGATGTATTGCTTATAGGCAATGACATTCCCATGCTAACGTCGGTTGAAAGCTTGGCTTTCATTAAAATTCTCCATGAAAGATCTGGGAGAAGCAGCCTTTATTCTGGGAATAAAGATCTACCGGGATAGATCTAGAAAGCAGCTTGGACTCTCCCAGAGTACATATATTGACAAAGTGTTGAAGCGATTCAGCATGGATCAATCCAAGAAGGGATTGATGCCAATGTTACGTGGTATCTCTCTGTCTAAGGTTATGTGTCCTAAGACTCAAGAAGAGAGAGATAACATGAGTCGTATACCGTTCGCCTCGGTAGTCGGATCGATCATGTATGCCATGATATGTACACGACCTGATGTGTCATATGCTTTGAGCATGTGCAGTCGCTATCAGGCCGATCCAGGTGAAGGTCACTGGATGGCAGTTAAGAATATCCTTAAGTATCTTAGACGAACTAAGGATGCTTTCTTAATTTACGGAGAATGAGAACTTGCGGTATCTGGGTATGCTGATGCAAGTTTCCAAACTGACAAGGACGACTTCAAGTCGCAATCGGGGTACATTTTTTATTTGAATAATGGAGCAGTGAGCTGGAAATCTTCCAAGCAAGATACTGTTGCCGATTCAACAACAGAAGCGGAGTACATCGCTGCGTCGGAAGCAGCAAAGGAGGCAGTTTGGATCTGAAAATTCCTAATCGGATTAGGAGTAGTTCCATTAGCTGCTGAGCCCGTTCCATTGTATTGTGACAATAACGGGGCTATAGCACAAGCTAAGGAACCAAGGTCTCATCAACGATCCAGGCATGTTCTTCGGCGTTACCATCTGATTCGGGAGATTATACATCGTGGCGATGTAAAGGTCGAGAAGGTCGCATCAGATAACAACATTGCAGATCCGCTAACGAAGGCTGTTTATACGTATGTGTTTGAGCGACACATACATAGTTCAGGTATTAGATGCTTGAGTGACTGGCTATAGGCCAAGTGGGAGATTGTTAGACATTATGACCCATAGCGTCACTGTTTTGTAAATGATATTGTATTATTGTACAAAATTAACTATGTGATAATGAAATTGTCTTTGCCGTTTTGTAATTTATTTACTTTGATATATAAATGGTGAAAGTCCATATGATTAGTTCCGTATTGAGATGATATGAGACAGTATCAATACATAAAGGTTTAATCATTAAATATCCCTAGTCGGAGTATTATCGAGATGGGACATCGATAATGCGGAATAGACTAGTATTGCACTTGTGCACGTTGTGAGGGCACAACAGCATAGTTCTCATATATTTAAGTATTGGATACTTATGCAAGTGCGATAGGAGGTTGTGTTTTACCGATGGTACGGAAAACAGCTTCGCTCTGGATAGACCCCGTGGAATCCCATTGGTAGTATGTCTGCGTGTCTATGGGAGGCCGCATCAGGGTAGGTGTATATGGTCTTAACCTGAGACTTGCATCGCTAGTACTTGCAACAATCGGTAAACTTTGGTTTTGGTGGTTGGGGGCTTTAACCAGTTCTGTGTTCACCACTTCTGGGTTTATCAGGAATCGTAGTGTACTGGGTGTGATGTCAAGATGGAAGTGTCACTTCAGACATATGGAGTTGATGATCGCGCAGGATACAGAACTAGTACTCTATAAAAGGTTGCAACCGTCGGGGCAATATGACTAGGTCAGGATTGTCCGATTTAAAGAGACTAGTTGCTTGATGCCCGATATATGTTTCGTACGGGGCATACACATCTCCAGCCCCAGGCCTAACATGTGATCGTCCGATACTGGATCGATGTACGTAATACTACGGTATACTACGCTTGATATAGATCTAATATTCCTATAAGAATATTTCTGGAGAATTGGGTAGGCATCGCGCTTTGCTAGAAGCCAACCTTGTCATGTAAATCGGTAAAAACGAAGTACTAGGTACGTACGTGTTCGGATTATCCGACGGCCGTATTTACTGCCAACATATCCGGAGATCTCTCGGGTCGCTTCCTGAAGATTCACCTATGATATTTGATTCGAACTTTATTAATCTTGGATTAATTACGGAGAAACTTTATCTTGGATAAAATGCCTTATTTTGAGAGAGAACGATTAATTTGGAATTAATCGGTAAAATATATATTCGATATATTAAACGAAATTAGATTTCGATGCGGAATTAAAATCGGATTTTAATTCGGGCAAATGAATCAATTTAGAATTAATTCGTTAGCGACGTGAATAGTGATTTCGCTAGGCATAATTATTTAATTTAAGTCGCGACGGAAATTCGTTAATTCGGAATTAGCGAAACCGAGCCCGAAAGTGTTTACGGACACATTCGTATTTTGAAACGAGTGGGACCCGCAAGTCACATCGCGAAGTCACATCACTTGACATGACTTGGTGATAGAAGTCACAAATCACTTTATTAAGTGACATCTAGTCACTATTCATGATGGAAGTTGGTGGAGCCAATTAAAGGCTTTTGGAGGGAATTTGAGTTTGACTTTTTGGAAAAGCCATATACCAAATATTTGGTATTTGATATCATTCATTCTTTTAGAAAGAGATTATCAAACAAAAGCAAAAAGCTCTCCCTCTCTCTCTTAATGCCGAAACTACACTAAGGCAAAGGAAGAAATTTTTTTTTCTTCATTTTCTCTTTTGCTAGCACATCAAGGATCAAAGGAGGTGATAGGGAAACCACCTGGAGCTTGGAATACACAAAGCTTGGAGCTTTCATCCATTTCTCTCTTGGCCGAAACTTCAAGGAACTTGGGGCTTCCATCTTTGTTCATCTTCTTCATCACAAGCTTTGTAAGTATGATTCCGCCATGCTTCAAGTTTATTATATATTCATTTTGTTGTATTTCATATGCTTAATCTTTCCTTGGGACATATAATAGAAACCAACAGGTGCTTTGCTAGAAGCCAACCATGTCTTGTAAATCGGTTAGCACGTGGTACGAGGTACTCACTTTATCGGATAGTCCGATAACCGAATTTACTGCCAACATATCCAGAGATCTCTTGGGTCGCTTCCAAAGATTCACCGATGACAGTTGACTTAAATTAGATTAATCTGGGATTAATAAGGGCTTTTATTAATCTGGGATTAAATGTGTTCGGTAGAGAAAGAACGCGATTAATTTGAAATTAATCGGTAAATAAATTTAATGTTAAATTTGATTTTTCTATTTAATTTATTCAAATGGGCTAAAATTAATATATCGGATATATTAAAATGATTGGATTTCCTTACGAGATAAAGTCGAACTTTAATATGAACGAACGAATTAATTAGAATTAGTTCGTGAACGACGTTCGTAATATATTTACGAGGCATCGTTATTTAATTAAATTAGATTTAATTATTTAGCGACGTTGGTTCGTTTAATCAGATTAAACGGAACCGAGCCGTGACAAATGTTCGTAGAGATATTTGAATTTCGATTCAAATATTTGGAGCCAAGTGTGGTAGGTGTTCCCACCACACAACTACCTTGTTTTGTTTTTGAATACCATTTACCAATATCTACCTAGTTTATGGTAAAAGGTGAAATGGTTTCACTTAAGTGTAAATAACAAAAGGCTTCTCTACAATTTTGTGAACACTTAACAAATCAAAACATAAAACCCTAAAGCTCAAGGCTTGGCCGAATTTGAGACTCCTCTTTTTCTTTGATTTGTTTTCAAATCAACAAAAGCTAGCACTTTGGAAGTGAACAAAGGTGATAGGGAAACTACTCAAAAGCTTGGAATCATCCAAAAGCTTGGATCTTGTAGATCTTGAATCTCAAAAATTTTAAAGCTCTATCACTCATTGTAAGTTTATTCCGCACCTTATAATGATCATATATTTTGTTTTTCATGCTTATTAGATCCTAATAATGTTCTAGGAACACTAACAATGGTATCATGAGCCTAATTTAAGCATGATAATTTCTAGGGTTCTTGAACCTAAAAATTTGGGGCTTTTATATTTTGAGCATGATTTTTTGAAATTGATGCTTTGAGTATGTTTACAACATGATAACTTAGAGTTATGCATGATTAGATTTGAAATAAATCAAAAGAATCAAAAATAAAAAATGAGTAGCTTGGCCGAATGGTCCTGTCCCATGCACTGCAGTTTTTTGTTTTGTTAACATGAAATAATGTGTTTAGATGCATGTTTAAATTATGATAGTTGGTTTAATTTAATTAGAATCAATGTCTATAATGTTTATGTTAAATAAAAGTGCATGTTGAGCATGAAATGATGTTTTTAATGGCTTCAATATGTCTCAAGCATGCAAATGTGTTTTTGGCTTGATTTTATGTTAAGCATGAATTATTAACTCAAGCATGATTAATTAAGTTAATTGATATTTTGGAAATTTGAGTTTAATTAATTAATTATGGCTAATACACTTTAATTAAAATAATTGTGATATTTGGAATTTTATAATTATGATAATATGCCTTTAAAATGAATTGGGCTAAAAGTGTGTATTTGGGCCTAATGGGCTTGTTTGACCATTTTGGTTTTGGACTTTTGGATTGGATCCAATTGGGCCCAAACCAATTCCATGAAGTCCAAATACATCACTTGGCCCTTTAAAGAATTTGATTGGGCCTAATGGGCCTAAATTGATTGATGGCAATAGGGTGATTCCTATTGGGCCTTGGCATTTTGGGTTTGATCCATTATGGCCAAAGCCCATGCCTTAAGAATCAATAAAAGCCCATTTGACTTTAATTAAAATGACATTGGATGTTTTATTGGGCCTTTGAGACCCATCAAGATTGGATTTGGAATCCAAGTCTTTAAGGCAACTATATAAGTGTAAATATTTAATTTGGAATTAAGTTAGAATTAGTATTGAATACAAATAAATTGGATTTAGTTGTAGTTCGATATAATTCAAGAATACGTACTCAAAAGTATTTATTCTTAAACGAGTTGGACTCGCGCAAATCAAATCATTGTTTGAACATTGGATGGTCATTAATCAAAGATTAATTAATTGGATTAGATTGGTTGAATAACATGTTTTGATTGTATACATAAATGTGATGTATGAATAATGTATATCGGATGGATATTAGAAGGCAAGGGCAATTTTGGAAATTATAATAAGTTTAGAATTTATTAAATTGGCCTGCGTGTCCAGCCTTTAATCTCTTTACTCCTTGTAATTCTCTTCTCACCTATTCCCCTCAATGTATATGAGGTTTCTTTATTGTATTTTGTAAAAGGGTAGGAGTTAGAATAGTTCTAGTCGGGGAGAGGAAAGATAGTGATTTGTTCTAGGAACAATCTGTTTAAATATACATCCGCATATCGTTATTAATTTACTTTTGCGTCTTATGATGTTTTAGAAGCATGCTTAAGGGTGTATGATGAGACCTAATCAAAGATAATAAATAGGATGCCAATTTACGCGAAAAACCCTCAAAATCATATTAAGCGTTTTTCCTTCCCTTGAGTGATTCTTATTCAAGATCCAAAGTTGGCATTGGTTTGTTGGCCAAAGTTAAGGCCTTTGTCAATTACGGATGTGTTTAAATCATGAAGGTTTTGTTACATATCGGTGTCTTGTCCAAGTTGTGATTTTTTGGCCAAAGTCAAGATCACTTCTTGTCCATCGACATTGATTACGAAACTTTCCATGTCAACGGGTCCCGCTTAACTAGAATCATTAAGCTTTTTGTGCCAAAGCCAAGGCTTAGTTGATTCAGAGGAAAAAGGTTAGGAAAATATGTTTGACATATTGGCATATATAAAGTATATATGTTTCGGACTTGGATGTCCACCTACCGGATCTAGGAATTGGATGAGATCCCATTGATCTTCGAGATCTACCTAGTTAAGTTTCATACAGCTTGTTGGCCAAAGTCAAGGTTGTATGTTATTTAACGGGATCCTAGCCCACTAGGAAACTAGGTTCCCGAGTACTCGACAGAGGGTTAGAGTCTCGCCGAAAAATAGTGGGAGGCTAGTATTGAATTTGCAATTTCATTCAGATACTTAGCTTTACGCGCTTTCAAATAATTTCGTCAATATTACTTATTAGTTGGACTAATATATTGTTATTTTTCTATGTAACAGTTAGACTGTACCCATTATCGTTAACTAGATAGTTAGACTATCGTAGTCAAGATGACAGGCAAAGGAAATGTCCGTGACATTATCATGGGAGATAATGTCTTCAAGGGCACGAATTTTTCAGATTGGGAAATGAACCTTAGGATTCTCCTAGGTTCAGAGAGGCTGTCGTATACTTTACAAAGACCTCTTGGGCCTAAGCCCGGACCGAATGAGACACTTGAGCTGAAGCTTTGGAAGACTCACATCGATGATTGTGACACAACTCAGTCCATTATGCTTGCTTCGATGACTCAGCACTTTCGTAGACAAAATAGGGACTTGGATCCTTATAATATGTTAGCGATGTTGCAAGATCTGCATCGCTCTAAAAAGAGGATGCAGAGGTATGAGTTAGTGAATAAGCTCTTTCGTTCACGCATGACAGATGGCATGTCTGTTGAGTCCCACGTGGCTCAGATGATTGCTGACATCGATGAGCTGGCCAACATGGGGATAGTGTTTGAGGCAGAGATTACTGTGGATATGATCCTGCAATCTCTCCCCGATTCCTGGAGACAGTTCATCATAAATTATAATTTGATGAACAACAGTGATACTCTTGGAGAGTTACTGTCAACTCTCAAGGAGGCTGAAAAGTAGCTTCAAAAGGGCAACAAGCGCGAGGCGCACTTTGCATCGACATCTCATGGACCTAGGGCTGGGCCCAAGGCAACTGGAGGTGTGCAAAAGAAGAAGCATATTCAAAGGGGCAAGGCCAAAAAGTCAAAGGCTTCTTGGAAGCCAAATGACAAATCTCATGATGTTTGCCTACAGTGCGGCAAGCGGGGTCACTGGAAGCGTGACTGCCGCGAGTACAAGGCGCTTCAGAATGAGATAAAGGCGGGCAAAGCACTGGTCTCAGGTATGTTTGTTATTGAAATAAACATGGCTACTTCTAGTTTTAAAATTTAGATTTTTGATTCTGGTTGTGGTACTCACATATGTACTTATGTGCAGGATCTGCAAATTAGCAGGAGACTGGCTTCAGGAGAGATTGATCTATGTGTTGGAAATGGGGCACCAGTCGCCGTTTTGGCCGTTGGCACTTTTGTTTTAGAACTGCCTTCGGGGCATGTACTTAAACTTTCAGACTGTTATTATGTACCTAGTTTGACTAGGAATATTATCTCTGTATCTTGTTTGACCCAATGCGGGTACACTTTTGTATTCTGAAACACTGGGTGTTTTGTTTATAAAGATGATTTTGAGATATGTTCAGCTGATGCTAATAATGGTCTTTATATTTTGAATATAAATCAATCTCAAACATATAATGTAACAAACAAAAGGCTCAAACTAAGTAACAAAGATGAGACTTACATGTGGCATTGTCGTCTGGGACACATTAACAAGACTCACATATCCACACTTTCGAAGAGTGGGTACTTGGACGGATTTGATCCAAATTCATATGACGTCTGCAAATCTTGCTTATTAGGCAAAATGCCTAAATCACCTTTTAGCGGTAAAGGTGTGCGCGCCACCGAACTGTTAGCCTTCGTTCATAGTGACGTTTGTAGGCCCATGTCTAGCCAGGCTAGAGGTGGATTTGAATACTTCGTAATCTTTACGGATGATGCATCGCGTTATGGTTATGTGTATCTTATGAGACACAAGTCGGAAACTTTTGAGAAATTTAAAGAGTTTCGACACGAAGTTGAAAAACAGACCGGCAAGAGTTTAAAGACATTACGGTCGAACCATGGTGGCGAATAATTGAGCAATGAGTTTCTAGATTACTTGAAAGAATATGGTATTCTTTCACAGTGGACTCCTCCTGGAACACCGCAATTAAACGGTGTATCCGAACGGAGAAACCGAACTCTGTTGGACATGGTAAGGTCTATGATGAGTTGCACTGAGCTACCTATTTTCTTCTGGGGATATGCATTAAATAGTGCAGTTCTTATTTTGAATAAGGTTCTGTCCAAGTCTGTACAACAGACACCATATGAAATATGGACAGGAAAGAAACTTCTCATTCCTAAAGATTTGGGGATGCTGGGCATACGTCAAACGTTTGGAAGGTACCAAACTTGAGCCCAAATCGGATAAATGCCTATTTGTAGGATATCCTAGGGAAACCAAAGGATATTACTTCTATCACCCACGAGAGAACAAAATATTTGTTGCTCTACATGCGGTTTTCCTTGAGAAGGAATTCCTAAATACAGTGGTAAGTGGGAGGAAAGTAGAACTCGATGAAAATCAGAGTGATACTGTTCCTGGCATAGAATCCTCAACGGAACAAGAACAGTCCATCCGGGATGAGACTGTACCACAATCTTCTATTACATAAGGACCGCGTAAGTCGGAGAGAGTCAGGAACCAACCTGAGAGGTATGGGTTTCTGATCTCACCTCATGTAGATATTAATCTCATTGAGGAAAACGAACCGGCTACGTATGAGGAAGCGATACAAGATATCATTCCGCTTTATGGCAAGAAGCCATGAAGTCCGAAATGGATTCCATGTACACCAACCAAGTTTGGACACTGGTTGATGCACCAGAAGGCGTAAAGCCTATTGGATGCAAATTGATCTTCAAGAAGAAGACCGGCATGGAAGGCAACGTACACACGTACAAAGCTATGCTTGTAGCGAAGGGGTATCGTCAACGACATGGTGTCGATTACGACGAAACTTTCTCACCCGTTGCCATGATTAAATCCATTCGGATAATGCTTGCTATTGCTGTATATTTCGATTACGAGATATGGTAGATGGACGTTAAAACCACTTTCCTTAACGGAAACCTTTTGGAGGATGTTTATATGCAACAGCCTGACGGTTTTATCGTGCCTAGACTTGCAAACAAGGTTTGTAAGTTAAATCGGTCCATTTATGGACTGAAGCAAGCATCACGGTCATGGAACCAACGTTTTGATGAGATCATAAAAGAATATGATTTCATTCAAAATGAGGATGATCCTTGTGTATATAAGAAGGTTAGTGGGAGCGCACTCACATTCATTGTCCTTTATGTTGACGATGTATTGCTTATGGGCAATGACATTCCCTTGTTAACATCGGTGAAAGCTTGGCTTTCATTAAAATTCTCCATGAAAGATCTGGGAGAAGCATCCTTTATTCTAAGAATAAAGATCTACAGGGATAGATCTAGAAAGCTGTTTGGACTCTCCCAGAGCACGTACATTGACAAAGTGTTGAAAAGATTCAACATGGATCAGTCCAAGAGGGGACTGTTACCAGTGTCACATGGCATCTCTCTATCTAAGGACATGTGTCCTAAAACTCAAGATGAGAGAAACAGCATGAGTCGGATACCGTTCACCTCGGAAGTCGGATCGATCATGTATGCCATGATATGTACGCGACCTGATGTCTCGTATGCTTTGAGCATGTGTAGTTGCTATCAGGGCGATCCAGGTGATAGTCACTGGACGGCGGTTAAGAACATCCTAAAGTATCTTAGACGAACTAAGGATGCTTTCTTAATTTATGGAGATGGAGAACTTGAGGTAACTGGGTATACCGATGCAAGTTTCCAAACCGATAAAGATGACTCTAAGTCGCAATCCGGGTACATATTTTGTTTAAGCTGCAGCTGAAGCAGCAAAAGAGGCAGTTTGGATCCGTAAATTCCTAATTGGATTAGGAGTAGTTCCGTTAGCAGCTGAGCCCGTTCCATTATTTTGTGACAATAACGGGGCTATAGCACAGGCTAAGGAACCACGGTCTCATCAACGATCCAAGCATGTTCTTCGACGTTTCCATCTGATTCGTGAGATCATACATCATGGCGATGTGAAGATCGAGAAGGTCACATCAGATGACAATATTGCAGACCCGCTGACGAAAGCTATTTCACAGTAAAAGTTTGAGAAGCACATACATAGTTCAGGTGTTAGATGCTTGAGTGACTGGCTATAGGCCAAGTGGGAGATTTTTAGACAATTATGACCTATAGCGTCACTGTTTATAAAAGACATTGTTTTTTTGTACAAAATTGACTATGTAGTATTGAAATTGCCTTTTATCATTTCGTAATTTATTTACTTTGATATATAAATGGTAAAAGTCCATATGATTAGTTTCGGATTGAGATGATATGAGACAGTATCAATCTATAAGGTTTAATCATTAAATATCCCTAGTCGTAGTATTATCGAGACTGGACATCGATAATGCGGAATAGACTAGTATTGCACTTGTGCGCGTTGTGAGGGCATAACGACATAGTTCTCATATGTTTAAGTATAAGATACTTATGCAAGTGCGATAAGAGGTTGTGTTTTACCGATGGTACGGAAAACAGCTTCGCTCTGGATAGACCCCGCGAAACCCCATTGGTAGTATGTATATTTGTCTATGGGAGTCCGCGTCAGGGTAGATGTATTTGGTCTTAACCTGAGACTTACATCGCTAATACTTGTGACAATCGGTAAACTTTGGTTTTGGTCGTCCAGGGCTTTAACAGGTTTTGTGTACGCCTCTATTGGGTTTATCGAGAATCGTAGTGTATTGGATGTGATGTCAAGACGGAAGTATCACTCCAGACATATGGAGATGATGATCGCGCAGGGATTCATAACTCGTTCTCTATTGTGTTGCAACCATCGGGGTAATGTGACAAGGTCATGATTATCCGATTCAAAGAGACTAGTTGTTTGATATCCGATATGTGCTTCGTACGGGGCAGACACTATTCCAGCCCTAGGCCTAGCACGTGACATCTGATACTGGATCGCAATACGAGATACTAGGTATTCTACGCATGACATAGATTATATATTCCAGTAAGAATATTTATGGAGAATTGGGTAGGCACGGTGCTTTGCTAGAAGCCAACCATGTCTTATAAATCGGTTAGCACGTGATACGAGGTACTCACTTTATCGGATAGTCCGATAACCGGATTTACTGCCAACATATCCAGAGATCTCTTGGGTCGCTTCCCAAAGATTCACCGATGACAGTTGACTTAAATTAGAATTAATCTGGGATTAATAAGGGCTTTATTTAATCTGGGATTAAATGTGTTCGGTAGAGAAAGAACGCGATTAATTTGGAATTAATCGGTAAAATAAATTTAATAGATAAATTTGATTTTTCTATTTAATTTATTCAAATGGGCTAAAATTAATATATCGGATATAATAAAATGAATTGGATTTCATTACGAGATTAAAGTCGGACTTTAATACGAACGAATGAATTAATTTAGAATTAGTTCGTGAACGACGTTCGTAATATATTTGCGAGGCATCGTTATTTAATTAAATTAGATTTAATTATTTAGCGACGTTGGTTCGTTTAATCGGATTAAACGGAACCGAGCCGTGGCAAATATTCGTAGAGATATTTGAATTTCGAATTCAAATATTTGGAGCCAAGTGTGGTAGGTGTTCCCACCACACAACTACCTTGTTTTGCTTTTTGAATACCATTTACCAATATCTACCTAGTTTAGGGTAAAAGGTGAAATGGTTTCACTTAAGGGTAAATAACAAAATGCTTCTCTACAATTTTGTGAACACTTAACAAATCAAAACACAAAACCCTAAAGCTCAAGGCTTGGCCGAATTTGAGACTCCTCTTCTCTCTTCGACACTTTGGAAGTGAACAAAGGTGATAGGGAAACTACTCAAAAGCTTGGAATCATCCAAAAGCTTGGATCTTGGAGATCTTGAATCTCAAAAATTTTAAGGCTCTATCACTCATTGTAAGTTTATTCCGCACCTTATAATGATCATATATATTGTTTTTCATGCTTATTAGATCATAATAATGTTCTAGGAACACTAACAATTGGCCCAAAGTTCGTTACATGGATTGGAGATGTTATAAAAAAAAAAAGAGAAAGATATCAGAAATCCGAGTTATTAAGTCTGTAAGGGTCTTTTAACACCCAGTGCCCTAAAGCCAACTGGGTTGGGAGTCACTGGCCTAAAGCTTGCTACATAGATTGAAGAAATTGTAAATAAATAAATAAATAATCAGAAAAAATTTCTATTGCCAAAAAAGTGAAAATTCTGATATAACTTTAGGACAAAAATATTACTCTCTTTTTAACTAAACATATGAATATTGTTGGCACAATGATTTGATTACTACCTTGTTGGTTGTGTATATAGAGAATAGTAAAAATAATCGGAGAATTTACTTATTTGGTAATTTAGAAATAAAGAAAACATCTACTAACTTGGATAAGAAGTTTCACTTGTTTAGTCACTAATTTATTTATTCTCTTTTCTCTTGTCTTTTTGTTTTTGTGTGCATTGGATTGACATTTGTCGGTATAATCACCGTAAGCCCTCATTGGACTACAACTCATCCACTAGGGAAACCCAAGGGTTTAAAGGCTTGTTGCATACGCTAAATGACGTTTGTCGGTATCATCTTGCACGTTTGTCAGTATCATCATTGACATTTGTCGGTATCATCACTGTGATCCCTACAAAAGTAGCTTAGTTTAATTTTATTTTAAAGTTGTTTATTGTATTTTATTTTGTTGTTTTGCTCGAGGACTAGCAAATTATTTGGTTTGGAGGTGTGATAAACAGTAAATATATCAATATTTACCGTTCCTTTTACTTAATTTTTGTATAGTTTCTCAAGGTTTGTGAATATTTTGATGTTTTTTGTATTATTTTGTAGATAAATAAAATAACAGGACTTTCTGAAATCAAATCAGGGCTTAAACGACAAAAATTAGATGAAAAAGTGAAAAATTGGAATTCTGCATCGCGACCTCTAAAATACGCCATCCACGTGTCAACATCACAACAATCCTACTAACATGCACCGCACACATGTCATCATCCAATGTTGTTGACAATACGCATCACTGCTTAAGTCTGCGTTGCGACGCGTAAAAGTTCACGTGTCGCGACGCCGAGCTAATAATTTTACTGACAGCCACCTGTCAAGATCCTGTTGAATCAACGGCGCGTCGCGACGCGCAAGGGTTTTACGTCACGACGCACGGGGCAGATTTTTACCTATAAATTGAAGCTGAAATCAGAAGGAAAATTCATACATTCTTCTGGGGATTTTCTTAAGAATACTAAGAAGATTGTATCTTGTTTGTTTATTTACAACTTTCTGTATTTAATTTTTTATTTTACACAATCGTACTTTCTTTACTTTACTTTTCAGTCTTTTTTTTTATTATTCAGTATACAGAGGTAACTCCCATTTGCTGGGGTGAAAGGTTAAGCTTTTATTACTAAATATTTAGATTAATCTGCCTTAATTATAATATATACACACTATTTAAAACCTGACGTAATGAGATACTGCCTTAATGGTCGGTTGGACTTAATTAAATTGATTTTAACCTGAATAAATTGGATACCGCATTTATTGTCAGTTGGAATTAATCATAAATTTGACTTAATCAGAATACCGCCTATGGTTGGTTGGTAATGTCATGCAAAGTTTTTATATTATGATAAGGGAAATATCTAAAATATAAGTAATAAAAGTGGATCCTCTAACCCCCAGCATTTTCTTTATTGATTTATTTACCTTTTTAATTTCCAAGCTTTACTGTATGTTATTTACTTTATTTAAGCTTTTACTAGTCCTAGATAAGTGTTGTAACTAAACCCGTTATCTGGGGTTGTGATGAATTCCAATATCACTGGTTTATAAGAGGTTATTTTGTGTCTCGGTTAATATAATGGTTTATTTATTAAGTCTTAAGCTTAATGCTTCTTGTTAACTGGCCATTAATAATATTGATGTGGTAAACTTAAAATAAACTTGACGAAGGAATTTTAGGTTTTAGCCTTAGACTTAATAGCCCACAATCTCCTTTAAGGATTAGATACCCGTTAATAGATTTCCTTTTAGGATAGACATATACCTGTCGAGCGAGGGTGGCCACAATTGGAATTTAATCTTAATGAATTCAGATAACTTAGTTAACATAGACATATGATTAATTGGGTTATTTGGGTGCTTGCATCTGACCATCGACAAAGGCTTTTGCATAATTTCATGCTCTAGATATATTGCACAAATATAAGATAAGGATTTCATCTTTAAAAGATATTGAAACGATTCACAACCCTAGACAGTCTAATAATATTGAATTTTCCTTTCATTTACTTTCACACTGTTTTATTTACTTGTTTTAGTTTAAAATCACCATCCAATCAAACAACCAATCTATTAGATACTCGTAAATATTTGGCTTCATAAATTAATAGCTTAGGTATTAAGTCCTCGTGGGATCGATACATTTTATACTACCTGAGTGATACGTAAGCTTGCATTACGTGTGTGAATTCACCTATCAGTGACCTTCAAAAAACCTTAGCCGATAAGGTCTTTGTAAACGGATTAGCCAGGTTGTCAGAGAATGGAATCTGTGTGACAGTGACATCTCCTTTTTGCCCTATCTCTCCGATGAGGTGATATTTTCTCAATATGCTTATCCCTCTTGTGGCTTCTTGCTTCTTTGGAATTCCCCACTGCACCATTATTATCGAATAAAGTGTGAGTGGTTTATCCATATATGGAATAACTTCTAGATCTGCCAAGAACTTACTGAGCTAGACTGCTTCCTTAGCTGCTTCACAAGCTGCTACATATTCAGCCTCCACGGTAGAGTCACCAATACAAGATTGCTTTTATGTTTCTCCATACTATAACCCCACCACTTAGGGTGAATGGTCAACACTTAAAAGTGCATATTTATTATACGCAAAAATCAATCTTTTTACACTTGTAGTTTCATTAATCTCTTTAATTTAGCACATATGTGAAATAATATTCTAAGTTATTTTTTTGTAAATTTTTATTGTGTATTTTTATTATTTGGTAGGTAAAATACTGTTTGGAAGCTCGACAGGAAAAACCAGACTTAGAAAAAGGCAAAAATGGAATTTCAACAAGCGCGACGCGACACACAAGGCCTTCGTTTCACGATACACCCATGAAGACACAGACACCGCGGGCACCGCCTTTTACATTACGACATACAGAACTTCAGCGTCACGATGCCCTAATCTCTCGACACGTGTACACAGCTGGCATCTGTGTCTCGACACGTGGATAAAATTTTGCCTATAAATTGAAGCTTCCGACAGAAGAAATTTTCATGCTTTCTTTCCGATTTCTCTATAGACTTTGGAAGTGAGTGTCTTGTGTGTTTAATTAAGCTTTCTATAATATCTTTTTCTTTTCGCTGGGGTAATGGGTGAAGCTTTTATAATGAAAATTTTGATCAATCTCGCCTACATTATAATAAATAAATTGTATTTTAATGATTAAAACTTGAGTTAGATCTAGATTAATTATTGACAAAATTAGCTACCGCTTATATAGCTCGTTTTATCTTATTGCAACCTATATGGCTAGTTTTATAAAATTTTAGCATAATTAAATACCTTGGCAGGACTTGTTATAGACAAATGGTATCATTGCCTTTATGGTTTGTTTTATATGTGTTTGGCATATTTAGTACCTTGGGAGGGCTAATTATCGACAGAAAAAACTACTGCCTTTATGGCCGGTTCTATATATTGGCATAATTAATCCCTGCGATAAATTATAACAAGGATAATTTATATATTATGATAAAACAAAATTTCTAGATTTGAAATATTAAAAGTGGATTCCCTAACTCCAACATTTCATTTTATTATTGTATTTTCACTTAGAAGTTTCCAACAACTTCAACAAATCAACCTTTTTTTCTTTCGCTCTACTTATCATTCTATTTTACTAAATCTACTACATGTGGATCGACCCCAAACTTACCGGGTTATTCTATTACTTCGACACTCTTATACTTGGGAGTAAAAGATCACCTTTTGAGCGTGTCAAGTTTTTGACGCCGTTGCCGGGAATATTATTTAGTAGATAGAATAATTTTTCTTTTTTTCTTTATTTTATTTTCATTTTTGTCTAGTTTATTTTTTTATCTTGTCATTTATTTCATTTTTGTAAATATTGTATTTGTATTTGTTTTATTTATTGTTTAGGTTGCATGAAATACTTGTCTCGATCATCCAGCGGAAGACTAAACCGAGAATCTCCATCACCTTCATCATTTGTCAAAATGGCCGAGAAACAAATTGAAAATCCAGTTGAAAATCCACCTACCCGAGATGAAAACCCAGTTAATCAGGAATAAAATGAGTCTCGGCATGGAGATCCTAATCATCCTAGGACACTCAGACAATTTATGAATCACACTAGGACATGATCACCATCTTACATTGTTTTTCCTCCAGATGCAACACGTTTCAATTTTAAATCAGGTATCATCCATTATTTTTCCTTATCAACACTTAGGGGAGTTTGAAGAGGTATGTAACACTTATATAGACCCAAATTGTAGCATAAATATAATTGGTTTAAATTTTTTTCCCTTATTTTTTAAAGGATAATGCTAAAATTTGGCTACAAAATCTTAGGTCGGGATCTATTAGAACATAGGATGATTTACAAAAACAGTGTCTTAAAAAGTTCTTCCCCCCTCATAGGATAAATTCCTTTAAGAGGAGAAACACAACCTTCATACAAGGGTCGGGGAAACACTTTACCAATGTTAGGAGAGGTTAAAGAGATGTTGAATTTTTGTCCACATCACGAGTTTGAAACATGGAGGCTGGTTGCCTACTTCTACGAGGTTTAATAGCCAAAGCTAGAGAAGAAGTGGAGATGATATGTTATGGTGAGTTTATGGACAAAGATCCCGAAGATGCACTAGATTACCTAGAACACATAGTAGAGAATGCACAATAATGGGACACAGTTGACACCTATGAGTCGTCTGTAAAATCATAGGCATCTGGTAGATGTATGTTTAATTTTATGGAAGACCATGACCTTGCTAGCAAGTATGAATCTCTATCTAAAAAAATTGAATCTTTAGAAGCAGGGAAAATTGATCATGTTAAGTCAGTTCAGAAAGTCATATTTCAAATCTGTAATTCAAATGAACATGTCACCCAAGTCTGTTCATCTTTGCCAGCCTTGCAAGAATGTCTCCAAGACCATGTCAGTTCCATAAACATATTCAATAGACCAACTCTAAACCTATACTCACAAACTTACAATTTTGGTTGGAGAAACCATCCAAACTATAATTGGAGGAATGATAATCAAGCACAATCCTCACAACAACCTCCCCAGGTTCACCAGAATTTCTGAAATTCCTAGAATTATGCACCATATGTCCCACCACCTAATAAAATCATTGAGGATACCTTGAATGCATTCATGGAAAAACAGGAAGCCATCAATAACCAAAATTCACAAACGATGAATGATTTGAGAGAAACTTTTGCTAAAATTACATCTGCATTAACCATTAATAAGAAAGGAAATTTTCCTGCACAACTACAATCAAATCCCAAGAGTCATTTAAATTCTCACGAAGGCAGTTCTGGAAATAAATACTTAGACCAAGTCAAATCTGTTATTACTCTTCGTAGTGGTAAGGACATCCACAGACCTATTCTTGAACCTCGTAAAGCTGAAAATAAAATAGATTCAGAGGATAAGAAATGGGTTGATGAACCATTACCGGTTGTTGATAATAATAATTTGTCACATGCACCTCCATTTCCTCAAGCATTAAAAATAAAGAAATTGAACCATTCCCCAGAGATTTATGAAATATTCAAACAGGTAAAGGTCAATATTCTTTTATTAGATGTCATCTAACAGATACCATCTTATGCCAAATGTCTGAAAGATATGTGCACCGTTAAAAGAAAACATCAGGTAAAGGTCAATATTCTTTTATTAGATGTCATCTAAAAAATACCATCTTATGCCAAATGTCTGAAAGATCTGTGCACCGTTAAAAGAAAACATCAGGTAAGAAAGAATAATTCATGTATGTTAAATTGAGTTTGGGCAATGGTCTCATGCTTAAGTTATATTTGAAATGAGTTATTAGTATTGTATACAATCAGTGAGTTAGAGGCTCAGAGGGATAGGATGGCCTATTCCCTACCGATAGCATCTCCGGATTGGGGGATGTTACAAAGATTGTATCAGAGCATGGTATATGGAGTTAGTGATTGCAGTGGGCAGAGTGCTAGGGTCTCACATACATAGTATGCGGGGATACTAGTATGGGAGGCGCTACCTCTCCAGTATCCGATCCTCGAGTACGACTTCAAGATCTTACTCTAGTTAAGAATAATCCCGTAATCATTTTGGATTATTACCAGAAGTTCAGAACAAGCTGTGCAACTATATAGTAAAGATCCAAGAATAGCTACCCAAGAGAGTAAAAATGAGAAAGTTAGAAGAAAAGTAAGGAATGATACATTGATATTCAAGTACCGAGAGGCAGAAAGTGGAAGAGATATAGAATTAGATGATAATGAGAACATTAGAACTTATAGCAATAAAAGGAATATAGCAAACTTGAGAAAGAGTAAGAGTAAAAGTGTAAAATAAACCTATGTAAGTTTTCCTCCATTTCGTAAGATTCTTTCCTTCTGCAGGATTCATTCAAGCCGAACCAGTAGCCTTTGAATATCCCGTATAGATGGCCAACTCTCCGGATAGTAGAGGATAGTCAGAAGCATGAGATATGTAAGAATCAGAACTAGACATAGGAGTTCCGATGGATTAGAGACGTCAGGAAGGGAGAAGAGATTATAGATCCTCAAACCTAGGCCCGTAAATAAGCAAATGAAAGTTGTCAGTAGAGATGATGGGTTACCTTACCCTAAGAAATCCGAAATGGATGAGGCCTTAAGCTGTTCTGATTTCGAACCTCTCAGTAATACCGAACAAGGAAGCTGTTCCGATGGAGCCCTTCTCATACCTATCTCACATGAGTAATAGATTCCATCAAGACACAAAGTACCAGAATAAGAACATCGATATCCGTCGAAATATTAGATGCCTATTTCAGCCCTTCCCAGCCTTAATAAAGATAATCGTAAGAGACTTAGTACCCATAGTGATATATTTTGAGACACAAGTAACAAACATTAAGAAACAGTTCACCTAGAAAGAGACCAATGAGGGGTTTTAAAGGTTAGAGAATTAAGAACCTGACATAAGACAAGATTGGTAATTTACCACACCATTAAGGATCCTAAGATTAGAACAATGCCAGTAGGGATCCACGTAAGTGAAAAAGACAAACCCGTAAGGTTGAAGACACTCGAAAGTTAATAAAAGTACTAGTACGAGCAGTAAAGTTAAATGGCACGGTGCTAGCCTATAGCAAGAGCAAAGAGCCGGAATCTAGAAAGTAGCCAATAAGAATGAACCATCATTTACCTTGACAGCACGGCTTAGAGCCAAAAGATAGGATTTGAAAATAATAAAGAAGGGTACAGAAAGAGATAAGAGAGTTCAGTATACTTAGTGGCTTAGGTAGTATAGCTTGGAGACAGCAACATAAGTGGGAACTTCAGAAGAGTTGGTGAAAGTATTGAGCCCTAAGATTTGGGAGAGTCAATTAAAATTTCAACAGAATGGATGATAAACTTCCTTTCTAGTAGTTCTACTTTAGGAAGTATATGGAGATCTATGCTAACATGTGATCATGTGTCCAACCCCCAACTTAGAGCCCAGTAAGAATTTGAACAAGTAAGGAAAAACGCCTGATAAGATGGAAAAATTTCAAGGTAGCAAGATAGTTGAGTCAAGAGGTTCAATAAAATCTAGACAAAATAATAATAATCTAATAATAATAATAATAATAATAATAATAATAATAATAATAATAATAATAATAATAATAATAATAATAATAATAAGACAAAATAATCTGAGGTTACGGTAAGTCTAGCCAACCTAGAGGGATAAACCTGCTCTATCATAGATTTAAGAACTTTCAGGGAAGACGAGACTCAAAGGAATAACAAGTCAAAGAAGACAATTCTCGGGAATAAGATATACGACATATAGGGACCCCCATTATACTAGATGGAAGAACTAGTAAGAGAATAGAACTTGAACCAAAAAAATTTAGAGATGCCTAAGCAATCAAAGTTGATGAAATTCCTGGAAAGAAGAGACAAAAAGAGTTCAAAGAATTGAGGTAAGAAGGAAAACTAAGAAATGGAACTTCGTAAGGAGGAATAATAAGGACAATATACATGTTACTTGAGATTTGATTTAAAGTTTTAAAAGTTTATCAGCAGTATTTATATGTTTTTCATGGCATGAGGGAAAAACTCACCCCAGTATGTAACTTTATACAGATAGAATTGATGGACAGAGACCATGTGCACATGTTTAGGGCTAGGGGACGACGATACGTAATGCCCCTAGACCCTAGTTTCAGAGCTTGGGTGGTAGCATAGATCTGCACCCCCATTTCTAGTTGTGGCTTAGGGGACGGCGTTACGTAACGCCCCAAGCCCACCAGTTTCAGAGGCAGTAGTGGCATGCTTTGGGTGACGACGATGTGGTTTCTATTAAGGTCCCAAGATCATAAATAAGCATGAAATATGTGCGAATACAAATCAACGAAGTTACGGAATACTCACATCGATCGGTTGAACGACGCGCGATGAACAAAAACTGAAAACTGCTCACTGTGAACTGCTGCAGTGGACTGCTCCAAGCTCACTGTTTTGGCGTCAATGGTGGTCCTTCATCAAGCTCCAAGCTTCGTCGAATGGTTCCCGGCTCATGGGTGGACTTCCGTATCACCTTCGCATGTCTCGTAAGTGTGCTAGCACTTGTGATTTTGCCATAAAATCCCACTCTTGCTTCCCTTCACTGCTCGGTTTTGAGCAAAACCAGAAGAAGAAAATGGCAGTGAGCTGCCGAGAGAGAGAGAAGAAATCAAAGAGAGAGAGAGGTAATTGTTTCATAAAAAATGGTAAATGATTTCCATAAATCGTATACACAATTTTTCCCTCCCTCCAAAAGTCAAAGCCAATAAAGGCTCCAACCACTCCCATCACTCAATCACATCAATCAATCAAGTGTCACATCACTCAAAGTGACATGTGATTTGACGCTTGATGCGACTAGCGATTTGACGCTTGATTTGACTTACGTGCCGCACTCGAATTCGAAATGCGAATGCGCTCGCAAATAATTCCGGGCTTGGGTTCGCTAATTCCAAATTAACGAATTTTCTGATGCGTCGTAATTAAATTATTACGCCTAGCGAAGTCACTATTCACTTCGGAAACGAATTAATTCTAAATTAACTCGTTCGCCCAAATTAAAATCTAATTTTAATTCCGCGTCGAAATCCAATTTCATTTAATATATCGAATATATTAATTAATCGTTATCACTCTTTAAATGATATTTTATCCCAGATAAAATATCTCTGTAATTAATCCCAGATTAATTTTCTCTCTCTTCTAATTAATCCCAGATTAATTTAGAGTGCGAGTCATACGTCATTGGTGAATCTTCGGGAAGCGACCCATGAGATCCCCGGATATATTGGTAGTAAATTCGGTCGTCGGACTATCCGAACACGTAAGTACCTCGTACTACGTTTTACCGATTTACAAGACAAGGTTGGCTTCTAGCAAAGCGCCATGCCTACCCAATTCTCCGGAAATATCCTTATAGGAATAAAGGATCTATATCAGGAGTATACATAGTATTGTGTATCTCAATATACCCAGCATTGGCGTACACAGAACCTGTTAAAGCCCTGGACGACCGCAACCAAAGTATATTGATTGTCGCAAGTATTAGCAGTGCAAGTCTCAGGTTAAGACCAAATACACCTACCCTGATTTCGGACTTCCATAGACATATAGTCATACTACCAATGGAATTCCGAGGGGGTCTATCCAGAGCGAAGCTGTTTCCCGTACCATCGGTAAAACACAACCTCCTATTACACTTGTATGAGTATCCTATACCCAAATATATGAGAACTATGCCGTTGTGCCCTCACAACGCGCACAAGTGTAATACTAGTCTTTTACGCATTTATCGATGTCCAATCTCGACAATGCTCTGACTAGGGATATTCAATGATTTATCCTTCGTGGACTGATACTGTCTCATATCATTCTCAGTCCAGGAACAAATCATAGGGACCTCCTATCATTTATATATCTTAGTGATCTAATCACAAATGATAAGAGTGCAATCTCCTTTGTCACATAGTTAATTTTTACAACAACACCATGATCTGTACAAATAGTGACGCGATGGGTCATAATTGTCCAACAATCTCCCACTTGGCCTATAGCCAGTCACTCGAGTGTCTTACACCCGAACTATGTACGGTTGGCTCAAACTGCTGAGAAAAGGTTTTCATCAGCGGATTTGCATGATTATCGTCTGATGTGATTTATACGATCATCACATCGCCATGATGTATGATCCGAAAGAATCATATGAATATCGAAGTATGTATCTGGATCGTTGATGAGACCATTAATTCTTTAGCATGTGCTGACGCCTAGCTCAGCTGCTAACAGAACTATATCTAATCTAATTAGATTTTGTATCGACCCAGAAGGCTTCTATTGCCGCCTCAGCTGCAGCAATAACCCGCATTTATTGTTTATACGGTAACAGTATCTTGCTTGGAAGATTTCCAGCTCACTGTTCCGTTATTCAAACTTTGTAGTACCGTTTGCGACTTATAGTCATTTTTATCGGTTTGGAAACTTGCTACAGTGATCCCAGTCACTTCAAGTTCTCCTTCTCCATAGACTAAGACAGCATCCTTAGTTCTCTAAGATACTAACGGATGTTCTTAATATTAATCAAGTGACTATCACTCAGATTGGCCTGTTTGTGAATCCATATGCTCAAAGCGTATGAGACACCAGGTCGCGTACATTTTTCAATGTACTGGTTTGGGAGAGTTTTCTCGAAAGCCAAGCTTTCACCGATAGTAATTATGGGAATATCATTTCCAAGAAATGACATATTATCATTATTTTATATAGGACATTTATTGTCAGTGCCCTCCCACTAACCCTGTTATATACACAAGAATCATTTCGTTTTGAATTAAATCATACACCATTATGATTACATCAAAACGAAAATTCCAAGAACCTATGCTTGCTTCAATCCAAACATGGATCGAATAACCCGCAAACCTTGTTTGCTAGTTTTGGTACGACAAAACCGACATGATATTGTAAACATCCCAAAAGGTTTCCTTTCAGGAAAGTGATTTTCCCGTTCCAGCTGCCATATTTCACAAATGAAACATGCAGCTTTAGCAAGCATTATCCAAATGGATTTACCGTGGCAACAGGTAAAAGGTTGAATCGTAATCAACACAATGTTGATAACGATATATTTCCTTTAAAAAGCCTAGCTTTATAAGTTGGTATGTTGCCATCCATGTATGTCTTCCTTGAAGACTTATAAAGTACCAGTAGGCATAATGCCTTGCGGTACATCAACTAGTATCCAAACTTGTTGATATACATGGAATCCATTTTGGATTCATGACACTTTGTTATATTAGGGAGTCGATACCTTGTATCACTTCCTCATACGTAGTTAGTTGGTATACCTCAAAAGATTAACATCTTTATGAGGTGAGATCAGAAACCCATACCCCAGGTTGTTTTCTGACTCTCTCTGATCTACGCGGTTCTTGTGTATTCGAAGATTAATGGTTCAGTTTCATCATTGCTGAACTATATGTGTTCCATTAGGATTTGGTGCCTTGGACAGTATTACTCCAATTTTTTATCGAGTTTACTACTATCCTCCCACTTACCACTGCATATCGGTATTCCTCTTAGAAAAACCGCATGGTGAGCAACAATTACATTGTTCTCTAGTGAGATGTATAAGCACTATGCTTATGGTTTCCCTAGGATAACCTACAAGGGCACTTATCCAATTTGGGTTTTAGTTTGGTATCATCCAAACATATGCCTAGCATACCCAAATTTTCAGGATTGAGAAACCTGGTTTCTTTCCTGTTCATATCTAATATGAAATCTGTCTAACAGATTTTAATGGAACCTTATTCAAAATAAGTTCTGCACTGTTTTAAATGCTTATCCGTTGAAGGAAATGGTAGCTCAGAGCGACTCATGATTAACCTTATCATGTCTAACACAATTCGGTTAATCCGTTCGGACACACCGTCAAACTGACGTGTTCCGGGAGGAGTCCTCATTTGAAAGAATGCTATAATCTTTCAAGTATAATAGAAACTTATTGCTTAAGTATTTTCCATTACGGTCTTACTGTGACAGTTTAATACTTTAGCTGATCTGTTTGTCTATTTCGTGTCGAAACTATAAAAGTTTCCAATTTGTGTTCTTCAAAAGAAACACATAACCATAACGCGATGCCACATCTGTAAGGTCACGAAATATTCATATCCACATCTAGCCTAGCTAGACATGGGCCCACTTGCTTCACTATGAACTAGGGCTAACAGATCTGTGGCATTTACACTTTTACCAAGTAAATAGTGTTTTAGGCACTTTGCCCAATAAACTAGATTCGTAGACTTATTTGAATAGAATCAAAACAGTCCAAGTACCCACCCACTCTTCAAAAGTGCGGATATACGATTCTTGTTTAATTGCGTCCCAGACACAATGCCACAATTAGTTTCTTCTGATCAAATCATTTGAGCTATTTGTTTGTCATGTTATATGTTTGAGACATTTTATATTCAAAATATAAATTCTGTTATTCACATCTAATGTGTTTATCTCAATATCATCTTTATATAATAAAACACTTTAGTGTTCTAGAATATAAAGGCTCACCCGCAGCGGGTTAAACACTGATATAAAGATAATGTTTCTAGTCAAACTAGTTACATTATAACAGTGTCCAATTTTAGATACACACCTACCTGAGGGTAGTTCCTAAAATTAGGTATCTAGGTTAAAATAGTGACTTTCGTCCCGTTTCCAAATCGCAGATTAATCTCGATTGAAGTCAGTATCCTGCTCATAGCAGATTCTAAACATCAATACATATATTTTATATATCACACTAGGTATTTAAAATCTAATTTCAATACTAGTCATGAACATATTTATGACAAACATCTTTGAAGTCAGAGCCTTGCCCGTCTTCAATTCCTTCATGTCTGCTTTGTTCAAACGGCAGTCACGCTTCCGCGATCCCGTTTGCCATAATAGCAGACATTTTGGGATTGTCATTTATCTTCCTAGAAGATTATAATGATTTTGCCTTCCTGCCCCCCCTTTTTTTTTTACATTCCAGAAGCCTTTGGCCAAGCCTCGGTTTCTAGAAACATCGAAGTAAGGTGCGCCTTGTGCTACTTGCCTAATTGCAAACTTTGACTTGTCTCATTGAGAATAGTCATTAACTCTCCAAGAGTTATTTATTGCAATTTAGTACTTCTAAAATCTAAGTATAGATTTATGAAGATCCTTCAATTTCAGTACCATACTTTAAGGATCTAATCCTTAGTTCTGATTAAGAAATTAAGGAGTCTACTGCGGTAAGTATAATGGATTAAGCGCTAAAGTTATCATCACATAAATCTTCCAAAGATTATGCTCGACTATTTGCTTAACTCCGGGCTTAGGCATAATTTTAATCAAATAAAGTAACTTATTATTTTCCAGGGACCATCCTGAAATTATATTCCCAATTTTGAAATTAAACCATTTAAATACATTTTCCCTAGGATTATGTTTTAAATGTTAATCTTTCAATTTTATCTTGATTTTAATAGTCCAACTATTTAATCAACGATTTAGGTACTATTATTATAATGATTACAATAGTCCAACTATTTAATCAACTATAATTTAATAGATTAAAATCAATTATATTGATTACTATAATCCAATTATAAAATCAACTATAAATGAATAGTTTGAATATAGTCCAACTATTTATTAAAATAACATTAAATTTAAATATTAGTCCAACTAACATTTAATTTATTTGACGAATGATATTTGAATGAGCGCGTATGGCAAGTAATTAAACGAATATTGCAAATTCAATTCTTGCCTCCCACTATTTTTCGGCGAGCCTCTAACCCTATGTCGAGTACTCGGGAAATCGTGTTTCCTAGTGGGCTAGGATCCCTTAAATATCACACAATCTTGACTTTGGCCAACAAATTGTATGATAATTAACTAGGTAAATCTCTAAGATCGATTGGATCCAATCCAATTCCTAGATCCGGTAGGGGGACATCCAAGTCCGAAACATATATCTTATATATGCCAATACATCCAATGTATTACCTAACCTTTTTCCTCTGAATCAACTAAGCCTTGGCTTTGGCACAACAAACTTAGTGATCCCAGTCAAGCGCGACCCATTGACCATGGAAAACTTCGTAATCAATGTCGATGGACAAGAAGTGGTATTGACTTTGGCCAACAAACCAAAACTTGGACAAGACACCAATATGGAACAAAGCCTTCGTGATTCAAAAACATCCTCGACGGAAAAAGGCCTTGACTTTGGCCAACAAGCCAATGCCAGTCTCGGATCTTGAGTGAGAATCACTCAATGGAAGGAAAGACGCTTAATATTTTGCGAGGGTTTTTCGAGTGCAAATTGGCAATCAATTTATTATGTTTATTAAGGTCTCATCATCATACACCCTTAAACAGGCATTCTAAACACATAATAAAGCGCATATGAAAAATAATAATGATATGCAGATGGATACTTTACACATTGATCCTACATCAAATCTCTCCCTTTCTCTCTCCCCGCTAGCACATGTATTACTTCTACCCGTTTCACTACACTTCTAAAGAAACCTCATTTACATTGAGGGAATAGGTGAGAAGAGAATACAAAGAATAAGTAGGTGATAAGGCTGGACACGCAGGTCCAATTAATAAATCAAATTTATTACAACAATTTCTAAAATTTTCTCACCCATCTAATATCCATCCGATATACATTATTCAAGCATCGCAACCATGTATTCACACAAGCATGTTATCAATCAATCTAATCAAATTAATTAATCTGATAATTAGTGATCATCCAATGTTCAAACAACGATTTGATTTTGCTCGAGTCAAACTCGTTTGTGCGAATAAGTATTCAAAGTACGAATTCTCGAATTAAATTAAACTACATCATTAAATCCAATTTAATATGCATTCAATTCTAATTCACTATTTAATTTCAAATTAAATACTAAACTTTAATTTTACGAACCTTTACGACTTAAATTCCAAATTTAATAGCTACGGGTCTCAAAGCCCGATTAATATCCAATATTAATTTAATTAAAGTCCAATGGGCTTTTAATTAATTTCTTAAGGCGTGGACTTTTGGTCAACTCGGGTCAAACCGAATAACCAAATCCAATCCGGGAATTACCCCATAAGCCCAGAAATCAATTTTGGCCCATTAGGCCCAATTAAACTTTAAAGGTCCAATAAGTCACATTTGGGCTTTATGGATGCGGTTTTAGGCCCAATTGGATCCAACCAATTTTGCCTAAACCCAACTTTGTACAACAAAGCCCATTTACAAAAAACAAAAAACCCATTTAACATAACAAGCCCAAATAATTTTAAGGCCCAATTAATTAAAACAAAATCCAATTTCACATTTAATTAACCTAAAGTGTATTTCATGATTAATCACCCAAATTAACATTTCTAAAACATCAATTTATACAATTAATCATGCTCATTTTCATCATAACATGTCAAACACATTTTGATTAAAATCAAACCCAATACATGCGCATCAAGGTCTCGGCAATTAGGGTTTTTGTCCAATTCAAAAATTCAATCCAATTAATTATCAAATCAACATCCCAACATGATTTCTAACTCATCCAATGAATCAACAATTAAAATTCCAAGACATTTAGGGCAACTCATCTCTCGGCCAAGCCAACTCATTTTGGGAAAAAATGTTCCAAACACAAATTCATGAAATTGATCCAACAATCTTTAATTAAACATTAATTAAGCATATTCATTCATCCAATTTCACAAAATCATGCTCAAAATCAATTTACCCAATTTTAAGCCCTAAAATTTTTCATGCTCAAACCTTGCTCTAGATGCCATTGTTGGTTCTATTAAGGTCCCAAGATCATAAATAAGCATGAAATATGTGCGAATACAATCAACGAAGTTGCGGAATACTCACATCGATCGGTTGAGCGACGCGCGACGAACAAAAACTGAAAACTGCTCACTGTGAACTGCGGCAGTGGACTGCTTCCAAGCTCACTGTTTTGGCGTCAATTGTGGTCCTTCGTCAAGCTCCAAGCTTCGTCGAATGGTTCCCGGCTCATGGGTGGACTTCCTATCACCTTCGCATGTCTCGTAAGTGTGCTAGCACTTGTGATTGTGCCACAAAATCCCACTATTGCTTCCCTTCACTGCTCCGGTTTTGAGCAAAACCAGAAGAAGAAAATGGCAGTGAGCTGCCGAGAGAGAGAGAAGAAATCAAAGAGAGAGAGAGGTAATTGTTTCATAAAAAATGGTAAATGATTTTCCATAAATCGTATACACAATTTTTCCTCCAAAAGTCAAAGCCAATAAAGGCTAACCACTCCCATCACTCAATCACATCAATCAATCAAGTGTCACATCACTCAAAGTGACATGTGATTTGACGCTTGATGCGACTAGCGATTTGACGCTTGATTTGACTTACGTGCCGCACTCGAATTCGAAATGCGAATGCGCTCGCAAATAATTCCGGGCTCGGGTTCGCTAATTCCAAATTAACGAATTTTCTGGTGCATCGTAATTAAATTATTACGCCTAGCAAAGTCACTATTCACTTCGGAAACGAATTAATTCTAAATAACTCGTTCGCCCGAATTAAAATCTAATTTTAATTCCGCGTCGAAATCCTATTCCATTTAATATATCGAATATATTAATTAATCGATTAATTCCAAATTAATCGTTATCACTCTTTAAATGATATTTTATCCCAGATAAAATATCTCTACAATTAATCCCAGATTAATTTTCTCTCTCTTCTAATTAATCCCAGATTAATTTAGAGTGCGAGTCATACGTCATCAGTGAATCTTCGGGAAGCGACCCATGAGATCCCCGGATATGTTGGCAGTAAATTCGGTCGTCGGACTATCCGAACACGTAAGTACCCGTACTACATTTTACCGATTTACAAGACAAGGTTGGCTTCTAGCAAAACGCCATGCCTACCCAATTCTCCGGAAATATCCTTACAGGAATAAAGGATCTATATCAGGAGTATACGTAGTATTGCGTATCTCAATATACCCAGCATTGGCGTACACAGAACCTGTTAAAGCCCTGGACGACCGCAACCAAAGTATATTGATTGTCGCAAGTATTAGCGGTGCAAGTTTCAGGTTAAGACCAAATACACCTACCCTGATTTCGGACTTCCATAGACATATAGTCATACTACCAATGGAATTCCGAGGGGGTCTATCCAGAGCGAATCTGTTTCCCGTACCATCGGTAAAACACAACCTCCTATTACACTTGCATGAGTATCCTATACCCAAATATATGAGAACTATGCCGTTGTGTCCTCACAACGCGCACAAGTGCAATACTAGTCTTTTACGCATTTATCGATGTCCAATCTCGACAATGCTCTGACTAGGGATATTCAATGATTTATCCTTCGTGGACTGATACTGTCTCATATCATTCTCAGTCCAGGAACAAATCATAGGGACCTCCTATCATTTATATATCTAGGTGATCTAATCACAAATGATAAGAGTGCAATCTCCTATGGGTCATAATTGTCAAACAGGTGATACTTAACGCTCCAAAGTCATGGATTTGTACTTATAGCCCAATTAGGCACATGGGGAGACGGCGATACCTAACGCCCCCATGCGTCCAGTTTTCTACAGTACCAGAGATATTTTTTTGAAAGCTTTCAAAAATACTTTTCAGATAAAAGAAAAGTATGAGTTTTAAGAAAGTTTCCAGAAAAACTTTATGTATAATGGTTTCTTATAATGTTCTGATATGTTTTCTTATTTTTGTATCTCCACTGATGAGTTGCAATTATATCACTATTTCCCACTCATTTAACTTAATATTTTGTATTGTTTCTTGAGTTTTGTGAATATTTGATGTGTTTTGTGTTATTTTGTAGATAAATAAAGTTTCAGGACTCTCTGGAGGTGATTTTGAGCCAAAATAGTGAAAATCAGACAAAAGGGCATTTTGGTAATTTTCGACGTCGCGACTCCTAACGTGCGCCGATCCATGCTAACGTGCGACAGGTCTACGTGTCAGAATTTGAGAAGTTTGACTTTACTAACGTACGTCGTGCCACGTGTCACCATCACAGCCGATCTGCTAACGTGCACCGTGCCACGTGTCATAATCCTACGGTGCCGACAATCGCCATCACCACGTGTCACTCCACGTGTCTGCCACATCATCGTCCACATCATCTGTTGACCGAGTCAATGTGCCACGTCACCGCCACGTCATCATCAACCAATCATGAAGTGCCATGTGTCACAATCATACGGTGGCGATAATCACTTTCTCCATGTCATCGCCACGTCAGCAAAATTATTGAATCAAATTATCCGCAATCACCACATCAGCAGATAAGAATCTGAACCGGCCAATCACGCGTTGACACATCATCGCGTCGCGACGTAAGAACAAACTTGGCGTCGCAACGCGGAGAGCTTATGGGGCCTATAAATAGAGCTCGAAATTTCAGTTTCAGATGTACCTTCCTCTCTGAATTCTCTGATGTAAATAGGGAGTTTTCTATCTAGTTTGTTTTAATTTCAGTTTTGTAATTAATTTTAATTACGTTCTGTAATAATAATAATTTATTTTTTTTACTTTTACAGTTTTTACTATTCAACCATGAGGAGGTAACTTCCCCATGCTAGGGTGAAAGGTAATTCTTTTACTATTGCTATTTAGATTAATCTCCCTTAAATATAATATATTCATTATTTAAAATATTGACTTAAAAAGGATACCGCTATATTGGTCGGTTGGTAATTCATTTTAAACTGGTTTAAACCTGACTAAGCATGGATACCGCCAGATTGGTCGGTTGGTAATTAAATTTTCTTACCACCTATATGGCAGGTTTATTTTGGTTCCGCCTTTATGGCTGGTTGGACTTAATTTGACTTAATCAGGTTACCGCCTATATGGCTGGTCGGTAAAATCATCACAAGTTAATATATTATATTAAGGGAGATATCTAAATTAGTAAAGAGTAAAAGTTGATCCTTTTACCTTAGCATTTTATTTTATTGTAATTTACTTTACAGCTTTTACTTTACCGAAATTACTTTTCAGCATTTTTACTTTATGTCTTTTATTTTACTAGTCATAGTTACGTGTCGTAACTAAGTTAGTTATCTGAGGTTGTGATGAATTCTAATATCACCGGTTTATAAGAGGTTATTTTATAGTTTGTGTAATTTAAAGGTTTACTTATTAAGTCTTAAGCTTAATGCGTCTTGTTAATTGGCCACTAATAAGATAGATCTGGTAAATCTAAAATAAACTTGACAAAGGAATTTTAGGTTTCAGCCTTAGACTTAATAGCCCACGATCTTCCTTGAGGATAGATAACCCTTTAATAGATTTCCTTACAGGATAGACATATACCTGTCGGGCGGGGGTAGCCATAATTGGAACTTAAACTTAATGAATCCAGATAATTTGGTTGACATAGACATATGGTTCAATTGGGTTATACTGGGTATTTGCGTCTGACCATCGGCAGAGGCTTTCGCATAATTTAGTATTCCAGGTTAGTAAACCGATTTATTACACAAACATGAAATAACCACTTCATCTTTTAAAAGATATTAGAAAGATTCACAACCCTAGATAGTTTCCTAATATTGAATTTTCTTAAACCTACTTTCGTTCAATTTTATTTACTTGTTTTTAAATTTAAAATCATCACCATTTCAAATCAATCAATCAACCTGTTAGATACTAGTAATCATTTGACCTCATAAAATTTATAGATTAGGTATTAAGTCCTCGTGTGATCGATACTTTTTATACTACTTGAACGATACGTGCGCTTGCGTTATACGCGTGTGATTACGCACCGGTCAAGTTTTTGGAGCCGTTTCCGGGGACTTATTTAACTTTCACTATTAGTTTAGAGGTTAGATACCCTTACTTGTATCTAATTTCTTTTTACTTATTATTTTTGTTTTATTGTGTTTCAAGTTCTCAGACACTACATGAGACGAACCAGAAGCTTTGAACTCCGACCACTTGACCCAGAAATTGAAAGAACCATCAGACAGTTGAGAAGGGAAAGGCGAGAAGGCCAAGAAGCTTTAGTCAACATGGAACCTGAACCTTTGGAAGTTACACCACCAATTCCCATTCGAGACAAAACCATTCCGGTGGTTGACAGACTCATTTCTTGCATTGTACTTCCTCCCTTACCAGTAAATGCGGGTGACATCAAAACATGCATTCAGATGATTCAGCAGTCAATGCAGTTTGGGGGGAAAGCAACTGAAGATCCTAATACCTACATCAGCAACTTCCTGGAAGTTTGCTGAACTTTCAATTACAACCGAGAAGCTGAAAAAGCAATGAGACTGCGTGTTTTTCTATACTCCTTGAAAGATAGAGCTAAAGCTTGGCTACATTCACTACCAGCAGGTTCCATCACAACTTGGAACACTTTAGCCACCAAATTTCTTGCAAAGTACTTTCCACCAGCCAGAACTGGAAAGCTAAGGAATGACATCACATCCTTTGTACAACAAGACTCAGAAACTCTCTACGAAGCTTGGGAAAGGTACAAAGATTTGCTCCGGAAATATCCTCACCATGAGATTCCAAAATGGCTTCAAGTCCAAACTTTCTATAATGGACTTTCTGGACTGATGAGAACTACAATCGATGCTGCTGCTAGAGTAGCTTTAATGGAAAAAGGAGAAGATCAAGCCTGGGACCTAATCCAAGAAATGGCTAACAATAATTCTTTGTGGCCAACAGAAAGGAGCATGATCCAAAGAATTGCAGGAATTTATGAAAGTGGAACCATACAAAAATCAACTCCAAGCTGGATTAGATATGCAAATTCATGGAGACTCTTACCACTGGATCCACAAGTTCACCATATGAAGGAGCACCAGAACCAAACCAACTTGAAAAAACGGTGAATTATGTCAACAATTTCAACAGACAAGGGAACAATCCATATTCCAACACCTACAACCCAGGGTGGAGGAATCATCCCAATTTTTCATGGAGCAACAATTCAGGACAAAAGAACAATCCACCACCTGGATTCCAACAGCAGAACTATCCACCACATAGATTCCAGCAACAGAACAAAGGCCAGGAGCAGGCAAATGAACCAGGAATAGAAGAAGTGCTGGCTCAGTTAAAAAAGTACGATGCTATGTTTCAAAACCAATCTGCTTCCATCAAAGCACTGTAGAATCAAATCGGACAACTGGCTAATGCTCAGAGTTACAGACCGCCAGGTAATCTTCCCAGCAACACAGAACCAAATCCAAGGAACCGAGGGAATCAGCAATGTCAAGCCATTACTTTGAAAAGTGGTACTGAGATCAACAAAGATGTTGGAATCAAGACAACAATTGAGGAAGTTCCAAATGATGCAGTTACATAGATGGAGGAAAAAGAAGCAAAGGAAAAAGAACTAGAAAGAATCACTCCACCTCCACATTTTCCACAGCGACTTCAGAAAAACAAATTGGACAAGCAGTGTGCTCGATTCTTGGAGGTGTTCAAAAAGCTGCACATCAACATCCCATTTGCAGAAGCATTGGAAGAAATGCCTAGTTATGTCAAATTTATGAAAGACATTCTTTCACAAAAATAAAGATTGGGAGATTATGAGACAGTAGCATTGAAGGAAGAATACAATGCTATCCTTCAAAGGAAGCTTCCCCCCAAGTTGAAAGATCCTAGCAGTTTTACCGTTCCAAGCACCATTGGAGAACATTATATCGGTAAGGTTTTATATGATTTAGGCGCTAGTGTTAACTTGATGCCTTTTTCTATTTACAAGAAACTGTAGATTGGAGAAGCAATGCCTACCTCAGTCTCGTTGCAACTTGCTGATCGAACACTAGCATTTCCAAGAGGTGTTGTTGAAGATGTGCTGATCAAAGTTGACAAACTCATTCTCTCAGCAGATTTCATCATCCTTGACATAGAAGAAGACAGAGAAATACCTATCATTCTTGGGAGACCATTCTTGGCTACAGGTAAAACTATGATTGATGTGCAAAAAGAAGAACTGACCATGAAAGTGCAGGACCAAGAAGTTACCTTTAATGATTTCGAAGCCATGAAATTCCCGAGTGATGAAAAGGAAGAAGAATGCTTCAGAGTTGATGTTGTTGATAGTATCGTTCAGGATACTGAGCCAAATCCCATGGATACACTTGAAGCTTGCATCACCAACATGACTGACAGCGAGCTAGATGCTGAAATCCTGGAATGTATCAACTACCTTGACAAACCATTCCGATTCAAATCAACACCACAAGTGGAAAGCCTGGAACTGCCAAAGAAAGATCGAATCAAGCATTCGATTGAAGAACCACCACAGCTGGAGCTGAAGTTACTTCCGAGCCATCTCAGGTATGCATTTCTTGGAAACTCTTCTGAATTACCTGTAATTATTTCTTCTTCACTAACATTGGAGCATGAAGAAAAGTTACTGAGAGTATTACGAGAGCACAAAAGAGCCATTGGCTGGACTATAGCAGACATTCGAGACATCAGTCCATCATTTTGCATGCATAAGATTCTGATGAATGATGAGTACAAACCCACAGTGGAGCATCAACGGAGACTCAATCCAATTATGAAGGAAGTCGTGAAGAAAGAAATCATCAAATGGTTGGATGCTGTCATCATTTACCCCATCTCATATAGCAGTTGGGTGAGTTATATGCAGTGTGTACCAAAGAAAGGAGGAATTACTGTGGTTACCAATGAAAAGAACGAGCTGATTCCAACAAGAACAGTGACTGGATGGAGAGTATGCATGGACTACCGAAAGCTGAACAAAGCCATGAGAAATGACCATTTTCCGCTACCATTCATTGACCAGATGTTAGACAGACTGGCAGGACATGAGTTCTATTGCTTTCTGGATGGATATTCAGGGTACAATCAAATTGTTCAACACCATATTGAAAACTACCGAAAATAGTTTTCAGGAACTCAAACGCTGATTGACTACTGCCCATATTCTTGCATTGTCTGCGGAATTAGGAGGATTTGCAGTATATTGTGACGCTTCCAGAGTGGTTTTGGGTTGTGTATTGATGCAGAGAGGGAAGGTAATTGTTTATGCCTCCAGGCAATTGAAGCCTTATGAGCAAAATTACCCCACTCATGATTTGGAGATGGCTACGATAATTTTTACTCTGAAGATATGGCGCCATTATTTGTATGGTGAGAAGTTTCAAGTTTTCACCGATCACAAAAGCCTCAAGTATATTCAGAGCCAGAATGATCTTAATCTGAGGCAGTGGAGATGGGTGGAATTACTAAAAGACTATGATTGCTTCATTCAATACTATCCGGGTAAAGTGAATGTTATTGCAGATACCTTGAGCGGGATGTCGATGGGATGTTTAGCTCACTTTCCGATGGAGAGGTGGCGTCCAGTTAAATAGATGCAGAGTTGTACGCTGGATGGGGTGAATTTTCAGATGACGGCATAAGGAGGGTTGTTGGCTCAGATTCTAGTCAAGTCCACTCTTGTTGATGAAATCAGAGTTGCATAAGAAGCAGATCCTGAAATGCAGCGGATTAGATGCCGATTACAGTAAGACACTGAGGATGAGTATCATGAAGATAATGAAGGCCTCGTAAAGAAGAAGAATAGAATTCTTGTGCCTCTAGTTCCAGAGTTGAGATGCTCGATATTGGAGAAGACCCATATCATTTTATTCTATGCATCCTGGGATTACCAAAATGTATCACGATCTTAAAGATCTGCATTGGTCGGATGGTATGAAAAATGATATAGCTGAATTTTTCACCAGATGTCTCAGTTCTCAGCAGGTTAAAGCTGAACACCATAGGCCAACAGGAAAGTTACAGAGTTTGGAGATTCCAGAGTGGAAATGGGAGAGAATCACCATGGATTTTGTTGTTGGACTCCCGTGTATCTCAAAAGTTTGTGATTCTATATGGGTGATTGTAGATATATTAACAACATCAGCTCATTTCTTTCAGTAAAGACTAGCTTTACCGCAACTCAGTATGCCAAACTGTACCTTGATGAGATGGTTTCGTTGCATGTAGTTCCTATCTCAATTATTTCAGATAGAGGTTCTCGGTTTACCTCTAAGTTTTGGTAGTCATTTCAGGAGGCTTTAGGCTCGCAGTTACGCTTTAGCACAACTTTTCACCCCCAGACGGATAGCCAATCAGAACACACCATACATACTTTGGAAGAGATGTTGCGACCCTGTGTGATTGAATTTGAGGGCGGTTGGTATTAGTACTTACCCCTCATAGAGTTCGCCTATAATAACAATTATCAACCAAGTATTCAGATGGCACCATTCGAGGCATTGTATGGGCGGAAGTGTAGATCCCAAGTGGGATGGTTTGAAATGGGGGAACATAAACTGCTAGGACCAGATTTGGTACAAGATGCTGTGGAAAAAGTAAAGCTGATCAAAGAGAGACTGAATACAGCTCAGTGTCGTCAGAAGAGTTATGCAGATCATCGGAGGAAGGATTTGGAGTTTCAGGTGGGGGATTTAGTATTTCTTAAAGTATCTCCTTTTAAAGGAGTCATGAGATTCTATAAGAAGGGTAAGCTTAGCCCTAGATTTATTGGACCGTTTGAGATACTTCGGAGGGTTGGAGGAAGAGCTTATGAATCGGCGCTTCCACCCAGTATGGACAAGATACATCCAGGTTTTCACGTATCTATGTTATAGAAATACTTACGAGATGAATCCCATGTGTTAGAGCCTCAGACGGTTGACATACATCAAGACCTGTCTTATTCATAACAACCAGTAGCTGTTGTAGGTAAAGAGATAAGGAAGCTACGGTCTCGATGGATTCCTTCAGTCAAGGTGATTTGGAAGCATCACAAAGATCATGAGGCTACATGGGAACCATAAGAAATCATAAGAAAACAATATCCCCAACTCTTCATGAATAAAGGTACGTTTGCTATCCTTTAAGCATTTTGATTTGAGGATGAATATTTTTAAGGGGGGAGAATTTGTAACGATCCCAATTGTGCAGTTTATACTTTGAAATTTTTCTTTCTTGAGTTAGTAAGTAATTTCCGGAAATTGGTTACAAATAATAAATACTTTATCCAAATCAATCCCAAATAACCTTTGTTTTATTTTAGGCCCAATAACAAATGGAAAGAAAGAAGAAAATAAACCCAAGCTCAAGATTCATTAAATTAGAAAATAGAATCCCAAGCCCAAATTAATAATCTCTACACTTTTCTAGAATTTTAATAAGTAAAAGAAATAGAAACAAATCAAAATAAAAAGGAAAATCATTTTCTTCTTTTTGAGTTCTGGACGTGGGTTAAAGAAGGGAAAAGAACTGGAAGCTTGAAATTTTCTTGCCAATAAATTAGAGCTAAACCAAGTAATCCACTCAAACCAACCTTAAGAAAGGGAAAAATGAGATTTTTAGTGTATTGTGAAGGAAGAAGAAGGGTTGAATCAATGTAATATTTCTTCACCCAAATTTTAACAATTTGCATTTTGGTGATTAGATGATTGAAGGATATTGTTGGGTTGATGAGGATAGTGTCAGGATGGTTTATGTTGATAAAATGGGTATTTTGAGTAACTTTAGATTGTTGTTTTTCCAAGTTTGTGGGTTTAGTAAGAATGACGATGAATGATGAATTTTGAGTGAAAATGAGATGATTTGGAGTGTTATGTGATGATAATTCATGAATTGGATGTGTTGTGCATGTAGTTTTTGATTGAGGTTGTATGGAAATGGATTTTTAGGGGCTGATCAAAGAGGCAGAATCTGCCCAGAAAAACAGCGACGCGTCACGACGCACAGCTTGTGCTGCGTCGCGACGCGCCGAACAGAAAATATAAATTTTTTTAAGGAAATAAACGAGTTACCAAGAGTCGGGGTGTTGTTTTTACAATTCATTAGAGGGATAAAGAGGTTCTAATAGGGTAGTCCAATTAGATTAGGGAATTTTATGCAATTATGCACCGTATTTTATAACTGTTAATTCTAACTTCGTACATTCCTTATAGATACTCGACAGGAGCCGCGCTCGCTCCCAGCAACGTGAAGGAAATTTACCTAGACTTCAAATCAGTGGGTGCATATTTATTTTCTTGCAAATTGATTTTATAATTATTGGTTTTAGATTAAGATTTATTTCAAAACTTACTTTTAAAAGTTTTAGGGCGTTAGCCTTATTTAGTTTTCAGATACATGTTACCTGAGATTTGATTTAAAGTTTTAAAAGTTTATCAGCAGTATTTATATGTTTTTCGGGACATGAGGGAACAACTCACCCCAGTATGTAACTTTATACAGATGGAATTGACGGACAGAGACCGTGTGCACATGTGGTGCAGGGCTAGGGGGAGGCGATACGTAATGCCCCTAGACCCTAGTTTCAGAGCTTGGGTGGTAGCATAATCTGTACCCCCAGTTCTAGTTTGTGGCTTGGGGGACGGCGATACGTAACGCCCCAAGACCACCAGTTTCAGAGGCAGTAGTGGCATGCTTTGGGGGACGGCGATACGTAACGCCCCAAAGTCATGGATTTGCACTTCTAGCCCAGTTAGGCACATGGGGGGACAACGATACACGTAACGCCCCCATGTGTCTAGTTTTCTACAGTACCAGAGATATTTTTTTGAAAGCTTTCAGATAAATATTTTTCAGATAAAAGAAAAGTATGAGTTTTTAGAAAGTTTCCAGAAAAACTTTATGTATAATGGTTTCTTATAATGTTCTGGTCTTTTTTCTTATTTTTGTAGCTCCACTCACTAAGATCCTCTGGACTCACCCCACCACTTCCCAATTATTTTGCAAGACACTCCTTTTGGTGTGCCATGCTCGGTTTTGGAGACCCAGTTCTAGGACAAGTGTTACACTACAGTCACTGGTCATCAGGTCCATTATTCCATAGCTATATTCATTTAGAATGTAGTCTCTATAGTGTCATTTTGTTATATCATTGACACGAAATATGTTGTTGACATATTGTAATTACTTTAGTCCATGTATATATATGCTTGAGTTTCCATTTATGATTGGGAATTCATTTTGATTCAAGTAAACAAGTTTGCATGTGTGATTTAATGGATGTTGCATAGCATAGAGATACAACCATGTGTTGTAGTTCATGAGTTAGAGGCTTAGGTGACAGTGGGATCTGTTGTCTGCCGGTAACATTCCCGTTTTGGGGTTGTTACAAATATGGTATCAGAGCATGGTCTAGGGAGTCAGTGACTGCAGTAAAGGAGTAGCAGTGGCTTGTATATGTGGTATACCCGGGGTACTACTATATATAAGTGGTTGTTTACTCTAGTAACCTTGTCCCGATATATATCTCATTTCGAATTTTTTTAGAATTCATTTACATGTAATTGACTTTTTCTCTTCTTTCTTACTTTCTTAGATATCCATGCCACCCAAAGGAAGAACCGAAGTCAGGGGTAGACCTAGGTGTGGTAGGGCGCCTCAAGGTTTAGATCTGGACCAGAGATCAGCAGTACCTCCCCCTGACCCAGATAGGGGGCAGATATTGGAGTCTGTTCATGAGAGTGTTATGGGGCAAGGTAGAGCTGCCCTAGTGGATCAGCCTAATAACCCAGTAGCTGCGGGTTTACAACAGAAACAACAGTCAGTAGCAGCTTTAGCCCAGTTGATTACCCGCCAACGGTAGCCATAAAGCCCAGAGCATAGAGTTGCAGAGCCCACCGTTCTTGTTCCACCACCACCAATGGGAGTACACATGGCTCACCAAATAGTACCCCCTCCAAATAAACTAGACCCCACTACATACCGAGTCGGACCTTATATTGTACCTCATGAGCTGACCCCAGTGATAGTTCAGGTTATGCAGTGGCAAGAGCTGCTGGTATCACTTCATGATTTCCGTAAGCTCTATCCTCCCATGTTCTCAGGAGTAGAGACCTCTCCAGATCCTTGTGGTTTTATTGAGGAGTCAGATCAGATATGTACAACTTTGGGATGCTCTCTAGAGAGAGCGGTGGAATTGGTCAGTTTTCAGTTAAGAGATGTCGCCAACACATGGTTTATGTTTTTTCGAGATGGTAGATGACGAGATGCTCCTTCTCTGAGTTCAGTGCGGCCTTTATGTCTATATTTTTGCCACAGAGTATCAGGGATGCTAGTGTTCATGAGTTTGAGAAGCTAGTATAGAGCGAACAAATGACAGTATCAGAGTATGACATACGGTTCACATGGTTATCTCGATATGCTCCACATCTGATCAGTACTGAGGAAATGAAGGTGCAAAGGTTTGTAAACGGGCTTCGGGATTACTTATTTCGTTACATTCATTTTACAGAGACTACTACTTACACCCAAGTACTATATGCTGCTTTACGGTTTGGAGCATAGGTTAAAGAAAGGCAAGCAGAGAGGGAGTCTCGAAAGAAACCTAGGTCAGAGGAGATGGTGAGGCCTCAGTAGAGTGGGCCTAGTAGACAGCAGCAGATGTCAGCTTCGCCAACATCACGCAGAGATGTGGTTTTAGTTCAAGGGGGTCAGGACCGTAGGTCGGTTTAGAGTGTTGCTTCTCGTGCGGTTTCCTCTCCCTCGGTAGCCCAGCCTGGGCGAACCCTACCGCAGTGTTCTGTTTATGGACGAGCTCATTCAAGGACTTGTAGATCAGGGAGTAGGGGTTATTATCGATGCAGACAGATGATTCATTTGAAGAGGGACTGTCCGGTGCCAACAGAGCAGTTGCCATCTTTTGGTTCCACCATATCTACGCTTCAGCCTAACAGAAATATAAAAGGATGAGAGCAGAGGCATGTGAGTAGAGGACATACAGTTGGTGGAAGAGGACAACCAATTAGTGATCGGGGACAGACTTTTTCTAGCAGAGTTTAGGGCATGGTGTATACTCTTACTCCCCATGAGGCACAGACATCTAATGCGGTGGTCACAAGTATGTTGTTGATTGATTCCGCGCAAGTAAGATTATTATTTGATTCAGGAGCTACACACTCCTTTGTGGCACCTTGTTTTATCACCCAGATGGGTATGAACGTTGAGCCTTTAGACTCCCCTATCATTATAGCTACACCAGTAGGACACCCCATAGAAGTTACACAAGGTGTGAGGTAGTATTCCATAGACATTGGTGGATACCGTTCCTATGCCGATTTGGTAGTGTTGGGCATTTTAAGCTTTGATGTTATTTTAGGGATGGATTGGCTGGGTATTATAGAAGATTCGTAGAGAATTTTTCCAGATTAGCTGCTCCATTAACGCGGCGAACTCAGAAGAATGTGAATTTTGAGTGGTTTGTGTTGGGGTTGGTGCTCAGAGCACCAATTCCCGGTTGTATTTCTTTTGAATACTTCTGTAAAACATTATTATTATGGATAATATATGCAGTTTCTATAATATAATCTATCTTTTTATATGGTTAAGACGTAATGACCTTAGAATGATTAGTCATGGTACTGTTGCAAAAGCGTCGCAACTGACATTGAGTAGTATCATGACATTGTCATTCTCAGACTGTTCCTGGTCAAGGTTTACACTACTTGGTCAGTAAAGTAAACCCGTTGAGACCGGTACATGTCGTATACTGGAATATATGATTCCAATGGTTTCTCAATGAACCATTAGTCTTGGAGACTAGTATAGACGTGTAGGTGTTTATAGCGGATAAACACTGAACCACTCACCAAAGATTCTTAATGGATGGTACACCAGTGTCAATAAGAATCTTCTCGGGTTGAGTAGCACTTGTGATTCTTAGACTTGAGATGCCATTGTGGGCACATGAGACATCTTCTACACTTAAATGGCAGTCACGTCACCGATCTATTTAGATCAGACCTCCGCATGTTCGTTGGGTGTAGACAGATCCTCAGGGTGTCCTATGTGTATCAAGATAGGATCCGTCAGTTCTGTGTATCAGAGCATAGGTAGTCCATATGATTAGCAATCAGATAAAACCATGGGCCCGGGGTAAAGTTTAGAAGCCAGTTCTAAACATTCTTTTAGAGATTGCTAATAGAATAGTCGACTGGATAATCCCCATAGAGATTTGACGTTTACATCTATATCTCTGGGATTTATTCGGATACCTGTGACGGAGGAATTATACATTTGCCATGACCTCGACCTGTATGGTTCAGCGAGATTATCCGTGATCGTCATAATCTACGTGTGGATAGATTATGGACACGAAATTTGATTTTGTGACGGATATACTTGAATCTAGAGAGTCTCAATAATGAAACATACTCGTAGAGCACTAGAACAACATTAATAAATAATCAATCATTAATAAATAATATTGATTATTTATAAAGTCGTTTAAAGGTTAAACGCAAGATACGTGCTAAAGGGACTAGATAGTCATTTGCCTAATTATTGGGTATTTACATTTAATACTTGATTAATTTAAATACACATTAATTAATAGTCAAAATGAGTTATTTGACTTATATCCTAAATGAATATATGTTTTTAATATTTAACGTAAATATTATACATATATTTAATATATTTGTATTTGATTAATTAATTGATTATTTAATTGTTAAATGATTAAATTAATTAAAATATAAATATCTTACATTGGGATATTTGATGTAAATGATATTAGTTGCCTTTGTTGACTTAATTAAATATCTAATAAAGTGTTATTTGGATATTTATGCAAGTTGACTAAATTAAAGTGAAATGAAAATGAAATTAATAAACTTGTATTTGGCTTTAGCATTTTCGGCCAAGGCAAATCTTGTACAAGTATATATTGTTTTTCATTTCATTTTATTCTTAACCTAATACACTTTACAAGAAAAAACTCCATTGAAGAAACATAAGAAGCTTGTGAGAAAGAAAGACAAAAATCAAAGAAAGCTTGAATTTTAGTAAGTTTCTTCAACTTGCTATTAGTAAGGAAAATGTTCCTTAGAATCTAGGCTTTAACATATGATGTTCTTAGGTTATTTCATTCTTTATTCTTTATGTTTTTGTTGATGGAAGTTTTGATGGAAGTGTTGAGCATGTATGATGAAGGAAGATTGTGACTATTGTAGTTATAAGCTTTCTTTTAAGGTTTTGGAAACCATGTTGCTAATCTAGAGTTGTTGACCCACTCTTAGATGACCTAGATTTGATCTTGAGTTGTTTCATTGTGTTGAGACTTGGATTGGATGGAAGAATGATGATTGAAGTAATTGATTTAACCAATTTGGTCTAATTTGTCCAATTTGATGAAATTGAAAAATTAGGGTTCATGACCAATTCCAAATTTGGGGCTTTTCATATATGTTGTGTATTTGGATGTGTATATGATGCATATAAAGTTTCATGTTGATTGGATTACATCTTGATGTGTTTTGAAGCATGAAATGACAAAGTGCACAATTTGGAACCTTTTGGAGGCATTCGGCCAAATGGATAAAATTTGGGGTTTTGGTTGCTTTTGGTGTTTTGATGTTTTGAACATGCTAAGTTCATCTTAGAAATGATTTAGAATCATTCAAAATTGATTTGATCAATTTCGGACTAAAATAGACAAAATACTAAGTAAGGGTAATTTGGTAAATTAACCTAAATATGATTTATTGAATTTTATTTCATAATTTGATTATTGGAATATTAAATAAATATGTTTATTTAATAAATTTGAGAAAAAGTTTTGAAATCGGAAAATACGATTTTCCACCGCTTCTGCTGCGTTACAGGATTATAGCCCCGAAAACCCCTACAGTTTGATGCATGTGAAAATAGTTTTCAGGAACTCAAACGCTGATTGACTACTGCCTCTATTATTGCATTGCCTGCGGGATCAGGAGGATTTGCAATATATTGTGATGCTTCCAGAGTGGTTTTGGGTTGTGTATTGATGCAGAGAGGGAAGGTAATTGCTTATGCCTCCAGGCAATTGAAGCCTTATGAGCAAAATTACCCCACTCATGATTTGGAGATGGCTACGATAATATTTGCTCTGAAGATATGGCGCCATTATTTGTATGGTGAGAAGTTTGAAGTTTTCACCGATCACAAAAGCCTCAAGTATATCCAGAGCCAAAAGGAGCTTAATCTGAGGCAGAGAAGATGGGTGGAATTACTAAAAGACTATGATTGCTCTATTCAATACCATCAGGGTAAAGCGAATGTTGTTGCGGATGCCTTGAGCGGGAAGTCGATGGGACGTTTAGCTCACTTGCCGATGGAGAGGTGGCGTCCAGTTAAATAGATGCAGAGTTGTGCGCTGGATAAGGTGAATTTTTAGATGACGGCACAAGGAGGGTTGTTGGCTCAGATTCTAGTCAAGTCCATTTTTTTTGATGAAATCAGAGTTGCTTAAGAAGCAGATCCTGAAGTGCAGCGGATTAGATGCCGATTACAGCAAGACACTGAGGATGAGTATCATGAAGATACTGAAGGCCTCGTAAATAAGCAGAATAGAATTCTTGTGCCTCTAGTTCCAGAGTTGAGACGCTCGATATTGGAGAAGGTCCATACTTCATTTTATTCTATTCATCCTGGGATTACCAAAATGTATCACGATCTTAAATATCTGTATTGGTGGGATGGTATGAAAAATGATGTAGCTGAATTTGTCACCAGGTGTCTCACTTCTCAGCAGGTTAAAACTGAACACCAGAGGCCGGCAGGAAATTTACAGAGTGGAAATGGTAGAAAATCAACATGGATTTTGTTGTTTGACTCTCGTGTACCTCAAAGGGTTGTGATTCTATATGGGTGATTGTAGATAGATTAATGACATCAGCTCATTTTCTTTCAATAAAGACTAGTTTTACCGCAACTCAGTATGCCAAACTGTACCTTGATGAGATGGTGTCGTTGCATGGATTTCCTATCTCAATTATTTCAGATAGAGGTTCTCAGTTTACCTCTAAGTTTTGGTAGTCATTTCAGGAGGCTTTAGGCTCGCAGTTACGCTTTAGCAAAGCTTTTCACCCTCAGACGGATGGCCAATCAGAACACACCATACAGACTTTGGAAGACATGTTGCGACCTGCGTGATTGACTTTGAGAGCGGTTGGGATTAGTACTTACCCCTCATAGAGTTCGCCTATAATAACAGTTATCAACCAAGTATTTAGATGGCGCCATTCGAGACATTGTATGGGCGGAAGTGTAGATCCCTAGTTGGATGGTTTGAAGTCGGGGAACATAAACTGCTAGGACCAGATTTGGTACAAGATGTTGTGGAAAAAGTAAAGCTGATCAAAGAAAGACTGAATACAGCTCAGAGTCGTCAGAAGAGTTATGCAGATCATCAGAGGAAGGATTTGGAGTTTCAGGTGGGGGATTTAGTATTCTTTAAAGTATCTCCTTTTAAAGGAGTCATGAGATTCGGTAAGAAGGGTAAGCTTAGCCCTAGATTTATTGGACCGTTGAGGTACTTCGGAGGGTTAGAGGAAGAGCTTATGAATCACGCTTCCACCCAGTATGGACATGATACATCCAGGTTTTCACGTATCTATGTTACGGAAATACTTATGAGATGAATCCCATGTGTTGGAGCCTGAGACGGTTGACATCCTTCAAGACCTGTCTTATTCAGAACAGCCAGTAGCTGTTGTAGGTAGAGAGATAAGGAAGCTACGGTCTCGATGGATTCCTTCAGTCAAGGTGATTTGGAAGCATCACAAAGATCAGGAGGCTACATGGGAACCATAAGAAATCATAAGAAAGCAATATCCCCAACTCTTCGCGAATTAAGGTACGTTTGCTATCCTTTAAGCATTTTGATTTGAGGACGAATAATTTTAAGGGGGGAGAATTTGTAACGATCCCAATTATGCAGTTTACACTTTGAAATTTTTCTTTCCTGAGTTAGTAAGTAATTTCCGGAAATTGGTTAGAAATAATAAATACTTTATCTAAATCAATCCCAAATAACCTTTGTTTTATTTTAGGCCCAATGACAAATGGAAAGAAAGAAGAAAATAAACCCAAGCTCAAGATTCATTAAATTAGAAAAGAGAATCCCAAGCCCAAATTAATAATCTCTACACTTTTCTAGAATTTTAATAAGTAAAAGAAATAGAAACAAATCAAAATAAAAAGGAAACCCATTTTCTTCTTTTTGAGTTCTGGACGTGGGTTAAATAAGGGAAAAGAAAGGGAAGCTTGAAATTTTCTTGCCAATAACTTAGAGCTAAACCAAGTAATCCACTCAAACCAACCTTAAGAAAGGGAAAAATGAGACTTTTAGTGTATTGTGAAGGAAGAAGAATGGTTGAATCAAGGTAATATTTCTTAACCCAAATTTTAACAATTTGCATTTTGGTGATTAGATGATTGAAGGATATTGTTGGGTTGATGAGGATAGTGTCAGGATGGTTTATGTTGATGAAATGGGTATTTTGAGTAACTTTAGATTGTTTTTTTCCAAGTTTGTGGGTTTAGTAAGAATGATGATGAATGATGAATTTTGAGTGAAAATGAGATGATTTGGAGTGTTATGTGATGATAATTCATGATTTGGATGTGTTGTGCATGTAGTTTTTGATTGAGGTTGTATGGAAATGGATTTTTAGGGGCTGATCGAAAAGGCAGAATCTGCCCAGAAAAATAGCGACGCGTCACGACGCGCAGCTTGTGCTGCGTCGCAACGCGCCGAACAGAAAACATAATTTTTTTTAAGGAAACAAACGCATTACCAAGAGTCGGGGTGTTGTTTTTACAATTCATTAGAGGGATAAAGAGGTTCTAATATGGTAGTCCAATTAGATTAGGGAATTTTATGCAATTATGCACCGTATTTTATAACTGTTAATTCTAACTTCGTACATTCCTTATAGATACTCGACAGGAGCCACGCTCGCCTCCAGCAACGTGAAGGAAATTTACCTGGACATCAAATCTGTGAGTGCAGATTTATTTTCTTGCAAAATGATTTTATAATTATTGGTTTTAGATTAAGATTTATTTCAAACTAACTTTTAAAAGCTTTAGAGCGTTAGCCTTGTTTAGTTTTCAGACACATGTTACCTGAGATTTGATTTAAAGTTTTAAATTTTATCAGCAGTATTTATATGTTTTTCGGGACATTAGGGAAAAACTCACCCCAATATGTAACTTTATACAAATGGAATTGACGGACAGAGACCGTGTGCACACGTGGTGCAGGGCTAGGGGAGGCGATACGTAATGCCCCTAGACCCTAGTTTCAGAGCTTGGGTGGTATCATAATCCGCACCCCCAGTTCTAGTTTGTGGCTTGGGGGACGGCGATACGTAACGCCCCAAGACCACCAGTTTCAAAGGCAGTAGTGGCATGCTTTGGGGGACGGTGATACGTAACGCCCCAAAGTCATGGATTTGCACTTTTAGCCCAGTTAGGCACATGGGGGGATAGCGATACGTAACGCCCCCATATGTCCAGTTTTCTACAGTCTCAGAGATATTGTTTTGAAAGCTTTCAGAAAAATATTTTTCAGATAAAAGAAAAGTATGTGTTTTTAGAAAGTTTCCAGAAAAACTTTATGTATAATGGTTTCTTATAATGTTCTGATCTGTTTTCTTATTTTTGTAGCTCCACTCACTAAGATCCTCTGGACTCACCCCACCACTTCCCAGTTATTTTGCAGGACACTCCTTTTGGTGTGCCATGAGCCATTTTTGAGACCTATTTCGAGGACAAGTGTTACACTGCAGTCACTGGTCAACGGATCCATCATTCCAGAGCTATATTCATTAAGAAAGAAAGAAAGATCAAAGAAAAGCTTGATTTTAGTAAGTTTTTTCAAACTTGCTATTAATAAGGAAATTGTTCCTTAAGATCTAGGCAATATCTTGTGATGTTCTTAAGTCTTTCTTTTCTTTATTTCTTGTGTTTTTGATGATGGAATTTTTATTGAAAGTGTTGAGCATGTATTGTGAAGGAAGGTTGTGACTATTGTAGTTGTAAGCTTTCTTTTAAGGTTTTGGAAGCCTTGTTGCTAATCTAGAGTTATTGACCCACTCTTAAATGACCTAGATTTTATCTTGAGTTGTTTCATTGTGTTGAGACTTGGATTGGATGGAAGAATGATGATTGAAGTAATTGATTTAATGTATTTGGTCTAATTTGTCCAATTTGTGGAAATTGAAAAATTAGGGTTCTTAACTAATTCCAAATTTGGGGGTTTTCATATATGTTGTGTATTTGTGTGTGTATATGATGCATATAAAATTTCATGTTCATTGGATTACATTTAGATGTGTTTTGAGACATGGAATGACAAAGTGCACAATTGTGTTTCCTTGTGAGGCTCTCGGCCTTGGTGAGCAAATTTGGGGATTTTGGTGCTTTTGGTGTTTTGATGTTATGAACATCATAAGTTCATCTTAGAAATGATTTAGAATCATTCAAAATTGATTGGATCAATTTCGGACTAAAACGGACAAAATACCAATGCAAGGGCATTTCAGTAAATTCACTTAAAATTTTTTTATTGGATTTATTTTCATAATTTGATTATTGGAATATTAAATAAATATGTTTATTTAATTAATCCGAGAAAAAGTTTTGAAATCTGAAAATCGATTTTCACCGCTTCTGCTGCGTTACCAGACTCCCCCCTAAAAACCCTACATATATATGCTTGAGTTTCCATTTATGATTTGGCATTCATTTTGATTCAAGTAAACAAGTTTGCATGTGTGATTTAATGGATGTTGCATAGCATAGAGATACAAGCATGTGTTCTAGTTCATGAGTTAGAGGCTTAGGTGACAGTGGAATCTGTTGTCTGCCGGCAATATTCCCGTTTTGGGGATGTTACATCAGGTCATCTAAGAATTTTATGGACCTAGATTTCAAATTACGAAAGTACGGTAGCGAAATTTTAAAATTCTACTAAAATGTTAAAATCCCTTGCTCAAAGGTTAATTTCCAAAATTCACTAAAATTAATTGGAATAGAATCAAAGGCTGAAATTTTACTAGAATGAACTTTCATGTGTCTAGGTTATGTCGATTTTTACGGATCTCAGTTTTGATTTCAAAAACTCAAGTTCTAAGCTGAGATTAAGGGGTGATCAGGGAAAAAAAAGGGCGTATTCGTAGCAGGTCATCCAACTTCAAAAATTCGGTTTGGCTTCATCCTAACTCCAAAAATTCTAATTTTTGGATATGTTACTCTCTTATATCTCTATTTTACTTAGAATTTTACTGTTCATTATTTGGGCAACAAAAACACAAGTTACAGCCAGTTTATTACAACCTGTACAGAATGTGACTTCATTAAACTTACTGCCCAACATACCAATTTCACCCCTTTATTAACTTTATTTAATTTGATCATCACTACCAGATTTTTCAGCACATAAAATACATATTATCTTGAATAAAACTTGCTGGACTGCTAAGTTTTTAATTAATCTGGTATTTCATCGAACATTTAATGTCAAGTCCCCAAATATCACTACTTTGTATCTTAGAGAACTATTTCCTAATTTTACACCATCATAATCAACAATATTTATCATTTCATTACAATACAAATAAACATCAACATAAAATCATAACCACCATCAATTGAATACTCCTCCAAGGAGAAACACCCATGGCCGAAATACACCTATACAACTAACCCTCAAACTTTTCCAATTTAAATGCAAACAACACAGAACACATTAATCTTATATTATTAGTTACCTATAAATAAAGTTTATTAATCAATTATCAAGAGAATTTTCTCCAAAAATTTCCCCATAGACTAGCCGAAACTACCCTACATTCCAGCTCCAAATGTTTCTTCACCACATTGGCCGAACCACTCACAGAAGATCCCCAAAATTTCCAAATTCAACTATAAGCACTCATTACTCCATAATAATAGCCAACATAACATCCTTTAATATATATATTAAAAAAAATACTTTAACATTCCCCCCTTTAAGGCTAGCCGAACATAGCATCTTCTTACAATCAAACATCAACCAATCACAATATCCTCCTTTTTGATCAAGAATATCATTCAAGCACCCATCATTTACTATTTACCCATTCATAGCCAACATAATTAAAGCATACTTATTTCCAGGACTTTAACAAAAACAGAATTAACTCACAATTTATTTATAATAGCTAAAATATCATCTCAAGGGAAGCAAATAAGTGATTTATTATCTTGTAAAGTCAACAAAATCAAAATCCCCAAATTTACTTTCTCAGGCACGTTGAAGAGGAAAAGTCATAAGATTTGACTGCTTTCATCCTATGCCAAAATGAAGCTCAATACTCCTTTAAGATGCAAGGCACACAAAACTTATGGGTGAAGTGGGGCAAAGTTTCGGTTAGAAAAGCTAAGAGAGCTTAAGAATGGAGTGAGAAGCAAAGAAATGGAGGACAAGAAATACGTTTTTGAGGAGAGAGTGAGAGACACGAGTTTTTTTTTTTTTTTTTTTTTAGTTTTTCCTTTTTATATCTTGGTGAGAAAGTTGTAGAAACTTCAATGGAGAATATAGACTTGGGCTTGGACCAATTCCTTCGCTTTTTGTTTGACTCATGGGTTCCTTTTTGTCTAATAATTATTAGCCTATTAACAAGCATCAATGGGTTTGCTAACCCAGCCCATTATAATACACTCCTTGTCAAGCCAATAAGCCTAATAAAATCATTTCTTGCATTTTAATTAATTAATTTTCCGCAAGTTGAGGAAATTTTGATTTCAAGCCGCCAAAATTTTAATTTAATTAAATCACGAAATTTCCAATCGCTACAATTCTCCCCCCCTAAAATGATTCATCCTCGAATCATATTGGATCTGGAACAAGGCTCATGCTCGAGTTAAACAGCAACCAAAGAATTAATCTTTTAATGACTTTTCAGTTTTCAGGTGGTTGTTTATACTTCACAACATTACTAGCTTACCGAAATCTGAAAAATCTGTAAAAACTACATTCTTTGTTCCTTATCTGGAGGTTATTTCGATCAGTTCCATATACAACGGATCTAACTATGAAATCCTATTCTAGCTAGACAAAACGTAGTTCATATAACTCACTATTCCTTAGTTCGGAGCCTTTGTAATATCATCTATCCAAGTCTTTACTTGTCATAACTTATTGATATTCTTGCTAGTTTAATTTTGTTTCCATTTTGTTGTCTCGATAATATATCAAACCTCCACAATTTTCTATTTCTTTGACTTTCGAGCATTCCACGAGGATTCCTTACACTTCATCGTAATATAGCCCCTTCAAAGGTGTTTCTGGTAAATAATATTGTGTATATATATTCTGTTAATGGCTAGGGTGTCTCTACTACCTCCCGAATTTACTGTACATGCAACCTCGTTCAGAGACTACTATCATAAGCGATCTATACGGCATAGCCATCTTGTCCCAGTACTGCCCAACATACTAGGTCACTGCAGATATAATTATATACGAGAAGAAGATATGTGGTCAAGATCAATGTACTTATTCTTCCTTTAATAGGGTCATATTCTTTAGAAGTTAGAGAGGTCTTACTTGTTTCATCTCTTCTTAGGGTTAACATGGAATAAGGTTTTCCTTTTACTAACTTGCTGCTATCTATTCCTTCTTGTTCAATGAATAGGCCACTCTTACCTCTCATTTCGTAGTATCTGCCTCACTTGGTTTCTTATCTAGTGGTGATTTGTGATCGTATCAATATAAAGGACTTAGATTTCTCGCAAAAATGCATATTTGTATTCCTAGATCTATAGTATTACTTGTTTATCCTGCTACTTTCGAAGTCTTGACTTGTATAAATATTAAGCGAATCAATATATCTTTTCTATTCTTGGAGAAACAATGACCAAATATTCCTTTGCAAATCCATATATCTTTTTTATTCTTGGGGAAACGATGACCAAATATTCCCTCCCTTAAAGATTTCCTCACTCAATCAACATCTTCAATTTGCACTAAACCCAATAATATTTTTTTTTGTCTTACTTCAACTCTCACTATTTGTACTTATAAAACTGACCTCCTCTCATCCACGTCCTCGACAATATATTCTAATATCTATAATCTAATTTTTCCTAATACTTATTCGAGTTTTTAGCTCTCTTAAAGGAATAACCTCTATGGGAAATTTTCCTAACAATCAATCTTTGGTATCTTATCTCTCTAACCCAATCCTTGGAAATCTATGTCCCTGTTATGTTTGATATTGCATGTCATGTTACTCTCTAATGATGTTATTCTCCTTTTGGAAAACTTAGTACGAAACTCAAATATGTTCCTCATGCTCTTGTTCATTACAAATAGGACCGGTTACCTATGGTGGCCACATTTTTAGTGAATCCTAGAGGGGCTCACTAGTTTTATTCTTCTCATTTGCAAACGTTGTAGGCATCACTATATATTTAAGTTAGTGCTAATAATTGCATCGTTCTTAGCTGATCCAAAGTATCGTATCTAGAGTGTCCTTAATCTTTGTACTTATTGATAATATCCCAATCTAATATTCTTTCTTGAAAGAAATAATTACTTTTATTAGGGGTGAGCAACGGTTCCGGGTCTACCCGGAACCGGTTGGAACCGGACCGGTTTTCCGGGTATGGAATCGAAACCGGTTGTAATCGGGTAGGTTCCGGTTCCAAAAATGAAGGAATCGATTTTATTCGGGTAGGTTCCGGTTCCAAAATGATCGGAACCGGAATCGGACCATGGAACCGATTTTTGGAATTGAATATAGAACCGATTTCACTACTATTTGAGTGGTAGCTGCATTCAAAAAATTTGAACCTTCGTTTGCTTGCTTTTGTCTGCTATTTGGCATTTGCTCATCATGTTAATGGTCTCTTTGATTCCACAATACTAGAATTTGGTTGAGGAGAAGGTGACCGGCGTAAACACACACGTATAACGCAAGCGCACGTATCGTTCAAGTAGTATAAAAATATCGATCCCACGAGGACTTAATTCCTATTATTGTTATTAATTATTGAATCTATTTATTTACAGGTATCTAATTATAGGGAGAAGGGAATTGATTGCTTGATTGATTTGGTTGATTGTAGATTTGCTAAGTAACAAAATAAAAAGATAAAAGAAAATACTAAGAAAAATAACAAAAGACACAAAGATCTAGGGTTGTGAATCATTCTAATATCATTTAAAAGATGAAGTGATTATTTTATGTTTGTGTAATAAATCGGTTTACTAACCTGGAACACTAAATTATGTAAAAGCCTCTTCCGATAGTCAACTACAAATACCCAGTTTAACCCAATTGAACCATATGTCTATGTCAACAAAATTACCTGGATTCATTAAGATTAAGTTCCAATTATGGCTACCCCGCCCGACAGGTATATTCCTATCCTGTAAGGAAATCTATTAAAAGGGTTATCTATCCTCAAGGAAGATCGTGGGCTATTCAGTCTAAGGCTGAAACCTAAAATCCATATGTCTAGTTCATTTTAGATTTATCAGATTAATCTTATTGGTGATCAGACAACAAGAAGCATTAAGCTTAAGACTTAATAAGTAAACTTTTAAATTACCCAAACTATAAAATAATCCCTTATAAACCGGTGATATTAAAAATCATCACAACCCCAGATAACTAACACATAACTAGGGCTAGTAAAAACATAAAAGTAAAAGACATAAAGTAAAAGCTAAAAAATAAATTACAATAAAATAAAAATGCTAAGGTAAAATGAAATACTTTTACTACTACTAATTTAGATATCTCCCATAAAATAATATATAAACTTGTGATAATATTACCAACCGACCAATCTGGCGGTATCCTGATTAAGTCAAATTAAGTCCAACCAGCCATTAAGGCGGAACCAAAATTAAATTTACCAACGGACCAATCTGGCGGTATCCTTGATTAGTCAGGGTTAAACCAGATTAAAATTAAATTACCAACCGACCAATATAGCGGTATCCTTTATTAAGTCAATATTTTAAATAGTTAATATATTATTTTTAAGGGAGATTAATCTAAATAGCAATAGTAAAAGAATTACCTTTCACCCTAGCTGAGGAAGTTACCTCATCATAGTGAATAGTAAAAACTATAAAAAGTAAAAAGTAAAAATTAAATTACTATTATTACAAAACGTAATTAAAATTATTTACAAAACAAAAAAATTAAAAACTAAAAAACTAAAAAAATCTAGAGAGAGAAACTCTCTCTTTAGGTAGAATTCAAGAGAGAGAGAGGTGTGTCGAATTCTGAAATATGAATCTGAATTTATAGTCAAAATTTGGTTTCCAGCGTCGCGACGCTGGAACATTGAGACGTGGCACAAGGACAGCTTGACACGTGGCGATTCAGATAAGAGGATAAGGCGACACGTGGCGAGGCGGCTAAGACTCAATTATTATGCTGACATCATTGATGACGTGGCGCTGACGTGGCAAGGCGGCTGAGATCAATTGTCGGCACCATAAGATTGCGACACGTGTCGCTCTGTGATTGGCTGATGAAGACGTGGCGCGTTGACTCGGTTGACCTGCTGACGTGGCTGATGATGTGGCAACACGCGTGGCAAAGTTGACTAATTGACCGATGATGTGGCGCTGACATAGGATGACACATGGCACACGTGGCAATTGTGAGTGTCGGCACCGTAGGATGATGACACGTGGCACGGTGCACGTTAGTGGATAGGCTCTGATGGTGACACGTGGCACGGCGCATTTTAGCAAAGTCAAACTTCTCAAATTCTGACCCGTTTGACCTGGCGCACGTTAGCAGACTCCGGTGCATGTTAGGCGTCGCGACGCGGATGACTTGGGCGTCGCGACGCGGGAAATTACCAAAATGCCCTTTTTTTGCCGATTTTCACTGTTTTGCTCCAAATCACCTCCAGAATGTCCTGAAACTTTATTTATCTACAAAATAACACAAAACACATCAAAATATTCACAAGAATCAAGAAACTATACAAAATATTAGGTTAAATGAGTGGGAAATAGTGATAGTTTTACCACTCATCACACCCCCAAACCTAACATTTTGCTAGTCCTCGAGCAAAACATAAACGTCTTTAAAATTTAACTAAGCCACTTTCGTAGGGATCATAGTTGCATTTAGCGTATGCAACAAGCCTTTAAACCCCTAGGTGTCCCTAGTGGACGAGTTGTAGTCTCGTGAGGGTTTACAGCAATGATACCCACAAACATTTTACAAAAGTAAAAAGGTAGTAAAACTAATGCACACAAAAAGCAAAAAGACAAGCGAAAAGAGAATAAAGAAGTTAGTGACTAATTAGGTGAAACTTCTACTCCATGTTACTAGTTGTTTTGTTTCTTTCTAAATTACTAAATAAATAAATTCTCCGATTATTTTTACCATTCTCCATATACACAGCCAACAAAATATTAATCAACTCATTTTTGCCCACATCAGTCATAATTGCAGTTGATAAGAGAGTAATATTTTTGTCCTAAAGTTCTATCAGATTTCACACCTTTTAGTAGCAATGAAATAATTTTTCTCATTTTTCTGATTTTTTCTTTGATTTTTTTTATTTATATACAATATCTTCCATCTATGTAACGAGTGTTGGGTCGGTGGCTCCCAAACCAGTTGGCTTTAGGGCACCAGGTGTTAAGACACCCCTACGGACTTAATTACCCAGACTTCAGATATATATATTTTTTGTAGCATCTTTGATCCATGTAGCGAGCTTTGGGCCAATGACTCCCAAACCAGTTGGTTTTAGGGCACTAGATGTTAAAACACCCTTACAGACTTAATAACTCGAATCTCAGACGTTTTTTTTTTTTTTTACTCCATCACTTTTTGATATGCTTCCTCCAATTAAACTAGAGCACTGAATATTACAAACTTTTCAATTTTAGCTCATGTCCGTATGTTACTATGTATGTTGATAATACCTGCCAACAGAGCATATGAAGATCCATTTTAGTCCGTTTTATGGAGAATTTACGAATTAAATAATTCAAAAGGAAATAAACAAAAATTAACTTGCTTCAAAATAGGTTCGAGATACGTCTCAGGAGTAGAAATTCCTTACTCGGCTATCTCTTACCAATTCACCTTTTTAGTCAAAATAAAAACACAAAAATGCAAAATATTTTTGTAATTTTTGAAAAAATTTCAATTTTTTTGTATTTTTCGAAAAATTTTGGACTAAAAATAAAAATAACACACAAACTAAAAACAAGGTACTAATCAACTAATTCCCTCCCCCAAACCTAAATGAGACATTGTCCCCAATGTCTTAAACAGTAAAAGGAGAGTTAGAAGGTCGTACCTGGTTAACTGAAATTTTACAGGAAAAATTACCGATTAAGATTTATGTCCAAATTATGATTCTTACCACGATTGCTATTTGACCATTTTTCATTAAAAATTTTGGCAGAATCACCTCTGTTTTTCCACAAATCCTCAACAACACAAAACACTCAATCACCAAACACTCCAAATATCAATCTTTCTCCACACTTCGCCCCCAATTACTATGAATCAATTTGTCAAATATCAACACTTCGCAATTCCAATTCTCGCAATACCAAGTCATAATCAACCAAATCACCAAATTCAATCCCAATTACCAAATCAAATTTTTATCAAATCATTACCATAATTTCAATTTTGATTTTGGCAGTGGAGGATACGGATCAGTTTGGACTTGGGTTGATTTGTTGCTTTTCGGTTTTGGTTGTGGGTTCGGCAAAGGTGGCTCTTGGCTGGTACAGGTGCGGCGAATGGTGGATGGTTCGGCAATGGCGCGATGGGGGTTTGGCTAGGGTCGTTGGTGGCTTGGTTTCTGGTTACTCTCGGTGGTTTCACGGTGGTGGTGCGGTTCAGGTGAGACAGTGGCAGTCTTGGTGGATCTCGGCTTGGTGGATCTCGGCTTGGGTGATCTCGGTCTAAGGCTCGGCGACTGGTGGTCTCGGCTCTATTGGTTCTCGGTGGCTACTCACGGTGTGGATCTCGGTTGGCGAAGACTCGATCACGGTGATGAAGGTAGTGGCTCAGTCACGGTAAGGGTGGCTCGCGGTGGTTGTTGGTGCGGCTGGATCTAAGTGGGGGTGGCTGGATCTCGGTGATTCACGGTCGGTCTGGGTTTGTCTCGGCTTGGTCTTGGTTGATGGTTGAGGATGAAGGTTGGCTATGGGTGTTGCAGTGTTTGAAGATTTGAAGAAGATGAAGAGTGAAAGGAGATGCTGTCAACGCCCTGTTTTGTGTCTCTGAATCGAGTTAGCGTCGCGACGCCGAAGTTTGCCTGGCGTCGCGACACTCGGTTCTTTAGGGTTAGGGTTTTGACGTGGTTTTTTTTTTTGGCAAAACCATGTCTTGTGACGGATAAATCCATATGGATACGTCTTAAGAGCTGACTCTTTACTCGGCCATCTCTTCTGGATTGACTTTGTATCTTCGTGATTTTGTCAAATGTTTATTTTGAAAATCCCGCTTGTACTGGCCTGCTTTGTTCTGAAAAATTCCGTTTTTATTTTTCCTGCAAAACTAACACACAAAATTAAAAAGTTCACACAAAATATGAAAAACAAATTACAACAAATTGCATGGGTTGCCTCCCTGCTAGCGCTAAATTTTTCGTCTTCAGCCAGACGTGACAGAAATCTATTTGTCAAGGAGGTTTCAATGTTGTTTTGGATGTCCGATTAAAGACAATCCCGTGAGCGTTGCTTTTGAAGGGTCTCTTCCAACGGTAAAGTGGCAAAAAGAATTTTTTCTCATTCAGTGCTTGTGCCACCTTTTTACTCCTTGTTGTTCCAGTGGTTCCTGAAAAGAAAGAAAGAAAATTAGGAGGTCTCGTATGGTGCTTGACTTGAAATGGAAGTTCCATTTTGTCAAGCTTCTGGGCGATATCTTTGATTTGTACTCCCCAAAACAGCGATGTTTCTCCTGAATGCTCTAGATTTTCAATTTGGTCTAACAGTTGCTCCTCCATTTGCTCTGTTTCTTGCTCCACCTGAGGATGAAAAGATGTGTCTGACATTAGGTCTTCATCCTCTGATCTGAGTGAAATGATTGGCTCAAGTAGATCTTTTTCAAACATTTGTGCAATGGAATCTCCAAGATCTTCATTTTGAGGATTGAAAGTTTGATCCTCCGTTGTTGGTGCAGTTGGTATAAATAGATCAGCTTCCTCCTCGTCAGAGTCAGAATAATAAAAATCAAATCGAGACTTTGCCGGTTCGGGCTCCTGAACTGATACCTCTAGTTGTTGATACTGCTCAGCCTCCTCCTCTGTTGAAGTGTCATCTGAAAATGGTTCTTGAGGTATGTAGTTCTGGTTTTCTGTTAATTGTCTGATCTGATCTGTCATTCTCTGTATGGATTCTGTGTTACTCTGAATTTGTGCATCAAATCGAGCTGCTTGTTCTTTGAACATGTGAATCAATTGATCTTCCTCGGATGGTTCTGGTTCTTGATAAGGATCGAAGGAAGATGGTGGATAAGATGGAAAATGTGATGGTTCTTCGTACCATGAATGATTTTGATAGCTCTGCCACCCTGGATTGTAATTGTACTCGCAATAATCTCTTGGGTGGTTACCATTACATATGTCACATCTCCCCATTGCATTCTGTTGAGCAAATGTAATATTGCTTGGTTCTGGCATCCAGTGATAATTGTTTGGCTGGACAACAGGCCTCAGAAAACCGGACTGTTGCTCCCAGATGTGGGGTGTACCTACTTGTAAAGCTCGTGATCTTTCAATCTCCCAGTAATGTTCCATTTTTTAAGTCACCTGAAAACAAAAGAAAGAAAGAAAAATTACAGATAAAAATAAAGAAAATTAGATACAGGTATCTAATTATAGGGAGAAGGGAACTGATTGCTTGATTGATTTGGTTGATTGTAGATTTGCTAAGTAACAAAATAAAAAGATAAAAGAAAATACTAAGAAAAATAACAAAAGACACAAAGATCTAGGGTTGTGAATCATTCTAATATCATTTAAAAGATGAAGTGATTATTTTATGTTTGTGTAATAAATCGGTTTACTAACCTGGAACACTAAATTATGTAAAAGCCTCTTCCGATAGTCAACTACAAATACCCAGTTTAACCCAATTGAACCATATGTCTATGTCAACAAAATTACCTGGATTCATTAAGATTAAGTTCCAATTATGGCTACCCCGCCCGACAGGTATATTCCTATCCTGTAAGGAAATCTATTAAAAGGGTTATCTATCCTCAAGGAAGATCGTGGGCTATTCAGTCTAAGGCTGAAACCTAAAATCCCTATGTCTAGTTCATTTTAGATTTATCAGATTAATCTTATTGGTGATCAGACAACAAGAAGCATTAAGCTTAAGACTTAATAAGTAAACTTTTAAATTACCCAAACTATAAAATAATCCCTTATAAACCGGTGATATTAAAAATCATCACAACCCCAGATAACTAACACATAACTAGGGCTAGTAAAAACATAAAAGTAAAAGACATAAAGTAAAAGCTGAAAAATAAATTACAATAAAATAAAATGTTAAGGTAAAAGGAATTACTTTTACTACTACTAATTTAGATATCTCCCATAAAATAATATATAAACTTGTGATAATATTACCAACTGACCAATCTGGCGGTATCCTGATTAAGTCAAATTAAGTCCAACCAGCCATTAAGGCGGAACCAAAATTAAATTTACCAACCGACCAATCTGGCGGTATCCTTGATTAGTCAGGGTTAAACCAGATTAAAATTAAATTACCAACCGACCAATATAGCGATATCCTTTATTAAGTCAATATTTTAAATAGTTAATATATTATTTTTAAGGGAGATTAATCTAAATAGCAATAGTAAAATAATTACCTTTCACCCTAGCTGGGGAAGTTACCTCATCATAGTGAATAGTAAAAACTGTAAAAAGTAAAAAGTAAAAATTAAATTACTATTATTACAAAACATAATTAAAATTATTTACAAAACAAATAAATTAAAAACTAAAAAACTAAAAAAATCTATAGAGAGAAACTCTCTCTTTAGGTAGAATTCAAGAGAGAGAGGTGTGTCGAATTCTGAAATATGAATCTGAATTTATAGGCAAAATTTGGTTTCCAGCGTCGCGACCCTGGAACAGTGAGACGTGGCACAAGGACAGCTTGACACGTGGCGATTCGGATAAGAGGATAAGGCGACACGTGGCGAGGCGGCTAAGACTCAATTATTATGCTGACATCATTGATAACGTGGCGCTGACGTGGCAAGGCGGCTGAGATCAATTGTCGGCACCATAAGATTGCGACACGTGTCGCTCTGTGATTGGCTGATGAAGACGTGGCGCGTTGACTCGGTTGACCTGTTGACGTGGCTGATGATGTGGCAACACGCATGGCAAAGTTGACTCATTGACCGATGACATGGTGCTGACATAGGATGACACGTGGCACACGTGGCAATTGTGAGTGTCGGCACCGTAGGATGATGACACGTGGCACGGTGCACGTTAGTGGATCGACTCTGATGGTGACACGTGGCACGGCGCATTTTAGCAAAGTCAAACTTCTCAAATTCTGACCCGTTGACCCGGCGCACGTTAGTAGACTCTGGTGCATGTTAGGCGTCGCGACGGGGGAAATTACCAAAATGCCCTTTTTGCCGATTTTCACTGTTTTGCTCCAAATCACCTCCAGAATGTCCTGAAACTTTATTTATCTACAAAATAACACAAAACACATCAAAATATTCACAAGACTCAAGAAACTATACAAAATATTAGGTTAAATGAGTGGGAAATAGTGATAGTTTTACCACTCATCAGAAGGACAAAAAAGTGAAGGAACTAGAGGAAAATATAGCTGCTATTTCTTTTACTGCTGTTTTTGAATGTTGGTCTGCAGACGCATCAATTGTCATTGAAACTTGCTTTGCAAAAATCTCAAAATACAGAACTTAGAAATGAATTTGAAGGTTAGTGGCACAAATTTTATATTGTAATATATCATCCATTTGATCTATTTTGATAATTTTTATGCTGTTGCTTGCAGGACTCTACAAACTAATGGAGGAGCTGACGGATGATGTAGAGAGATTAAATGAAACGGTATCATTCTTCCCATTGATTGTCCATTTATTTTTTTAATTTACTTTGATTAAACTTTAAACATAGCATACCCAAGGTTTCACAACTAGGCAACTCAATGCACTGATAACTTGCCTAATTGTAAATGAAAACGGAAAGGGTAATGAAGCTGACAAGCATTAAAAGTCTAAAACTTCATTTTCTTCGTTCTTGAGCTTCCGCACTCCGATTTGGTCCTCGTTTTTTTCCTACGGACTCGTATTGGAATGTAGTTTTCATTAAAATATTTTAAAATAGGGTAATTCAGAATTGGACCGGAACTGGACCGGAACCAGATTGGAACCGAATAATAGGGTACCCTGTTTAATTGGGTAGGTTCCGGTTCCACTTAGTGCGGAACCGAATTTTTCCGGGTAGGTTCCGGTTCCATGCGGAACCGGAACCGAAATCGGTTTTGCTCACCCTTAATTTTATACATATAATGAACCGGTCCTTAATTCTTGATGTCGATTATTCGTTCTTAATGGTGCCCGTATTGAATCCTGCATGCTAAGGGATCTTATTACTTTATTTTTTTTAGATTATACGGAAAGATTCCACGGAAATACATTAAGGTACTTAGGATAGTTGTGGTATTTTCTACTCTTGAAGCCCCACTAAAGTCATGTACTCGAAGAAATCACTATAGGCGATGTTCTCAAAACTGAGTCCACTCAAGTCTCGATCTTTTTTTCAAATAATATACTTAATAAATTATTCTGAAGTCTGAGTGTCTTCGGTGGAGTTTCCAGTTGACCTGTAGTGCCGAAGGTATTAGAACTAAGTAAGTTTATTAGTCTATATAAGTCAATCTTTGGTTGGTCCTTTCGATATTTGAATCCATCGGCTTAACATTGATTCATACTTAATTAATTAATTTTTTTGCTCATTTTTAAGAGAGATACTCTTATTATAATCTTATTTTATGTATTATCCAATCTAAATATTCTAAACCGGGTATGGTCGTTATTAACGTACTATGTCCTAAAATCCTTTGTATCTTCTGCTAACATTTCTCAAACTGATAGGTGACTAGTACTAAGTTCTGGCGATATCTAAGAATCGAGTTGATTTTCAAGAATCAAAATCTTGGATGACAAGGAAGTACTAATATTTGAAAGAACGAATTACTTATGGTTGGGGTTTATTTGGCCTCTTATCGAAGAAGAGTCAAAAGAAAATGAGGAGATTCCCAAATTTCAAGATTAGTAAAAACTTTGTTGTAAACAGCACTTTTGGACCTCCTCTACTATTTTATCTAAAGGAAATGGATCATTGTAAGTTGACAAACCAATCTCGAAAAAAAATGAAAAAAAAAAAAATGAAATCCGATGGATTTGGATTTAGTGCTGAATTTATTATAATTTATAATTTATAATTAGTCAATGAAAATTCATATATAATTGAATCTTAACAATCCATTACTATATATATACGTGGCGGAAGATTATTAAAAACACAACATAGTTCAATTTAATACTAGATCTAATTTAATTCCTATATAATACTATAATAGTACTCGAATTGTATCATCTTTTTGTATATAAGTTTTGCTTTAGAGAGGTTAAAAAGTTGGACTTTATAATTTTTTATATCTATGCAAGTGTTTGGGTTTAATAGGGTTATGTAAGATTAAATTAAAGTGTTGATAATTGATTTCTGTTCCAGAAAATAATGGGACCTTTCCCGAATAATCTAATATTGAATATGTAAATTTTTATTTGGCAGGAAAATTGTACAAAAACAAAATAAGAATACAAGAAAAAAATAAAGAACACGAGGATTTACCTGATTTAGCACTAGGCCTACATTTACGGGAGAGGATAAGAGAAATTTCCATTGTGTCAAAAGAAATACAATATGTGAGTTTCCTCATGTGTGAATGAGAAAGATCATTCAAAAGGATATGTCAAATTATGGAGCCTAGTCTACCATTTTACAGATTTAGTTTGCCTTATTCCAATAAGATTTATATTCCATAATTTTGGTAGGATTATGATTCCCTCCTCTACTAGGATACTCCATTGTTGCTTATATGAATCAGTTTAATACTCTTTTCATATGACATTAGTAGATTAGCAGATTATTCTAAGCCACTTAAAAATTTAGTAGGTGCTATGTATGTGTCATTAAATCTGCGAAGATCAACAAGAGACAGCGAGAAAAGGGACACCTTTTTACTAAAAGCAGCTAAAATAAGGAAGACATTAAGAACGTCTTTGGTATTAATTTGAAAATGAGAAAAATAGTTGTTCATGGAAAAACTAATAATTTTTTTATGAAAATAATTTTTTTTTCCAAAAATACTAGAAATCACAAACGGTTGGTTTCAATTCTTACTTATAAATTTATTTTTTAATTTTTTTAAAGAAATTTTTTTAAAAAGAAATTGTTATAAGTTATTACATATTTTACTTTCATTTTTATTTTTATATGTCTGAAATTTATAGTTTTCTCTATCAAAAATCTAAGGTGGCGTATGTTTTTCTTTGAACACTGAATAAATCTGAATGTGTATAGATTTGAATACATATGTGTTAATCATAATTTTTAAAAATAAAAAAATAACTATAGATGTTTGAAAACTAGTAATCTGACTTTTATGGCCTTTAAACTATATTCACTTTATTTTTATCCACATGTTATATAAACGCTTAAATTAAAATTATTTGGGAAATTTACAAAAATAACCAACTTCATTTATCCAATATAAAAAGTAACCAACAATCTCAAAAATATAATTAATAATAAAATTCAAAAAAATATCAATTTTATCCTTTATTATAAATATCTTATAACTTTTATCTCTCTCATTTTCACTCACTCAAACCCTAATCTCCTAAACTGTCATATGTTCTAGCGAGAACCGAATATTCCAGTGACCTAAGAGGACTCTGGTGACGGCAGTGATGATGACGTGGTGGTGGGGCATGCAGATTTGGTTATTTTTTGTGAAAAAAATTCTACTTTTAACTTCGTAAGTAATGTAATCCATTTCAAAAGGTTTTAAATTTCGCATATATTCCAAATGTGTGTTTGTTGTGAGTGTTTTCCAAGTGTTTTTACTAGATTTGGTATTTAAATATAAAGATTTTGAGTTAATATAATGTTGGTAATATTCCCACATCAAATCATTGTAAAAATACATGACAGTATTTTGATATAATGGGCGCCCATGAGGATGCCCATTAACTTGTGTGGGCTTCCACGCATATGGCTTTCGCGCGATGCATGGGGTGGTTGCGCAAGAAGTACGGCTTTCGTGGGGACGCCCGCGCAAGAAGCTGAGTGCCCACGTGGACAAGACGCTCGACAAGCTATGCGTCCGCAGTTGATGGTGAGAATTGCGGATCCCCAGTTTCCCCTCCGATACCAAATTCTTCTGATTGTCTTGATGGTGAGAACTCCTAACTTTCATGAAAATTATCTGCGTTAATTTTTGAAAGTGTCAAATGAGACTTTATCGAAACTTTAGGATATGTCGTCAGATAAAAGGAGTCAACCTGTGGTTTCCTGCTTGAGAATTTAGTATCAATAGAGGTTTAACAATTTCATCACTCATAATGTCCACGGGGAATCATTCGCGATCATGCGTATCAAAAGTGAATTTAAAATATGTCTTCATAAACACACCGTCTTCATTTGAAATATTATCGATTGTCGCAAATACTTTTCAATTATCTGATCAAATGTAATATCATTCAGAACAACAATCACAATTTTTATTCCATCATCATAATTCACTCTACCATTTTGTGAAGTTATCCATGATCCATCGTACCATATCTTCAACACAATTAAACCCATTGAACCTGTACAATCACAAAAAATAAATGCATTTTTTATTTTTAATTTAAAAAGTGAAACTTTGTCTTTTGAGCACCAACATGGGCTCCAGGTGCCTACGCTGACGTCAACATGCATTGCCAAGACTTTTGGGCGTCAATATAAGAAAATAGGCACATGTGCGGTCGTCTGCTTCTACCTATGCATGCGGGTGCCCGCACAAGAGTATGGGCTCCCATGTGGGCACAAATGCAAGAAAATGGGTACCCACACAATAATATAAGTGCCCACGAGAGGACTCAAGCACTAGCATGGGCACCCCAGCGACATACAGATTACCCACTGTAAGATTTAACAGAAATTATGAAAATTAAATGTTACTAATCTTATTTGATTAGAAAAACCTAGAAATGTGTTAAGAAGAATATGATTCTTAAACCAAGTCGAGTTGCCTCTCTCCTTAAGAACTTATTAGCCCCGCCTCGGTGCTCTACAAATTTCTTTTGGCTAACGTTCTCCCATGATTACTTGGATGCTTCTTGTAGAAGGGGCACTCATTTCTTCAAGAACTTGAACTTATGAAGAATAGTGGAAACTCTCTCAACCCTTAGACTCATTAGAATGAATAAATTTTTGGATGCTTGAAAATGAACCTAAGAATCCTTTTTGTAGGAAATTCTCTAATATTTATTAAAAATATAAGAGAGACATGTCCCTTAAGAAGTGTCTTATGGGAAGGGCATAAAGATTAAGAGACATGTCTTATAAAGTGAATATATGTCTCTCTAGGCTTCAAAAGGCATTAGGAAGGGGAATAACCCTTAGGGTTACATCATATACCAAAGGGTGCCCATAAAGGTACCCATCCATGCCTATAAAAATGGCTCTTGGGTTCATTTTCAAAGATTTAAAAATTCATTCATTCTAAAGAGTCTAGGGGTAGAGAGAGTTTCCACCATTCTTCCTAAGTTCAAGTTCTTGAAGAAATAAGTGTCACTTCTACAAGCAGCATCCAAGTAATTTTGGGAGAACGTTAGCCACAAAGAATCCGTAGAGGCGGGGCTAATAAGTTTTTAAGGACAGAGACAACTTTACTTGGTTTAAGCATCATCTTCTTCTTCAACACATTTCTAAGTTTTTCTTATTTTTCCAAGTTATATATTAATGTTTTATAATAAGAATTTTGATTGTATGATGTATGTTGAAAATTGATTAATAACACATATTGAACAATAATCTTAAGAAGTTAGCAATTTCTATGTGTTGTTAAACCTAATTTTGCATGTTTCAATGCTATTTTTCCTAGAAATTGTATTATGTGCATGAAAATTACGTAGAGGGCGTTCGAATGCCCGACAAACACATAAGGAAAATACTCTATAATTCGACGTTTCGTGCAAACACGTATTCAAACGCTACTCGAACATAAGTCCTCTGGAATGTTTTGTTCGAACGCGTTTACAAACACTACACGAACGTGAACTCACTCGTTCGAACGCAAATCCTCTGGAAAGCTTCGTTCGAACAGCTGAACGAACATGACACTAATGCAAGTTAATCTTGGAATTTTTTATATTGAAAATAATAACATAGACTTAGATCAATTTATATTATCTTGATAACTGTCATATAATATTGATCGGCGTGATCACACACGTATAATGCTAGCGCACGTATCGTTCAAGTAGTATAAAATATATCGATCTCACGAGGACTTAATACCTAAGCTATTAATTTATGAAGTCAAATGTTTACGAGTATCTAATAGATTGGTGGTTTGATTGGATGATGACTTAAAACTAAAACAAGTTAATAAAACAGTACGAAAGTGAATTAAAGGTAAAATCAATATTATTAAACTATATAGGGTTGTGAATTCTTCCAATATCTTTTAAAGATGAAGTAGTTATTTCACGTTTGTGTAATATATTGGTTTATTAACCTGGAACACAAATTTATGCAAAAGCCTCTTCCAATGGTCAGATACAAATACCCAATATAACTCAATTAATAATATTTCTATGTCAACCATGTTACCTGAATTCATTAAGATTAAGTTCCAATTATGGCTACCCCCGCCCGACAGGTATATTCCTATCCTGTAAGGAAATCTATTAAGGGTTATCTATCCTTAAGGAAGATCGTGGGTTATTGACTCTAGTGCCTTAAACCTAAAATCTATTTTCCAAGTTCATTTTAAGTTTACCAGATCAATCTTATTAATGGCTAGTTAACAAGAAGTATTGAGACTAAGGCTTAATAAATAAACCTTTATATTACCCAAACCGTAAAATAACCCCTTATAAACCAGTGATATTGGAATTCATCACAACCCCAGATAATATGTTTAGTTACAAAACATACTTAGGATTACTAAACACTTAATTAAACAAAACATCATAAAAAAATAACTTGGAGATAAATAAAAGTAAAATTACAATAATGAAAGAAAATGATGGGGTTAGAGGATCCACTTTTAATATTTCAAAATTAGAAATCTCCCTTATCGTCAATGTTTACCGATTAATTAATTATATTTAACCAGACCATAAAGGCGGAAATTCCATTTGTCTCAATTAAATCCAACCGACCGTATAGGCGGTAACAAGGTTATTACCTAAACCGACCATATAGGGAGAAACTAAGTCTGGAATGTAAAACCGACCATATAGGCGGTAAATAAGGTTATCACCTAAATCGACCATATAGGCGGTAACTAATTAATCCAAATTTTAATTAAAACAATGAAGATTAATCTAATTTATTAAATTAAAAGTCTCAACTTTTCACCCCAACAAAATGAGATTACATGCTCATGCTGTAAATGAAAACACACAAAATTTTATTAATTAAATAAAAAGAAAATACAAGAAAACTTAAATAAATATACAAGACACTTTCCTTTAGGTTTTCATGGAGAAATTCCTCCATAGAAAGCATGAAAAATTTACAAAGTTTAGCTTGATATTTATAGGCAAATCTAAAGGCTTCCACCAATTGCTCCACCAAACATGGCACCAAATATGGCACAAAATACTCCACCAAACATGCAAGCATGTTTGATGGAAGTTTGACAATTTTTTTTTTATTTTGAAAATGACTTTAATAATTACATATAACACACTTTCGAATATTTTATCCATTTTGGTCATGGGCACCTCAGAATTCGAAGTTATTATGAGCTTCAAAATTGTAGATCTTTGAGTCTTCTTTAATCTGGAACTTGAATCACCTCAATCCGATATCGGAGTAAAAGGTTATGACCAAAATACGACAATTGCGCAAAGTTGGAATTTCCGAAATTGTACTTCGTTAGTACGCCATTTCAAGTTTCCAATCTCCAAAATCAAAATGTCAAGTCCATTTTTTGCCCTTATTTGTTCCACATTTCATCCTAAATGATTCCATCGAGTCCTAATTTTATTTTATCTGCAAAATAAACTAAAACACATCAAAATGTTCATCAAACCCGAGAAACTAAACAAAATATTAGGTAAAAGGGGCGGTAAATATTGATATATTTTCCTCTCATCACACCCTCAAACCTAACATTTTGCTAGTCCTCGAGCAAAACAACAAAATAAAATACAATAAATAATTAAAATTAAACTAAGCCACTTTCATAGGGATCACGGTTGCATTTAGCGTATGCAACAAGCCTTTAAACCCATAGGTGTCCCTAGTGGCCGAGTTGTAGTCTCGTGAGGGCTTACAGTGACGATACCCACAAACGTCAATCTAATGCACATAAAAGCAAAAAGACAAGAGAAAATAGAATAAACAAGTTAGTGACTAAACAAGTGAAACTTCTTATCCAAGTTAGTATTTGTTTTATTTCTTTCTAAATTACCAAATAAGTAAATTCTCTGATTATTTTTACCATTCTTCATATACACAACCAATAGGGTATTAATCAAATCATTGTGCCCACAGTATTCATAAGTGTAGTTGAAAAGAGAGTAATATTTTTGTCCTAAAGTTATATCAGAATTCACACCTTTTTAGCAATCGATTTATTATTTTTTTTTTGCATAAAATAAAGAAAATTACATCTTCAATCCATGTAACGAGCTTTGGGCCAGTGACTCCCGAATCAGTTGGCTTTAGGGCATTAAGTGTTAAGACACCCCTATGGACTTAATTACTCGGATTTCAGATGTTTCTTTTTATTTTTATAACATATTTGATCCATATAGCGAGCTTTGGGCCAGTGATTCCCAAGCCAGTTGGCTTTAGGGCATTAGGTGTTAAAACACCCCTACGGACTTAATGACTCGGATCTCAGACTTTTTTTATACACACTTTTTTTTCTTTTTCTTTTTTTTTTTTCTTTGTTTTCTAGATGCTTCCTCCAATTAAACTAGAGCACTGAATATTACAAACTTTTTAAATACATCTCATGGCTGTATGTTACCATGCATGTTGATGATACCTGTCAATTGAACATATAAAGATCCAATTTAGTCAGTATTATGGAGAATTCAAAAATTAAATAATTCAAAAGGAAATAAACAAAAATTAACTTGTTACGAAATATGTTGAGATACGTCTCAGGAGTGAAAATTCCTTACACAGCTATCTCACACCAATTTCACTTGATTAATCAAATTAAAAACACAAAACAAAAAATATATATTTTTTAATTTTTATAAAATTTTTTATTTTTTTTTGAAATTTTTTTACTAAAAATAACACAATAAAAATAAGATACTAGTCAACTATTCCCCTCCCCAAAACATAAATGAGACATTGTCCTCAATGTCTTAAAAAGTAGAAGATGAGTTTAGAAGATAGTACCTGGTTAGCTGAAATTCTAAATCTAAAAAGAAAATTAAAGGTTGAGATCCAGATTTATCCGACGCTTCTTACTACGATCATTATCAGACCAATTAATCTTGGAAAAGATAGGGTCAATTTGTGGTTCAAAAGCTAAAAGTTGGTCAATTAAATCATGGACAGTTCTGGCAGGGAAGAGGATATCTTTTACAGGCTTCGACACGAACCCATTTCTCCGAGCATCATCAAGAAACACACAAAGAAAATCATAAAATCCATCAACATTAAACAGTCTAACCGGTTTTCTGGTTTATGTTCAAGTTCGCCCAAAATAGTACTGTAAAAATTTCATCCATCGTACCCAAGCCACCTGGCAAAGCAATAAAAGCATCATCACAGTTAATCATTTCCACCAGTCGTTCAGACATACCTGGCACAATTAGTTCCTATTCGTTTGACAGTCCTATAAGATTTGCCTCCGCCAAAGGTTTTGGGATGATTCCCAATACTTGACTGTCTTCTTCCTGTACAGCCCTTGAAACGATCCCCATTAGTCTAAGATTGCCACCGCCATATACTAAGTGCATATTCCTTTCAGCTATGACTCGACCCAATTCCTATGCTGCTTTAACAAACTCTGGCTTAGAACCAACACTAGTACCACAAAACACACAGATATTTACAACTCGTCTTCTTGAAGTGGCTTCCATTTTTTTTTTATGTATTTGTTTCTCAAGTCTGAATGCCTTCAAGAGTGTAATGATGAGTTGAATTTATAGAACCTGAAAAAGGGTGAGTAATAATAGCACTAGTTCATGTCAAATGACAATTATTAGCTAAAAAGTAAAATATATCGTGAAATTTAAAAAATCTGGATCTTGTCGGAGAAAATAAAACAAATCTTAATTATTAGATAAATAAAAAGAAAATAATATTTACAAGAAGTAACAGCTTGAATTACGTCTATGTGTCAGGGACATGCTTCCCATCCAATTTTCTTATAAATTGGCAAACATGGTCTTTTAAAGTCAGATTCCTGAGACTTAAATGTTGTCTTTCTTTTCGAATTATGTATATAACATGTGAATTACATGATGCATATATCCATTGGAATGCGTCTCAAGAGTCTTAGATATGTCATCTAAAGACTCCTTACTCAAGCCATCCCTAATGAATTTAATTTTATCTTCACGGTTATCGAACACCATTCCTAAAGAATGACAACGAGTATTACATGTCATACGTGCACATTTATAGCAAACACCCATTCTTTTAGCTCTTCTCTTTTTAGCATAGGTGTTTCTTCCTAAACCAGGCAGATATGAAATAAAAGAGTCAGAGGACTCACCTGCCATTTGGACCCGTGCTTCAATTAACCAACGAATGTCATTAGGAATACCTTTGATCATCAGAAGTCTCATTCGTTCCAAGCGAGCTTTGCAGACTTTCATCAGAGATTTTTGAGGGAGAGAAGGAAATTGCTTGTGAAGATTTGTGAGAACTTCTTCCATCCTAAATTTTGACTTTACCTACAGAAATTAAACACACAAAAATAAAACACACCAAATCTGAATATATACACGAATTGCATGGGTTGCCTCCTAGCTAGCGCTAAGTTTAACGTCGTCAGCTAGACATGACTGCCCGAACGTTAGGCTGGATCTGAAAGTGTAACACTTTATTTTTGTCGTTCAAATGATTCTCCCCAGTAGTGCTTGACACGCTGGCTGCTTACCCTAAATGTATTGTTTGATTTAGGGTTGTATATCTCAAAAACTCCGTAGGGTAACACCTAAGTAATCATAAATGGACCTGACCACTTTGATTTCAGTGTTCCAGGGAAAAGTTTCAACCGTGAATCGTATAATAACACATGCTGCCTTGGCTCCAGTTGTCTGCGCACTATTTTTTTATCATGCCATTTCTTCGTCTTTTCTTTGTACAGTTTAGCATTCTCGTAGGCATGTAGGCGAAATTCCTCCAATTCGTTGAGTTGGTGGAGCCATTTCTCTTCTGCTGCTGGTAGATCAAGATTTAACTTCTTCAGTGCCCAATACGCTTTGTGTCAAGCTCCACTGGCAGATGACACGCTTTCCCAAAAACCATTTGATATGGAGACAAACCGATGGGTGTCTTGTAAGCTATTCGGTAGGCCCATAATGTGTCATCCAGTTTTTCAGACCAGTCATTCCTTGTTGATCCAACGGTTCTCTCCAAGATTCTTTTGATTTCCCTGTTTGAAACTTCAACTTGTCCATTTGACTGTGGATGGTAGACAGTGGCAACTTTATGAGTAACTCCGTATTTGGATAGGAGTGCAACGAAATATCTGTTGCAGAAATATGTTCCTTCATCACTGATAATCGTGCGAGGTGTTCCGAAGCGAGTGAAAATATTCTTTTTAAGGAATTTTATCACCACTTTTGAATCATTTGATGGCAGTGCAATTACTTCAACTCATTTGGAGACGTAGTCTACTGCAACTAGTATGTACAGGTTTCCAAATGATGGAACAAAGGGTCCCATAAAATCAATCCCCCATACATCAAATATTTCTACTTCCAGAATATTTTGCAGAGGTCCTTCATTTCTCCTCGAAATATTTCCCATTCTCTGGCATCTGTCACATTGAAGAGCAAATAAGTAAGCATCTTTAAACAGAGTGGACCAAAACAAACCTCACCGTAGTGTAAGTGTTCCTAGAACATGCCAAGATCGTCTAAGAGTGATTTGTGTGTGAATAAAATCAAAAGATTTGTGGAAAATACTCACATTGATCGGATGAGTTCAAAACTTTTTATGCATTTCGGTGGAAGCTCCAAGTCATATTCTTGAGTGTTTCCAACACTTGGGTGAGTTTCCCTATCACCTTGATTCACTCATTGATGTGCTAGCAAGAACAAAAATTGAAAGAAAATTTTCCCCTCCAAGGTGCAAGGTTTCGGCAATTGAGAGAAATTGGGAGATACGATGAATAGTTGATTGTTTCAAAAAACAAGTTTGTGTTATATATTGTTTCCAAAACCATGTTGGTTAAAAGCAAGTGGTTTTATGAAAACCATTCACTTTACCCAACTACCACATCACCTTTGACAAGTGATGTGACTAGTGGGTCCCACACTTAAATTCAAAATTCAAGTTGGGTGGCTCAACACAGTTCGGGCTCGATTTCGTTTAATCCGATTAAACGAATTTTCCGTCGCGACGTAATTAAATCCAATTTAATTAAATAATAATGCCTTGCAAAATTATTACGAAAGTCGCTTGCGAATTAATTCAAAAATAATTTGTTCGCTTGAATTAAAGTCAAATTTTAATTCCGCGTTGAAATCTAATTTCAATTAATATATCTAATATATTATTTTAGCCCAATTATATAAATTAAATAGAAAAATCCAATTTATCTATTAAATTTATTTTGCCGATTAATTCCAAATTAATCGCGTTTTCTCTTCTCGACGAATTTAATCCAGATAAATTCTTGTCGCAATTAATCCCAAATTAATTCTTTCTCTTTTAATTAATCCCAGAATAATTCATTGTCGTAATTAATCCCAGATTAATTTTCTCTTTCATAATTAATCCCAGATTAATTTTCTGTTCGAGTCAAATCTCAACCCAAGAGATCCCTGGATATGTTGGCAGTAAATACGGTTATCGGACTATCCGAATACGTGCGTACCCGGTACCACGTTCTTACCGATTTACAAGACATGGTTGGCTTATAGCAAAGCACCGTGTCTACCCAATTCTCCAGAAATATACTTTAAAGGAATATGTAATCTTTGTCAGGCGTAGTATACGTAGTATTGCGTATTACGATCCAGTATCGAAATGTCACATGCTAGGACTGAGGCTGGAATTGTGTCTGCCCCGTACGAAGCATATATCAGATCTCTGGTAACTAGTCTCTATAATCGGATAATCATGACCTTGTCATATTATCCCGATAGCTACAGCTTACAAGAGTACCAGTTATGTATCATGCGTGATCATTATCTCCATATAAATGAAGTGATACTTCCATCTTGACATCACATCCAATACACTACGATTCTCAGTATACCTAGAAGAGGCGTACACAAAACCTGTTAAAGCCCCGGACGACCAAAACCAAAGTATATTGATTGTCGCAAGTATTAGCGATGCAAGTCTCTGGTTAAGACCAAATACACCTACCCTGATTCAGATTCCCATAGACACATAGTCATACTACCAATGGGATTCTGCGGGGTCTATCCAGAGCAAAGCTGTTCTCATACCATCGGTAAACACAACCTCCTATAATACTTGCATAAATATCCAATACTTAAATATATGAGAACTATGCCGTTATGCTCCCACAACGCGCACAAGTGCAATACTAGTCTATTCCGCATTATCAATGTCCAGTCTCGATAATACTACGACTAGGGATATTTAATGATTAAACCTTAGTGGATTAATATTATCTCATATCTTATTAATCTGGTACTAATCATATGGACTTTTATCATTTATATATTCAGGTAATCCAATTACAAATGATAAAAGAGCAATTTCCTTTATCACATAGTTAATTTGTACAACAACGCCATGTTCTGTACAAATAGTGATGCTATGGGTCATAATTGTCCAACAATATCCCACTTGACCTATAGCCAATCACTCAAGTGTCTAACACCTGACTATGTACGGGTTGCTCAAATTTCTGCTGAGAAACAGCTTTCGTCAGCGGATTTTCAAGGTTATTATCTGATGCAATTTATTCGATCATCACATCGCCACAATGTATGATCGAACGAATCAGATGAATTAGTCGAAGTACATACTTGGATCATTGATGAGACCGTGGTTCATTAGCCTGTGCTGTAGCCTTGCTCAGCTGCTAACAGAACTACTCCTAATCTAATTTGGATTATATAGATCCAAAATGCTTCTATTGCTGTCTCAGCTGCAGCAATGTTCCGCTTTTATTATTTATTCGGGAACAGTATCTTGCTTGGAAGATTCCCAGCTCACTATTCCGTTATTCAAACTAAATATGTACCCTTATTACGACTTAAAGTCATCTTTATCGGTTTGGAAAATTGCAGCGGTGAACCTGGTTACCTCAAGTTCTCATTCTCCATAAATTAAGAAAGCATCCTTAGTTCGTCTAAGATACTCAGGATGTTCTTTACATCAATCTAGTGACCATCACCTGGATTGGCCTTATAGCGTCTACATATGCTCAAAGCATATGAGACATTAGGTCACATACATTTCAAAAAGATACGAACTCTGGGAGGGTTGTCAGCAGCTTTCTAGATCTATCCCAGTAGATCTTTATTCCTAGAATAAAGCCTGCTTCTCCGAGGTATTCTATGGAGAATTTTAATGAAAGCCAAGCTTTCACCGATTATATTATGGGAATGTTATTTCTAAGAAGCAATACATCATCAACTTATAGGACATTTATTGTCAGTGCACTCCCACTAACCTTCTTATATACACAAGAATCATATTCGTTTCGAATGAAATCATATACCATTATGATCTCATCAAAACGTTGGTTCCAAGAACACAATGCTTGCTTCAATCCATAAATGGATCGATTTAACTTGCAAAACTTGTTTGCATGTTTTGGCACGACAAAACCGTCAGGATGTTGTAAACATCCTCCAAAAAGGTTTTCGTGAAGGAAAGCGGTTTTGACGTCCATATGCCATATTTTATAAATGAAATATGCAGCATTAGCAAGCATTATCCAAATGGATTTAATCATGGCAACAAGTGAAAAAGTTTCGTCTTTATCAACATAATATTGATGATGATACCATTTCGCTACAAACCTAGCTATGTACATTTATATATTGCCATCCATGTATGTATTCATTGAAGACACATTTAGTACCAATAGGCACAATGCCTTCTGGTATATCAACCAGTGTCCAAACTTAGTTGGTATACATGGAATCCATTTCAGACTTCATGGCTCTTTTCCATAAAATGAGTCGATACCTTGTATCACTTCCTCATACGCAGCCGGTTCGTCTTCCTCAACCGGTACCCATACCTCTTAGGTTGTTTTCTGACTCTCTCCGACTTATGCGGTTCTTGTGTATTCGAAGATTATTGGTACAGTTTCATCCCTGATGAACTGTTGGTGTTCCGTGAGGACTCGGTGCCTGGAGCAGTATTACTCTGATTTTCATCAAGTTTTACTTTCCTCCTACTTACCACTGCATATCAGAATTCCTCTTAGGAAAACCGCATGGAGAGCAACAATTACATTTTTCTCTTGTGAGTTGTATAAGTACTATACTTTGGTTTCCCTAGGACAACCTACAAATAGGCACTTATCCGATTTGGGTTCTAGTTTGGTACCATCCAAACATTTAGCGTATGCCCAGCATTCCCAAATCTTCAGGAATGGGAAACCCGATTTCTTTCATGTTCATATCTAATATGAAGTCTGTCTAACAGATTTTTATGGAACCTTATTCAAAATATGTATTGCACTGTTTAATGCATATCCTTAGAAGGAAATTGGTAGCTCAGAGCGACTCATCATTAACCTTACCATGTCCAATAAAGTTCGGTTTCTCTGTTCGGACACACCATCAAATTGAGGTGTCCCGTGAGGAGTCCATTGTGAAAGAATACCATACTCTTTCAAGTAATCTTGAAACTCATATGTTTAAGTATTTTACACTATGGTCCGACCGTAATATTTTTAATACTTTTACCGGTCTGTTTTCTTACTTTGTATCGAAACTCTTTGAATTACTCAAAAGTTTCTGACTTGTGTTTCATAAGATACACATAACTGTAACGCGATGCTACATCCGTAAAGGTTACGAAGTATTTATATCCACCTCTAGCCTAGCTAGACATGGGCCCACTTACGTCACTATGAACGAGGGCTAACAGATCGGTGGCACTTGCACTTTTACCAATTAAAAGGTGTTTTAGGATTTTTTCCAAATTAACTAGATTCATAGACATCATTTGAATTAGAATCAAATCCGTCCTAGTATCCACTCTTTGAAAGTGTGGATATACGAGTCTTGTTAATGTGTCCCAGACAACAATGCCACTTTTAAGTCTCAACAGATTTATTCAGTTTGAGCTTTTGTTTGTCATATTATATGTTTGAGATTCATTTATATTCTAAATATAAATGCTGTTATTCAAATCTAATATGTCTATCTCAATATCATCTTTATAAACAAAACACTTAGTGTTTTAGAATATAAAGGTATACCTGCAACGGGTTAAACTAGATACATAGATAATGTTCCTAGTCAAACTAGATACATTATAACAGTTTCCTAATTTAAGTACATGCCCAAATGGCACTTAGGTTTCTACGGCCAAAATAGCGACTCTCGTCCCATTTTCGACTCATAGGTCGATCTCAACTTAAGCCAGTCTCCTGCTTATCAGCAGATCCCGCACATCAGTATATATATTTATGTATCACATGCAGTATTAGAAATCCAATTTTAAAACCAGCAGTGGCCATTTTATAACAAACATACCTGAAGCCGGAGCCTTGCTCGTCTTCACTTCCTTCATGTCTGCCTTTATCCATACGACAGACACGCTTCCAGTGACCCCGTTTGCCACAGTTTAGGCAGACATCTTGGGATATGTCCTTTGTCTTCCCAGAAGACTGTGATGATTTTGCCTTTTCCCTTTTTCACATCCCCAGAAGCCTTCGGCCAAGCCTTGGACTTCTGAGATGTCGAGATAAGATGCGCCTTGCGCTTCTTGCCCTTTTGCAAGCTTTGGCTATGTCTCCTTGAGCATAGCCATTAACTCTCCAAGAGTTTTCTATTGCAATTAGTACTTCCAAGATCTAAGAATAGATCTATGAAGATCCTTCAATTTCAACATCATGGTATAAAGATCTAATCCTTAGTTTTGACGACAAAATCAAAGTATCATTGTAACAAGCATAACGGATTGAGCACTAAAGTTATCATCACCAAGAGTCTTCCAAAGCTCATGCTCTACTATTTGCTCAACTTCGGGCTCAGGCTCGAGATGTCACTCTATCAAATAAAGTAACTTCTCGGCTCCCAGGACTATCCTGAGGTTCTATTCCCAATTTGAAAATTGAAGCCGCTTAAAGAATTTTTCACCAAGGATTATGTTTTAAACGCTAATCTTTCAGTTATCTTGATTCCAATAGTCCAACTATCCAATCAACGATTTCAGGAACAATCGAATATAATGATTTCTATAGTCTAACTATATAATCAACTATTATTTGATTGGTTAAATTCAAATATATTGATTACTATAATCTAATTATATAATCAACTATAAATGAAGTAGTTTGAATACAGTCCAACTGTTCAATTAAAACAATAATTGAATATTAGTCCAACTAATATATTTATAAATAATTAATGACGAAAAATGAAATAAGCGCGTATTGGCAAGTATCTAAACGAAATTGCAAATTTAATACTTGCCTCCCACTATTTTTCGGCGAGCCTCTAACACTATGTGGAGTACTCAGGAAACCTAATTTCCTAGTGGGCTAGGATCCCGTTAAATAACACACAACCTTGAATTTGGCCAACAAATTGTATGAAACTTAACCAGGTAGATCTTAAGATTAATTGGATCACATCCAATTCCTAGATCCAGTAGGTGGACCTCAAAGTCCGAAACATATATCCAATATATGCCAATATATCCAATATGTTGCCTAACATTTTTCCTCTGAATCAACTAAGCCTTGGCTTTGGCTCAACAAGCTTAATGAAACCAGTTAAGCGTGAACCATCGATAGTGGGAAAGTTTTGTAATCAAGGCCGATGAACAAGAAATGACCTTGACTTTGGCCAACAAATCACAACTTGCCCAAGGCGTACGATATGGAACAAAGCCTTCATGATTCAAACACATCCGCGATGGACAAAGGTCTTGACTTTGGCCAACAAACCAATGCCAATCTTGGATCTTGAGAGAGAATCACTCAATGGAAGGAAAAACACTTAATATAAAATGAGGGTTTTTGTCGCGATTTGGCAACCAATATATTATCTTTTATTAGGTCTAATCATACACCCTTAAACATGCATTCAAAAAGCATAATAAGGCGCGAATAAAATAATAATGATATTCGGATGGATATATAACAAACTTTGTTCCTAGAACAAATTCTCTCCCTTTCCTCTCTCCCGCTAGCATTATTCATACTTCTACCGAATTACATAATACTTCTAAAGAAACCTCATTAACATTGAGGGGAATTGGTGAGAAGAGAAATACAATGAGAAAAGAGGTAATAGACTGGACACGCAGGTCCAATTTAATAAATTCTAAATTTATTACAACAATTTCCAAAATTAGGAGCAATCATGAATCCAACACAAATTTAAGCAAAACAATTCATTATAACATGCTTATAACTCACGGCAATCATGAAATAACATTCAATTCCGATTTCAATCCAATTAAACCAACAATTAATATTCTTTTCATGCAATTAACATATCCAAATGTTAAATTTTCAAAAAATCACCATGAATCCAACCTAGGGTGCATTCGGCCAAGGCTAAGGAAATTGGGGATTTTTGATCTAATCAATTTTTCTCAATTCTTAAGATGTACAAATCCAATTCAACATCATCCAAGCTCAACCAAACCATCAATTTAAGAAAATACATACTCCAAGCATAAATTCCCAAATTAAAGTCCATGAACCATAGAATTCTAAATCAAACTTAGATCGCTCTGATACCATTGTAAGTGTTCCTAGAACATGACAAGATCGTCTAAGAGTGATTTGTGTGTGAATAAAATCAAAAGAGTTACGGAAAATACTCACATTGATCGGATGGGTTCAAAACTTTTTAAGCATTTCGGTGGAAGCTCCAAGTCCTTCTTGAGTGTTTCCAACACTTGGGTGAGTTTCCCTATCACCTTGATTCACTCCTTTATGTTCTAGCAAAAACAAAAATTGAAAGAAAATTTTCCCCTCCAAGGTGCAAGGTTTCGGCAATTGAGAGAAATTGGGAGAAATGATGAATAGTTGGTTGTTTCAAAAAACAAGTGTGTGTTATATATTGTTTCCAAAACCATGTTGGTTAAAAGCAAGTGGTTTTATGAAAACCATTCACTTTACCCAACTACCACCAACACCTTTGACAAGTGATGTGACTAGTGGGTCCCACACTTAAATTCAAGTTTGGTGGCTCAACACACTTCGGGCTCGGTTTCGTTTAATCCGATTAAACGAATTTTCTGTCGGGACGTAATTAAATCCAATTTAATTAAATAATAATGCTTCGTAAAATTATTACGAAAGTCGCTTGCGAATTAATTCTAAAATAATTCGTTCGCTTGAATTAAAGTCTAATTTTAATTCCGCGTTGAAATCTAATTTCAATTAATATATCTAATATATTATTTTAGCCCAATTATATAAATTAAATAGAAAAATCCAATTTATCTATTAAATTTATTTTTCCGATTAATTCCAAATTAATCGCGTTCTCTCTTCTCGACGAATTTAATCCCAGAGAAATTTTCGTCGCAATTAATCCCAGATTAATTCTTTCTCTTTTAATTAATCCCAGATTAATTCATTGTCGTAATTAATCCCAGATTAATTTTATCTTTCATAATTAATTCAAGATTAATTTTCTATTCGAGTCAAATCTCAACGGTGAATCTTTGGGAAGCGACCCAATAGATCCCTGGATATGTTGGCAGTAAATACGGTTATTGGACTATCCGAATGCGTGTGTACTCGGTACCACGTTCTTACCGATTTACAAGACATGGTTGGCTTCTAACAAAGCACCGTGCCAACCCAATTCTCCAGAAATATTCATTAAAGGAATATGTAATCATTGTCAGGCGTAGTATACGTAGTATTGCGTATTACGATCCAGTATCGAAATATCACATGCTAGGCCTGAGGTTGGAATTGTGTCTGCCCCGTACGAAGCATATATCGGATCTCTGGTATCTAGTCTCTATAATCGGATAATCATGACCTTGTCATATTATCCCGATAGCTACAACATAGAAGAGTACTAGTTCCGTATCATGCGTGATCATCATCTCCATATGACTGAAGTGATACTTCCATCTTGATATCACATCCAATATACTATGATTCTCAGTATACCCAGCAAAGGCGTACACATAACCTGTTAAAGCCCCGGACGACCAAAACCAAAGTATACTGATCGTCGCAAGTATTAGCGATGCAAGTCTCAGGTTAAGACCAAATACACCTACCCTGATTCGGATTTCCATAGACACATAGTCATACTACCAATGGGATTCCGATGGGTCTATCCAGAGCGAAGCTGTTTCCGTACCATCGGTAAACACAACCTCATATAACACTTGCATGGGTATCCAATACCTAAATATATGAGAACTATGCCGTTACGCTTCCATAACATGCACACGTGTAATACTAGCATATTCCGCATTATCGATGTCCAGTCTCGATAATACTACGACTAGGGATATTTAATGATTAAACCTTAGTGGATTAATATTATCTCATATCTTATTAATCTGGTACTAATCATATGGACTTTTATCATTTATATGTCCAGATAATCCAATTACAAATGATAAAAAAACAATTGCCTTTGTCACATAGTTAATTTGTACAACAACACCATGTTCTGTACAAATAGTGATGCTATGGGTCATAATTATCCAACACGTAGGACTTTGGCTGCAGTTTTATTTCCGTTGAAGTGTCCACCGTATAGTGATGAATGACAATGATGCAAGACACTATAGTACAAATTAACTATGTGATAATGGAAATCGCTATTTTATCATTTTGTAATTAAATTACTTGAATAAATAAATGATAAAAGTCCTTATCATTAGTTCCGGATTATAAGATATGAGACAATATCAATCCACTAAGGTTTAATCATTAAATATCCCTAGTCGTAGTATCATCGAGACTGTACATTGATGATGCGGAATAGACTAGTATTGCACTTGTGCGCGTTCTGGGAGCATAACGACATAGTTCTTATATATTTAAGTATTGGATACTTTTGCAAGTGTTATAGGAGGTTGTGTTTACCGATGGTACGAGAACAGCTTCGCTCTGGATAGACCCCGCGGAATCCCATTGGTAGTATGACTATGTGTCTATGGGAATCCGAATCAGGGTAGGTGTATTTGGTCTTAACCAGAGACTTGCATCGCTAATACTTGCGACAATCAATACGTTTTGGTTTTGGTCATCCGGGACTTTAACAGGTTCTGTGTACGCCTCTTCTGGGTTTATTAAGAATCGTAGTGTATTGGGTGTGATGTCAAGACGGAAGTATCACTTCAGTCATATGGAGATGATGACCACGCAAGGATACGAAACTGGTTCTCTATTATATTGTAACTATCGGGATAATATGACAAGGTCATGATTATCCGATTATAGAGACTAGTTGTTTGTGATCCGATATATGCTTCGTATGGGGCAGACACTATTCCAGCCCCAGGCCTTGCATGTGACATCAGATACTGGATCACAATACGCAATACTACGTATACTACGCCTGTTATAGATTATATATTCCTTAAAGAAGATTTCTGGAGAATTGGGTTGGCGTTTTGCTAGAAGCCAACCATGTCTCGTAAATCGGTAAGAACGTGATACTAGGTACGCACGTGTTCGGATAGTCTGACGATCGGATTTACTGCCAACATATCCAGGGATCTCATGGGTCGCTTCCCTAAGATTCACTGATGACGTATGACTCGAACATAATTAATCTGAGATTAATTATAAGAGAGAAAATTAATCTATGATTAATTACGGCGAGAATTTATCTGGGATAAAATTCAATTAAAAGAGAGAGAAGGATTAATTTGGAATTAATCGATTAAAATAATATATTCGATATATTAAATGAAATTAGATTTCATAACTGAATTAAAATTGGATTTTAATTCGGGCGAACGAATTAATTTAGATTTAATTCGCGAGCGACTTTAACAGTAATTTTGCTAGGCATAATTATTTAATTAGATTTGATTTAATTACGTCGCAACGAAAAATTCGTTAATTCAAAATTAACAAACCCGATCCCGGAATGTGTTTGCGGGCCCACTCGGATTTTGAATCAAGTAGGGCCCACAAGTCACATCAAGTCACATCACTAGTCAATCATTTGCCTTTTTGGTGATGGAAGTTAGTGATGAGTTGTTGATGAGTTGTTTCTTACACAATTGTGAAAGGTGATATTCTTTTACCAAACATTTGATTTTGGTATATCATATTTTGTTTTTGGAAAATCAAAGTAAGTCAACACAAATCACTCTCTCATTTTCCTTACTTGGGCGTGAACTTCATCATTTTTCTCTCTACTTGGGCGTGAACCTAGGGTTCATTTTCTTTGATTTTTGATTCAATAATCTCAAGTGCTAGCACACAAAGAATCATACAAAGGTGATAGGGAAACATTCCCTAGAGTTTGGAATCTCAAACTTCAAGCTTGGAGCTTCAACATACATCAAAGAGAGGAGCTTGGAGCAACTTCTCAAAGTGGAATTTTTGAACTCTACATCTACATCCAACCGAGCATTGTAAGTATTTTTCCGCTAACTTCTTTGTGTATTTACACATCTTTCATGCTTAATATGATCTTGGGATTGTCCTTAGAAACCCAATAGTGACATCCAATACTGGATCGTATTATGCAATACTTTGTATACTACACCTGATACAGATTATATATTCCTTGTTGAATATTTCTAGATAATTGGGTTGGCACGGTGCTTTGCTAGAAGCCAACCATGTCTTGTAAATCGGTGAGAACATGGTACCGGGTATGCACGTGTTCGGATAGTCCGATGATCGTATTTACTGCCAACATATCCAGGGATCTCTTGAGTCGCTTCCCAAAGATTCACCGATGATATTTGACTCGAACGGAATTAATCTGGGATTAATTATGAGAGAGAAAATTAATATGAGATTAATTACAGTAAGAATTATCTGGGATTAATTGTGAAAGAGAAAATTAATCTGGGATTAATTGCGGCAAGAATTTATATGGGATTAAATTCGTCAAGAAGAGAGAACGCGATTAATTTGGAATTAATCGGTAAAATAAATTTAATAGTTAAATTGGTTTTTTCTATTTAATTTATTTATTTGGGCTAAAATAATATATTGGATATATTAATTGAAATTGGATTTCAATACGTAATTAAATTGGATTTTAATTCATCCGAACGAATTAATTTGGAATTAATTCGTAAGCGACTTTCGTAATAATTTTGGTAGGCATTATTATTTAATTAAATTGGATTTAATTACGTCGCGACGGAAAATTCGTTTAATTGGATTAAACGAACCCGGGCCCAAAAGTGTGTTGTACAAGCCAACTTAAATTTGGAATTTAAAGTGGTGGGACCCATTCTAACTTACATCAACTTGTCAAAAGATGATGGAAGTGGTTGGCAATATTTTTTGCACTTTGGAAGTCAAAACACACACACTTTTTACAAGTTTGGTAACTAGTTGGACTAACTATTCATTCTCTTTTCATTCCCTCCTTTGGCCGAAACTTCATCTCCTTGGAGGAGAAAATTTTCTTTCATTTTTGTTCAAGCTAGCACTTAAAGGAGTCAAAGAAAGGTGATAGGGAAACTCACCCAAGAGTTTGGAACTCAAAAGGAAAGCTTGGAGCTTCAACATCCAAGGAAAAAGTTTTCAACTTCAACCGATCAATGTAAGTTAATTCTGCAAACTTATCTTGTTTATTCACACTAGAATCATGTTTAGGATCATTGGCATGTCTTAGAGACACTAACAATGGTATCAGAGCCATCTAAACTTGATTTTAATTTCTAGGGTTTATGGACTTTAATTTGGGGATTTTGCTTGGAGTATGTATTTTCCTAAATTGGTTGTTTGGTTATGGTTGGATGATGATAACTTGGAGTTATACATGATTGGATTTGTGAAATTTGATTGGATCAAAGTTTCCCCAATTTTATCACCTTGGCCGAATGCACCCTAGAAAATGCTCATGGTGATTTTTTGAATTTGACAATTGGATATGTTAATTGACATGAAATTGAATGTTAATTGTTGATTTAATTGGATTGAAATCAAAATTGGATGTTAATTTCATGTTGTTGCCGTGAATTAAGCATGTTGGATGAGTTGATTTTGCTTCAATTTGTGTTGGACATGAATTGGATAATTAAGCATGATTAATTTGATTAATTAATGTTTTGGAAATATTAGATTAATAGATTAATTGTGTTGATTACACTTTAATTAACATTAATGTGATATTTGGAATATTATGTTAATATAAATTAGTCTTTAAAATTGGATTGGGCTAATTTGTTATATTTGGGCTAATGGGCTTGGTTGGGCCAAGTTTGGTTTTGGACAATTGGGTTGGATCCAATTAGGCCTAAAACCATTTCCATAAAGTCCAAATACGACTTTTGGGCATTTTATAATTTAATTGGGCCTAATGGGCCTAAATTGATTTTTGGCATATGGTGATTCCTAATTGGGCTTTGGCATTTTAGGTTTGATCCATAATGGCCAAAGACCATGCCTAAAGAATTAATTGAAAGCCCATTTGACTTTAATTAAATAGTATTTGATGCTAATTAGGCCTTTGAGACCCATTTAGATTGGATTTGGAATCCAAGTCTAAAAGACACTATTATAAGTGTAATTATTTAATTTGGAATTAAATATGAATTAGTATTGGATACAATTTAAAATTGTAGTTCAATATAATTCAAGAATACTTACTTTGAGTATTTATTCTTAAACGAGTTGGACTCGCACAAATCAAATCGTTGTATGAACATTGGATGGTCATTAATCAAAGATTAATTAATTGGATTAGATTGATTGACAACATAATTTGCATGAATACTTGGATGTATTTTATGAATAATGTATATCAGATGGATATTAGATGGGTGGGGGTAATTTTGGAAATTATTGTAAGTATGGTACTTATTTATTAAATTGGACCTGCGTGTCCAGACTTTCACCTCCTTATCTCTTTGTATTTCTCTTCTCACCAATTCCCCTCAATGAAAATGAGGTTTCTCCCATGTATTATGTAATTGGGTAGAAGTATGTAAAGTGCTAGCGGGAGAGAGGAAAATGAGAGATTTGTTCTAGGACCAAATTGTTATATATCCATCCGCATATCATTATTATTTTAATTGTGCCTTATTATGCTTTTAGAATGCATGTTTAAGGGTGTATGATGAGACCTAATCAAAGATAATAAATTGGTTGTCAATTTACGCGAAAAACCTTCACTTTAATATTATGTGTTTTCCTTCCATTGAGTGGTTCTCTCTCAAGATCCAAGATTGACTTTGATTTGTTGGCCAAAGTCAAGATCACTGTCCATCGCGAATGTGTTTGAACCACGAAATCTTTGTTATATATCGCATGTCTTGGGCAGTTGTGACTTATTGGCCAAAGTCAAGGGCACTTCTGTACATCGACGTGGATTACGAAGCTTTCCTACTGTCAATGGGCCATGCTTAACTGAAATCATTAACCTTGTTGAGCCAAAGCCAAGGCTTAGTTGATTCAGAGGAAAAGGTTAGGAAATATATTGGATATATGTTTTGGACTTGGAGGTCCACCTACCGGATCTAGGAATTGGATGGGATCCAATTGATCTTAGAGATCTACCTAGTTAAGTTTCATACAGCTTGTTGGCCAAAGTCAAGGTTTTGTGTTATTTAACGGGATCCTAGCCCACTAGGAAATTGGGTTTCCCGAGTACTCCACAGAGGGTTAGAGGCTCGCCGAAAAATAGTGGGAGGCCAGTATTAAATTTGCAATTTCGTTTAATACTTGCTAAAAGCGCTCTTTTATTTTATTTATCGTTGTTATAAATATATTAGTTGGACTAATATCTTTTATTGCTTTCTTTGAACAGTTAGATTGTACAACACATTACTCCACTTGTAGTTGGTTATATAGTTGGACTATAGTAACCATTGCATTTTGAGTGTACCTGAAATCATTGATTGAATAGTTGGACTGTTGCAATTGAGATGGCTGGAAAGATTAGCGTTAGAGACATCATCATAGGCAATAATGTATTTAACGGCTCCAATTTTCCAGATTGGGAGATGAACCTCAGGATAGTCCTGGGAGCCGAGAAGTTACTCCATGTCATAGAGAAACTTCTCGGGCCTGATCCCGAAGTTGAGAAAATAGTAGAGCATGAGCTTTGGAAGACTCATCGTGATGATAATGACTCCTCAGTTTTGTCGTCAGAATAAAGGATTAGATCCTTATAGTATGATGTTGAAATTGAAGGATTTTCACAGATCTAACCTTAGATCTCAGAAGTACGAATTACAAAAGAAGCTCTTTTACTCTCGTATGTCAGAGGGTACGTCTGTCGAGCACTATATGTCGTAGATGATTACTGACATCGAACAGCTAGGTCAGCTAGGCATAACCTTCGAGGCCGAGACTTCCATAGATTTGATCTTACAGTCTCTGCCCGACTGTTGGGGCGGGTTCGTCATGAATTATAACATGATGAACCAAGAGAAAACTCTTGGAGAGTTAATGGCGATGCTGAAAGAAACAGATCCAGTGCTTCTAAAGGGCGAGAAGTGCGAGGCGCACCTTACTTCGACATCGCAGAAGGCCAAGGCTTGGCCGAAGGCTTCGGGGGTGTGAAGAAAATGAAGAAAAAAGGCAGGGCCAAATCATCAAAGTCCTATGGGAAGACTAAGGATATATCCCAAGATATATGCCTACATTGTAGCAAACGGGGTCACTAGAAGCGTGACTTCTGTGAGTACAAGGCGGAGTTGAAGGAAGTGAAGAGGGGCAAGGCTCCGGCTTCAGGTATGTTTGTTATAAACATGTCCACTACTGGTTTTAAAAATTGTATTTTTTATTCTAGATGTGGTACTCACATATATACTGATGTTCAGGATCTGCTGATTAGCAGGATACTGGCTTCAAGCGAGATCGACCTATGAGTCGGAAACGGGAGGAGGGTCGTTGTTTTGGCCGTTAGGACCTATGTTTTGTATCTGCCCTTAGGGCATGTAATTACATTAGGTGACTGTTATTATGTACCTAGTTTGCCTAGGAACATAATCTCTGTATCTTGTTTAACCCGATGCGGGTATACCTTTGTATTCCGGAACACTGGGTGTTTTGTATATAAAGATGATATTTTGATATGTACATCAGATGTAAATAATAGTCTTTATATTTTTAATATAAATGAATCTCAAACATATAACATGACAGACAAAAGGCTCAATTTGAGTAAAACATATGAAACTCATCTGTGGCATTGTTGTCTGTGACACATTAACAAAACTCGTATATCCACACTTTCGAAGAGTGGATACTTGGACGGATTTGATCCTAATTCATATGATGTCTGCGAATCTTATTTATTAGGTAAACTGCCTAAATGCCTTTTAGTGTTAAAGATGTACGTGCCACCGAGCTGTTAGCCCTCGTTCATGGTGACGTATGTGGGCCGATATCTAGCTAGGCTAGAGGTGGTTATGAATACTTTGTAACCTTTACGGATGTTGCATCACGTTATGGTTATGTGTATCTTATGAAATACAAGTCGGAAACTTTTGATAAATTCAAAGAGTTTCGACACGAAGTAGAAAAATAGACCGACAAAAGTATTAAAACATTAAGGTCGGACCGTGGTGGAGAGTACTTGAGCAATGATTTTCTCGATTACATGAAAGAATATGGTATTCTTTCACAGTGGACTCTTCCAGGAACACCTCACTTGAATGGTGTGTCCGAACAGAGAAACCAAACTTTGCTAGACATGGTAAGGTTAATGATGAGTCGCACTGAGCTACCAATTTCCTTCACGGAATACGCATTGAACAGTGCAATACTTATTTTGAATAAGGTTCCGTCAAAGTCTGTTGGACAGACTCCATATGAAATATGGACAAGAAAGAAACTAGGTTTCTCATTCCTGAAGATTTGGTGATGCTGGGCATATGTTAAACGTTTGGATGGTACCAAACTAGAACCCAAATCGGATAAGTGCCTATTTATAATTGGTTATCCTTGGGAAACTAAAGGATATTATTTCCACAACCCACACGAGAACAAGGTATTTGTTGCTTTTCATGCAGTTTTACTCGAAAAGGAAGACACAAATACAGTGATAAGTGGTATTTATATCACTATTTCCCACTCATTTAACCTAATATTTTGTATATTTTTTGGGGTTTTGTGAATGTTTTGATGTGTTTTATTGTTATTTTGCAGATAAATAAAGTTTGAAAGCACTGGAAGCAATTTGGGGTCAAAACAGTGAAAATTGGAAAAAATGGCATTTTGGTAATTTATGCGCGTTGCGATGCGCAAGCACTTGGCGTTGCGACGCCTAACATGCACCAGAGCTGCTAACGTGCGCCGGGTCCACAAGTCAGAATCTGAGAAAAGTTTGACTTTGCTAACGTGCGCCGTGCCACATGTCATCATCACAGCTGATCTGCTAACATGCGTCGTGCCACGTGTCATCATCCTACGGTGCCGACAGTCGCCATCGCCACGTGTCACTCTACGTCATTACCATGTCATCATCCACATCATCGGTTGACCAAGTCAAAGTTCCACATGGCTGCCACTTCATCATCAACCAATCACAGCGTGCCACGTGTCACATTTCTATGGTACCGACAGTCCCTTTCACCACGTGTCGCCACATCAGCGCCACATCAACATCAATTATTGGTTCCCTTATCCGAAATTGACACGTGGCAGATAAGAATATGAGCCGACCAATCAGAAGCCGCCACGTGTCACAATAATTGAGCTTCAACCACCTTGCCACATGTCACCTTATCACCTTATCTAGAATCTGAAACCAACGAACCAGAAGTTGCCACGTCGACCAAACGGGCGTCGCGACGCGAGCTCGGCGTCGCGACGCGCGACCCCTACTGACGCCTATAAATTCAGCACGATTTCAGAATTCAAAGCATGCCTTCCTTGAGTTTTGTAAGGACTCTAAGGATTGCATCTTGTGTGTTTTCGTTTTTGTAATTTTAATTTAACATTTTTACTTTTAGTATTTTTAATTATTCACTTTTACTTTTTGTAATAAAATTTTATTTACTTTTTTACTTTATGTTTTGTAGTTAATTTACCGTTGGGGTAAAAGGTGAAACATTTAATATAATTATCTAGGTAAATCTCACTTAATTATAATTTATAAATTATAATTTAACCGGAATAATTAATGACAGACTTTATTACCGCCTATATGGTCGGTCTAAATATAAATTACTTTACCGCCTATATGGCTGATCTTTATGTGATAGATAATTACCACCTATATGGCTGGTGTAATTGGACTAAATGGATTACCGCCTACATGGCTGATTTTAAATGTTTAATATTATTAATTCCTGAGAAAGCAGAACAGAAAATAATTTATATATTATAATAAGTGAGATTCCTAGATAAGAAATATTAAATGTGAATCCTCTAACCCCAACATTTTATTTTTATTCTAGGGAAGTGATGAAACACAATATCCACACTTAATAATTGATTTTCTTTTTGTGGGTAATTCTTTAGTTTGTTTATTGAGTCTTAAGCTTAATGTTTCTTGTTGTCTGATCACCAATAAGATTGATTTGGTAAACTTAAAATAAACTAGACATAGGGATTTTAAATTTCAGCCTTAGATTCAATAGCCCACGATCTTCCTTGATGATGGATAACCCTTTAATAGATTTTCTTACAGGATATACATATAACTGTCGGGCGGGGGTAGCCATAATTGGAACTTAATATTAATGAATCCAGGTAATTTGGTCGACATAGACATAAAGTTCAATTGGGTTATACTGGGTATTTGCGTCTGACCATCAACAAAGGCTTTTGCATAATTTCGTGTTCCAGGTTAGCAAATTAATTTATTACACATAAATAAGAGAGTCAATTCATCTTTTTAATAATATTGTGTGGAGTCACGACCCTAGATCTTTGAGTCTTTTGTTATTTTCCTTAGTATTTTCTTTTGTTTATTTTAATTAAGGAAAATCACATTCAACCAATCAAACAATCATTATCTTCTCCATTTAATTAGATATTTGTGAATAAATAGATTCAACAATTAATAACAACAGTAGGAAATAAGTCCTCGTGGGATCGATATTTTTATACTACTTGAACGATACGTGCGTTTGCGTTATACGTGTGTGTTTACACCGGTCAAGTTTTTGGCGCCGTTGCCGGGGACTTATTTTCTTGAGTTATTAATTTTGAAGCTATCTAATTTACTTGTATCTAATTTTCTTTACTTTTATCTGTAATTCTTATTTTCTTTCTTTTGTTTTCAGGTGGTTGAAAAATGGATTAGTATTGGGAGATTGAGAGATTACGTGCTTTACAAGAAGATACACCCCACATTTGGGAGCAACAGTCTGGTTTTCTGAGGCCTGTTGTACAACCCAACGACTATCACTGGATGCCAGAACCAAGCAATACTACATTTGCTCAACAGAACGCAATGTGGAGATGTGACATATGTAATGTTAACCACCCGAGAAATCATTGCGAGTACAACTACAATCCAGGGTGGCAGAGCTATCAAAATCCTTCATGGTACGAAAAACCATCACATTTTCCATCTTATCCACCATCTACTTTCGATTTCCATCAACAATCAGAACAATTAGAAGAAGATCAGATAATTGACATGCTCAAAGATTTGTTCAAGAAACTAGATGAAAAGTTGGATACAATGCTTGAAACATTTCAGAATCAACTCGAAAGTATTCAGAGTCAAACAAAATCCATACAGAGAATGACAGATCAGATCAGACAATTAACAGAAAACCAGAACTTTATACCTCAAGAAGCATTTTCAGATGGCCAAGCATTTCACGATGACACTTTTGAAAAGAAGGAGGCTGAGGAGTATCAGGAATCTGAGGTATCAGTTCAGGAACCCGAACCGAAAAAGTCTCAATTTGACTTTTATTATTCAGATTCTGACGAGGATGAAGATGAGTTGTTTGTACCAACTGCATCAACAAATGAGGATGGAGTTTTGTATCTTCAAAATGAAGATCTTGGAGATTCCATTGCACAAATGTTTGAAGAAGATCTATCTGAGCCAATCATTTCACCCAGATCAGAGGATGAAAACCTAATGTCAGACACATCTTTTCATCCTCAGGTGGAGCAAGAAGAAGAGAAAATGGAAGAGAAAATGTCAAACCTTATTAAAGATCAAGAGCATTCAGGCGAAACATCGCTGTTTTGGGGAGTACAAATCAAAGATATCACCCAAAAGCTTGACACAATGGAACTCTCTTTCCAAGTCAAGCACCATACGAGACCTCCTGATTTTTTTTCTTTCTTTGCAGGAACCACTGGAGCAACAATGAGCAAAAAGGTGGCACAAGCACTAAATGAGACAAAAAATTTTCTGCTACCTTACCGTTGGAAGAGACCCTTCAAAAGCAACGCTCATGGGATTGTCTTTAATCGGACATCCAAAACGACGCTGAAACCTCCTTGACAGATGGATTTCAGTCACGTCTGGCTGAAGACGAAAAATTTAGCGCTTGCAGGGAGGCAACCCATGCTATAATTTTAATTATTTATTTTATTATTTTGTGTATAAATGTTGTAGAATTATTTTTAATTTTCTATTATTTTTGCAGGAAAAATAAAAACGGAATTTTTCAGGACAAAACAAGCCAGTGCAAGCAGGATTTGCACAAAATAAAAATTTGACAAAATCACGAAGATATAAAGTTGATCCAGTAGAGACGGCCGAGTAAAGAGTCAGCTCTTGAGACGCGTCCCAGTGGATTTATCCGTCGAAAGACTTGGTTTTGCCAAAAAAAAAAAACCTAAAATTACCGAAGGTCGCGACGCAAGGCAAATTTAAGAGTCGCGACGCTGGCTCGATTACAGGACATAAACCAGCAACCGTCAGTCAGTTTCTACATTTCTCACCTCCATCTTCTCGGTATTTTCTCTCAAAAGTCACCAAATCCAGCCAACATTTCACAATTTTCTCTCAACACAACCAAACACCACCATGACCGAGCCTTGCTGATCCAGCCACCCTCACTGAGATCCAGCCAAAACCGAAAAAAGCCGATCCTTCTCCGAGTCTTAGCCACCACCAGCCGCCGAGTCTTTGACCGAGATCCACACTACTGCAACCAAAACCGAGTCGTACCGAGCCACCATCACCAAGCCGTACCAAGTCAAAACCGAACCAAAAACCGAGAGCTAACAACACCCACAACCATGATCTGCCCAGAAACCGAGACACCAACCACCACAGCCGAGCCTCCATCCCCACCGTGAGCCGAATCATCCAACCGAGAGCCCACAGCCGATTCACCCATCACCGAGGCATACCTAGTCAAGCCGCGAACCTCATTTGCCGAGACCGAGCCATCTTTGCCGATTCCACCAAGCAGCGAGACACCCACTGCCGAGCCCAAAACCGAAGACACAGATCCGAATTTTAAATTTTCAACATTAAAAATTTGAAGAAAATTTGGTAATTTGTGTGGTATTGGGAGTGTTGGATTCGATTGATTGGACTTTGGAAGTGTTGAAATTGATTGATTCGTAGTTTTGGGGGCGAAGTTTGGCGAAGTTGGGCGTTGATAGTTTTAGGTATATAGTGGGAAACTCTGAGATTTTAGGGGAGACTCTGCCGAAAATTTTGTGAAAAATGCCACCGAAGAAATCCAGAACTTCCACATCTGCCGAACCCAGTTTTGATAGAACAAGATTTGTTTCGACAGCCGCTGAGCAGAGATACGATAAGGGAATGAGGAGTAAAACTACAATTATGGAGAGGGGTTTCGAAATAAGCCCCGGACTATTCCCCGAAATTGACAGGATTATTACTATGTGGCACTGGCAGAGACTTTGCCAGCAACCCCACCCTGCATGTATTTCTGTCGTACGTGAGTTTTATGCAAATATTTCTGAGCATCATGCATATGTTGTGATGGTTCGAGGTCAACAGGTAAAATTTGATGCTACAAAAATCAAAAGGTTTTATGGGATCCCGGAAATGGAAGCTGATGACTATTCTGCATTAAGGAATGAAACCGACATCACTCAATTGACAGAGACATTATGTATTCCCAATGCTACATGGAAAATTAGTAGTAGCGGGGAATATTTGAAGATGAGTTCCAAGTCTCTTAAACCTGAAGAAAGAGTGTGGTTCCATTTCCTTACTCGATCATTACTGCCTGAGACCCATATCACATTTGTTACAAGGGACATGATGACTCTGCTTTACTGCTTAATGGAGGGGCTTTCTATAGATGTGGGGGTACTGATTTCGAAAAATATTGCCTGGGCTGCAAATTCATCACAGGCTGGCCTTTATTACTGTCATTTGATCACATCACTTTGTACATTGGCCATGGTACCTATTGATCCCAGAGAAGAAACAATGCAGCCCATGACAGCTTTAACAGCCCGCATAATCCAGCAACTCCGAACAGAGAGACAAGTTCAAGCTGAAGCATCTTCTTCCGCACAGCAACAACAACAACCACCTCAGCCACAATGAAGATCATCACGGCCTCGCTCTTATTTAGAACGAATGGATCGATTGGAGGAGCGTGTGGACTATCTTACTGATTATAATATTGCAATTGGTTAGGCGTTTCAACAAATGGCGCGAGACTTGCATATCACTGTTCCACAGTTTCTAGATCCACCAGAGGACAGGGATGATGAGGAGGCCGACGATTGAACTCAGGTACTATTGTTCCCTTCTTTTTATTTATATTTTGTAACGCATTGGGGACAATGCTAAGTTTAGGTTTGGGGGTGTGGGTCTGTTTTTAAAATTTTTATCAAAATTCCGTTAAATTTTTTTTTTCTGCATGACATGTGTTTTATTTTATATTTTATGTGTTTTTTAAAATCGAAAATAATAATAATAATAATAAAATTCCGATGATTTGATTGTTTGTTTAGTTAAAAAGTTTTTGGAACAGATAAACGCTAATTTCACTTTTATCCCTAATTTGAATTTCATATCTAGGTCAGACTCGTGAGCACTTAAGAAAATAGTTTTGTAAGCAGTTAGATAATAATAAATTAACAAAATGACTAGTTAAAATAATCAGTGGTTAATGAATGACCGTTTGCCTGAGTTTTTGTTTATGTCTGCAATGATTATGTGAGGTAAAAAAAAAACTAAACTAAACCAAGCAAGTACTTAGTAACCGGACATCTTGCCTCAGTAAGCAGTGATAGTTTGCGACAAACTGGAAATCTTGTGTTAGTTTATTAAACATCTGAGATCCGGGTGATTAAGTCCGTAAGGGTGTTTTAACACCTAGTGCCCTAAAACCAACTGGTTTGGGAGTCACTGGCCTAAAGCTCGTTACATGGATCAAAGATGTTGCAATATATATATATATATATATATATATATATATATATATATATATTATATATATATATATATATATATCTGAAGTCTGAGTAATTAAGTCCGTATGGGTGTCTTAACACCTGGTGCCCTAAAGCCAACTGGTTTGGGAGTCATTGACCCAAATCTCGTTACATAGATGGAAGATATTATATATAAATAAAAAATAGAGAAAAATCAAAGAAAAAATTAGAAATTTCAGAAAAATCACACACCTCACCTGTACTGATTGTAGAAGACAGAACAATTTTAGATACTCAGATTGGTTTGACCAATTAACTACTGAAAGTTGAGACGAAATCACCGAGTTGACAACTTAGAATCAAAGCTGTTTGCAGAATTATTCACACACACACTTTGAGTCTGATTTAGATATGTTGTTCAAAAGAAAGGATTTTAGTTGGAATATGTATTTTGAAGGTTCCTCTAACTTTGATTCTAGACATTCTCTGAGGACGTTGTTTATATATATATTATTTTTTCTTTTTTCTTTTGTGTGCATTAGTTTTACTTTCTTTTTACTTTTGTAAAATAATTGTGGGTAAACTTGCTGTAAACCCTCACGAGACTACAACTCGTCCACTAGGAACACCTAGGGGTTTAAAGACTTGTTGCATACGCTAAATGCAACCGTGATCCCAACGAAAGTGGCTTAGTTAATTTTTGTGTTATTTTATGTTTTGCTCGAGGACTAGCAAAATGTTAGGTTTGAGGGTGTGATGAGTGAAATTTATATCACTATTTCCCACTCATTTAACCTAATATTTTGTATAGTTTCTGGGGTTTTGTGAATGTTTTGATGTGTTTTATTATTATTTTGCAGATAAATAAAGTTTGGAAAGCACTGGAAGCAATTTGGGGTCAAAATAGTGAAAATTGGAAAAATGGCATTTTGATAATTTATGCGCGTCGCGACGCGCAAGCACTTGGCGTCGCGACGCCTACACCAGAGCTGCTAACATGCGCCAGGTCCACAAGTCAGAATCAGAGAAAAGTTTGACTTTGCTAACGTGCGTCGTGCCACGTGTCATCATCACAGCTGATCTGCTAACATGCGTCGTGCCACGTGTCATCATCCTACGGTGACGACAGTCGCCATCGCCACGTGTCGCCATGTGTCACTCCACGTCATTGCCATGTTAGCATCCACATCATCGGTTGACCAAGTCAAAGTGCCACGTGGCTGCCACTTCATTATCAACCAATCACAGCGTGCCACGTGTCACATTTCTATGGTGCCGACAGTCCCTTTCGCCATGTGTCGCCACTTAGCGCCACATCAGCATCAATGATTGGTTCACTTATCCGAAATCGACACGTGGCGGATAAGAATCTGAGCCGGCCAATCAGAAGCCGCCACGTGTCACAATAATTGAGCTTCAACCACCTTGCCACGTGTCTCCTTATAACCTTATCCAGAATCTGAAGCCAACGAACCAGAAGTTGCCACGTCGACCAAACAGGCGTCGCGATGTGAGCTGGGCATCGCGACGCCCGACCCCTATTGACGCCTATAAATTCAGCGCGATTTCAGAATTCAAAGAATGCCTTCCTTGAGTTTTGTAAGGACTCTAAGGATTGCATCTTGTGTGTTTTAGTTTTTGTTATTTTAATTTAGCATTTTTACTTTTAGTATTTTTAATTATTCACTTTTACTTTTTGTAATAAAATTTTATTTACTTTTTTACTTTATGTTTTGTAGTTAATTTACCGCTGCGGTAAAAGGTGAAACATTTAATATAATTATCTAGGTAAATCTCACTTAATTATAATTTATAAATTATAATTTAACCGGATTAATTAATGGTAGACTTTATTACCGCCTATATGGTCGGTCTAAATATAAATTATTTTACCGCCTATATGGCTGATCTTTATGTGATAGATAATTACCGCCTATATGGCTGGTGTAATTGGACTAAATTGATTACCGCATATATGGCTCGTTTTAAATGTTTAATATTATTAATTCTTGATAAAGCAGAACATAAAATAATTTATATATTATAATAAGTGAGATTCATAGATAAGAAATATTAAATGTGAATCCTCTAACCCCAACATTTTATTTTTATTCTAGGGAAATGATGAAACACAATATCCACACTTAATAATTGATTTTCTTTTTGTGGGTAATTCTTTAGTTTGTTTATTGAGTCTTAAGCTTAATGTTTTTTGTTGTCTGATCACCAATAAGATTGATTTGGTAAACTTAAAATGAACTAGACATACAGATTTTAAGTTTCAGCCTTAGATTCAATAGCCAACGATATTCTTTGAGGATAGATAACCCTTTAATAGATTTCCTTACAGGATAGACATATACCTGTCGGGCGGGGGTAGCCATAATTGGAACTTAATCTTAATGAATCCAGGTAATTTGGTCGACATAGACATATGGTTCAATTGGGTTATACTGGGTATTTGCGTCTGACCATCGACAAAGGCTTTTGCATAATTTCATGTTCCAAGTTAGCAAATTAATTTATTACACATAAATAAGAGAGTCAATTCATCTTTTTAATAATATTGTGTGGAGTCACAACCCTAGATCTTTGAGTCTTTTGTTATTTTCCTTAGTATTTTCTTTTGTTTATTTTAATTAAGGAAAACCACATTCAACCAATCAAACAATCATTCTCTTCTCCATTATATTAGATATTTGTAAATAAATAGATTCAACAATTAATAACAACAGTAGGAAATAAGTCCTCGTGGGATCGATATTTTTATGCTACTTGAACAATACGTACGCTTGCGTTATACGTGTGTGTTTACGCCGGTCAGGAGGAAAGTAGAACTCGATGAAAATTGGAGTGATACTGTTCTTGGCACCGATCCTCTCACGGAATATGAATAATTCATCAAGGATGAGACTGTTCCACAATCTTCTAATACACAAGAACCGTGTAGGTCGGAGATAGTCAGAAAATAACCTAAGAGGTATGAGTTTCTGATCTCACCTCATGTAGACATTAATCTTATTAAGGATAATAAACCGGCTACGTATGAGGTAGCGATACAAGGTATCGAATCCGTTTTATTCGCACGGTTCCATGAAGTCCGAAATGGATTCCATGTATACAACCAAGTTTGGACACTGGTTGACGTATCAGATGGCATTGTGCCTATTGGAAGGAAATGGGTCTTCATGGCGAAGACAAACATGGATGGCAACAAACAAACGTACAAAGTTAGGCTTGTAGTGAAAGGGTATCATCATCAACATGGTGTTGATTACGACGAAACCTTTTACCCGTTGCCATGATTAAATCCATTCGGATAATGCTTGTTATTACTGCATATTTCGATTATGAAATATGGCAGATGGAAGTCAAAACCGCTTTCCTGAATGGAAACCTTTTGGAGGATGTTTATATACAACAGCCTGATCATTTTTTCATGCCAAAACATGCAAACAAGGTTTTCAAGTTAAATCAATCTATTTATGGATTGAAGCAAGCATTGCGTTCTTGGAACCAATTTTTTGATGAGATCGTAATGGTATATGGTTTCATTCAAAATGATGATGATTCTTGTATATATAAGAAGGTTAGTGGGAGCGTACTGACATTGATTGTCCTATACGTTGATAATGTATTGCTTCTTAGCAATGACATTCCCATACTAAAATCAGTGAAAGCTTGGCTTTCATAAAAATTCTCCATGAAATTCTTGGGAGAGGCAACCTTTTATTCTAGGAATAAGAATCTACTGGGATAGATCTAAAAGTTTTTGGCACTCTCCGAGAACTCGTACATTGACAAACATGTATGTGACCTGGTGCATCATATGCTTTGAGCATCTGCAGTCACTATCAGGCCGATTTAGGTGATGATCACTGGATTGATGTTAAGAACATCTTTTAGTATCTTAGACGAACTAAGTATGTTTTCATAATCTATGGAGATAGAGAACTTGAGGTGACTGGGATCACCGATGCAAGTTTCCAAACCGATAAAGACGACTATAAGTCGCAATAAGGGTACATATTTTGTTTGAACAACGTAACAGTGAGCTGGAAATCTTTCAAGCAAGATACTGTTGCCGATTCAACAACAAAAGCGTAATACATTACTGCGGCTGAGGCAGCAAAAGAAGCATTTTGGATCTATAAAATTTCTAATTGGATTAAGAGTAGTTCTGTTAGCAGCTGAGCTGGGCTACAACACAGGCTAAGGAATTACGGTCTCATCAATGATTCAAGTATGAACTTCGACGATTTCATCCAATTCATAAGATCACACATCGTGGTGATATGAAGATCGAAAAGATCGTTTCAGATGATAACCTTGCACATCCGCTGATGAAAGTGATATCTCAGCATAAGTATGAGTGACCCGTACATAGTTCGGGTGTTGGACACTTGAGTGATTGGTTATAGGCCAAGTGGGAGATTGTTGGACAATTATGACCCATAACATCACTATTTGTAAAAGACATGGTGTTTTTGTACAAATTAACTATGTGACAAAGGAAATTGCTCTTTTATCATTTTGTAATTGGATTACTTGGATATATAAATGATAAAAGTCCATATGATTAGTACCGGATTAATGAGATATGAGACAGTATTAATTCACGAAAGGTTTAATCATTAAATACCCATAGTCTTAGTATTATCGAGACTGGACATCGATAATGCGGAATAGGCTAGTATTACACTTATGCGCGTTATGGAAGTTTAACGGCATAGTTCTCATATATTTAAGTATTGGATACTTATGCAAGTGTGATAAGAGGTTATGTTAGCCGTTGGATCGGGAACAGCTTCGCTCTAGAAAGACCCCTCAGAATCCCATTGGTAGTATGATTATGTGTCTATGGGAATCCGAATCAGGGTATGTGTATGTGGTCTTAACATGAGACTTGCATCGCTAATACTTACGAAAATCAGTATGCTTTGGCTTTGGTCGTCCAGAGCTTTAACAGGTTATATGTATGCCTCTTCTGGGTTTACTGAGAATCGAAGTGTATTGGGTGTGATGTCAAGATGGAAGTATCACTTCAGCCATATGGAGATGATGATCACGCAGGATACAGAACTAGTACTCTTAAATGCTGTAGCTATCGGGATAGTATGACTAGGTTATGATTATCCGATTACAGAGACTAGTTGCTAGTGATCCGATATATGCTTCGTACGGGGCAAATACAATTCCAGCCCTATGCCTATCATGTGACATCCGATACTGGATCGTATTACGCAATACTTTTTTTACTACGCCTGATACAGATTATATATTCCTCGTTGAATATATCTGAAGAATTGGGTAGGCACAATGTTTTACTAGAAGTCAACCATGTCTTGTAAATCAGTGAGAACGTGGTACCGGGTACGCACGTGTTCAGATAGTCCGATGACTGTATTTACTGCCAACATATCCAGGGATCTCTTGGGTCGCTTCCCAAAGATTCACCGATGATATTTGACTCGAACATAATTAATCTAGGATTAATTATGAGAGAGAAAATTAATCTGGGATTAATTACGGCAAGAATTAATCTGGGATTAATTATGAAAGAGAAAATTAAGCTGGGATTAATTACGGAAAGAATTTATCTGGGATTAAATTCGTCAAGAAGAGAGAATGCGATTAATTTGGAATTAATCGGTAAAATAAATTTAATAGTTAAATTGGATTTTTCTATTTAATTTATTTATTTGGGCTAAAATAATATATTGGATATATTAATTGAAATTGGATTTCAATACAGAATTAAATTGGATTTTAATTCAAGTGAACGAATTAATTTGGAATTAATTCGTAAGCGACTTTCGTAATAATTTTACTAGGCATTATTATTTAATTAAATTTGATTTAATTACGTCGCGACGGAAAATTCATTTAATTGGATTAAACGAACCCGAGCCCAAAAGTATGTTGTACAAGCCAACTTAAATTTGGAATTTAAAGTGCTGTGACTCACTCTAACTTACATCAACTTGTCAAAAGATGATGGAAGTGGGTTGCAATATTTATTTCACTTTGGAAGTCAAAACACATACACTTTTTACAAGTTTGGTAACTAGTTGGATTAGCTATTCATTCTCTCTTCACTCCCTCATTTGGCCTAAACTTCATCTCATTGGAGGAGAAAATTTTCTTTCATTTTTGTTCAAGCTAGCACTTAAAGGAGTCAAAGAAAGGTGATATGGAAACTCACCCCAAGAGTTTGGAACTCAAAAGGAAAGCTTGGAGCTTCAACATCCAGGGAAAAAGTTTTCAACTTCAACTGATCAATGTAAGTTAATTCCGCAAACTTATCTTGTTTATTCACACTAGAATCATGTTTAGGATCTTTGACATGTCTTAGAGACACTAACAGTTAGACCATTAGAACGATCTAAGTGAGTGGACTGTTTAAAACAGAAACTGAAGTTCTTTTTAAAATATTTGTTAATTTGAAAACAAAACTATCTCAAAATTTCTGTTCTTTCCTGAAATCTCTTTTCTGACTGTAAAACTCTGAGCTTTTCTAAAAAAAAAACTGGATTCTTTCGAAGACTATCTTACTGGAAAACCTATTTCATAAAAACTGTATTTTACTGAAATTGTATCTTGTCTCTGAAAATCTAGCTCTGAAATATTTATTTCCGAAAACTGTCTCTGGAAACTGTCTCTGAAAATCCTGACGCATGAGGGAATTATGTATCACTGTCCCCCCATACGCCTAACAAGAGCCATAAGTGCAAATCCATGATATTGGGGCGTTACGTATCGATGTCGCCCAAAGCATGCCACTGCTTGTCCCTGAAACTAGTGGTATTGGGGTGTTACGTATCGTCATCCCCCAAGCCACTGAACTAGATCAGAGGTGCGGATCTATGCTACCCTTCAGGCTCTGAATCTAGGATCTAAGGGCATCTGTCATCCCTAGTCCTGAACTGCGTGTGCACATGATCTTTGAGTCCGTCAATTCCATATCTTAGTGAAGTTACATACTGAGGTGGATTTTTCCCTCATGCCTCGAAAACACAAAATCATGCTTTGAAAACATCTTTCTTCTAGGTCATTTATCAAAATATACTTAATCAAAATATAATTGAAAGTGAACTCGGCTAACACCCTAAATGCGATAAAGTAAGTCTGACATGAAAAATAACATAATGAAAATAAACTTAAAGGAAGAGTGTCCACTCACTGATTTGGAGTCCCGCTAGCTTTAATTCCCTTCACCGAAGAAATTTGTGATTCCTGTGATGACCATCAATGAGAAACTTAATTAGAATACATATCGTAGAATACACTTCGAAACTATCATCGCTATATAATGTTTGATGTTTGTGATATGGTAATTTATTTGTATATAAGATGATACGAAGCCTTTCGGGTGGTCTCTAATATCCTGAGTTGAAATTGGATTAGCTAAAAAAATTTATCCTGAGAAATGTTCACGCGTCACGACGCCAAGCTTTGCACGTCGCGACGCTCTCTCGGGTAGGGTTATGGCAGAAAGGTCCCCATATATCGCATTGCAATGCGAGTCAGTGAGCATCGCAACATGTACAACCCAAAATTTGATTCGAAGGCAATTTTTCCAGTGTGTGTCGTGATGTTGAGAGTTAGGCGTCGCGACGCGAGGACAAAACCAGAGCCTAATAACCACTTTCCAAAGCCAAAGCTCAACAGTCCATATATCTATCACTTAAACATCTTCTTATGGGTACTTCTTTAAACTTCTATATCAATACACTAAAAGTATAATAAATCCCCAACATCCATATACCAATTCATCCACCTCAAAACACAAGAAAAATATACACTCTCCCCCTTAACACATTCACACGCACAAGACTTCAATTCATGTTAATGCTACCATGATACTCTTCCAAAATGCTTGTAAACAACTTAATCAAAATCAATTATGCAACTTCAACTTCTAGGGTTTATATGGTGCGAATTGGGGCTCTAAATACCTTGTCCAAAATTGATAAATAAAAAAAATGGAGTTAGAAGCTTACTTTGTTGTCCTAAAAACTTGAGAATCATCATTTTTTGTTTCTACGATGGTTGAGAAAGAAGAATAAAATTGAAGCATCCTCCTTGGGTATACACGTTTTTGAGCTTAGACAAATAGAGGCTGATTTTTGTGATAGAATGAATAGGTGAGATGATGCCACATCACCCAATTCTAGTTAATTCTTGAAATTACTGTAGCACTCGCATAAATTATGATTTTTGACCCGCTTTTGGTATGCATTTGGAAAAATATTCAATGCGGAAGTTGTAGCTCTCGGTCTAAGCTTTCTAACGATATAAATTCATAAAAATCGGTGATCGTGTGAAAAATTTACAGCCTGATTACTAAGGCTATTATGATGGGATGTAAGCTAAGTTCCGTGTTAGAATTTCAAGGAATTTTTTGAATGTCCCAAATGTCATTTTATGAGCACTGACTTGCTCGAACATAATTTATATCAAGTATTATACCTCCGATCTGTAATAGTCGTCAAACTCTGGTAACATACCAGTCGATGGGATCACTGGATGTTACATGTTTCATTTCCAGTTACACATTATTGGTGGAAATATCAAAATACTGATAGCTCATTGAGAGAAACTAGATAAGTTTGGTTGAGCAAACTTCAAACAGTCGCAGCGCAAGATGTTGTTCTACCTGACAACACTACAATTGGCTAAGTATCTCAAGGAAGATCCTCCGAGTCCTGTGGAGGGAGAAATGGAAATAGCCAAGCAACTACGAGTTAAGACATGGTCATCATAGTACTTATTGTGTAAGAACTACCTCTTGGGAGGACTTGAGAATATCATGTACAATGTGTACCAATGCATGACTTCTATGGAGATTCTCTTGGAATCTCTCGAGAAAAAATACAAAACATAGGATGTCGGTCAAAAAATTTCTCGTAGGTAGGTTCATGGACTATAAAATGGTAGATTCAAGGACGATAATGTCTCAGTTGGATGAATTACAGTTGATTATTCATGAAATATTGGATGAGGGAATGAACCTCTGCGAGACGTTTTTAGTTGGCATTATGTAATATCATGAATATTTTTGGAACGGTTCTTGAAGATTTCCGAATTAAAGTTAAGGATTTGGAACGGGATTGTATTTGAAAATTATAGTTAATGTGTGGGGAAATAGTTCTGAATATTTTAAATTAAAGTTTCGTTGCATTGGTAAATACGTGGTTTCGACAACTGGTTACGCGATTTCTGATTTTACCGTTATACGCATAAAATTTTCTTATTTCGAATATAAAAATAGCAAACGAACTCTGATTGAGCTAATTCTTGAACCATCGAAATAGTTTTTCCGAGATGAATAACTTTCGTGTTAAATATGTTTCGAAAATCGTATAAGATGAGCCTCAATTTTTCAAAATTTTAAATTCAGTCAATGTGATGGACTAAAGAGCAATATTTTCTGAACCTTATTGCAAATTCCAGAATTTGCTAATAAAAATCCCATTTTAGCTAAAATTATAAAAGAGTCCAACAGTGTTACAAACACAGACGCATCTCATGCGTGGAGGAGAGAGGGAATGAAGTTGGCTGGTGGGGGCGTCTCTGATGAGATGAGACACCGGCTCTGGAATCGTCCGACAAAGGGGAGAATTCTGGTGGTGGTTCGACTACCAATAACAGTGACTTGGCGGCGCGACGAAGCAGAGAAGCCGACGCTTGATGGAGTGATTCACTGGCGTCCAGCGAGCCCCGATGAGGCACGATGGCAGGGATCGGTTCTCTTGGACTTGGTGCACGTGTTGGTGGTCGTCGTTTGTCGTGTGGTAGCTAGTGGTGGTGCGGCAAGGGTGAGGACGATGGGTCCTCTATTTCTTTTTGGGGATTCTTCACTCTTTAAGGTAGTTGCATAATTCGGTGCCACCACACCAAGTCTAGATGACTAGACTTGGTGTGGTGGAACCGAATTATCGATCTGTGTTTAATTGCATTTATAGGTTATTGAATTGATTAGGATAAAACAAAGATTGTTAAGAGGTAGTTTGAGAATGTAGTTAAAGAATATGATTGGTTAAGTGAATCAACCATCGTAGGTATGGATTTTATTTTGCCATGATATGAGTGAAACATTTGATGAGTTCAATATTTATATGCATGTGTTATGTACATAAGTGTGTGAACCTGTAATGATATGTATATGCATAAGCATATGTATAAGTATGTGAATGCGTATTTGTATATGTATGAGATGATAGGATATGTATGATTTGGGTATAAAATATTAGTGAGGGGAATAAGTTATAACTTCAGAGGTTATTATATGGAAAGTCTAAAATTAAGGGTGTTTGTGCGGTAATGAATGATATGAGGACGATTGAGGGTTTAACATTTGACTTCATAGTAATTTGTATTCATATGTTTGAAATATACGTATGTAAATGACTATTTGGATGATGATTCGGATGTGTTTGTCTTGTATGTGCTTGTGTATGAGAAATCGTGCAATGAGTTTGTGTGCATGTGTGTATGTGTGATTGATTGATGTTCTCGTGGTGTAGTAGTCGAGTTGGTTAGGAATCCATTCAGATGGGATTCATCTCATACCTATTTTAAAATAAGTAATGAGTCTCGTATTAGCATTGTGTGTGTCAGCCAGCCGTATATATGTATTGTTGGATGATGTGAACTTTGATATATCGATTATTATGTGTGCTTTGTGGTCGGTTGTATGATGATTGTGAATATGTCTGAGTGTATGTATGAATATGATCAAACTCGTTATAAGTATTGATTGTGTATACTTATGTGAATTAAATTGATGATTTGAAACCGATAAGAATATCAGAGGTTATTAAGCGTGTTTGTTAAGTTGTATTGGCATGTATGTATATATGTCAGAATTCTGAAATTATATTTGCATGTATATAAGAGAAGTGTGCTATGATATGTGTGAATGTATATGAACACCAAGTGTTAAGTTATTGTAAGGTTAATGTGGTTAAAGAAGGTTAAAAAAATGATTGGTTTGGTATTGAAGAAAGAGATTTTGGAATTAAAGATAGTTTGTAACCGAATAGAAGAAAATTTATTAGATGTACCGATTTGATGATATTTCAAAGATATTTACTTGTTATAAGTATTACTATGTGACTTCATGTTTCGACATTGAAATGATTTCGATATTATATAACGTACTCTATGATTCCGAATCCATTCTTTGTGTGCTTTGAATGTCTGGCCATATTATTGACAACATGTAAATATGTAAACATGAAACATTTGTTGGGTTTTCTAGGTCAAACCAAAATCAAATTAAGCAATGAAATGTGCGAATACAACAAAGTAAAGTAGCGGAAATACTCACTTTGATCGGCTTTTGGATGCGATGAACACAAAAAATTCTCCTTGTAGCATTCGGCCAAGCCCTCCTTGGAAGTGATCTACAAGCTCCAAGTGTTGATTCAATGCTCAAGAGTTGGTTTCCCTATCACATTTGTAAGACTCCTTGATGTGCTAGCATCTTTGATTTTGAAGCAAAATCAAGAAGAAATGAGCTCTAGGCTCACGACAACAATGAGAGAAAAATGAGAGGGCCATTCGGCCATGGTGAGAAAATAGAGAGAAAAAGATGTGTGTTGTGTGTTTTTGGTATTTTGTTTTCTAAAAAACATATACCAAAAGTCCTTACAAAATTTGGTAAAAAACTTTTCCAAAAAGCTTAAACCAATTTTGGAGGCAAAATGGCATTAATTGCCCACAACCACCACCATCGTGAATAATGACTGGTTGTCAATCACCAAAATGTGACTTGACATCCATCACTAAAGTGATAGGTGATGTGACAAACGATGTGACTTGTGGCCGCACTTGATTCAAAATCGGAGTGGCCTCGCAAACACATTCCGGGCTCGGGTTCGTTAATTCCGAATTAACGAACTTTCTGTTGCGACGTAATTAAATCAAATTTAATTAAATAATTATGCCAAGTAAAATTACTATTCACTTCGCTAGCGAATTAATTCTAAATTAACTCGTTCGCCCGAATAAAATCTAATTTTAATTCCGCGTCGAAATCTAATTTCGTATAATATATCAAATATATTATTTTATCGATTAATTCCAAATTAATCGCTCTCTCTCTCTTCAAATAGTATTTTATCCCAGATAAAATATCTCTGTAATTAATCCTAGATTAATTTTCTCTCGCTACTAATTAATCCCATATTAATTATGTGTGAGTCATACGTCATCGGTGAATCTTTAGGAAGCGACCCATGAGATCCCTGGATATGTTGGCAGTAAATCTGGTCGTCGGACTATCCGAATACGTACGTACCTAGTACTACGTTTTTACCGATTTACAAGACATGGTTGGCTTCTAGCAAAGCACCTGACCGGCGTAAACACACACGTATAACGCAAGCGCACGTATCGTTCAAGTAGTATAAAAATATCGATCCCACGAGGACTTAATTCCTATTGTTGTTATTAATTGTTGAATCTATTTATTTACAAATATCTAATTAAATGGAGAAGAGAATGATTGTTTGATTGGTTGAATGTGGTTTTACAAAATAAATAAATAAAAAGACAAAATAAAATACTAAGGTAATAACAAAAGACACAAAGATCTAGGTCGTGAATCATTCTAATATCATTTAAAAGATGAAGTGGTTATTTTATGTTTGTGTAATAAATCAGTTTACTAACCTGGAACACTAAATTATGCAAAAGCCTCTGTCGATGGTCAGACGCAAATACCCAGTTTAACCCAATTGAACCATATGTCTATGTCAACCAAATTATCTGGATTCATTAAGTTTAAGTTCCAATTATGGCTACCCCCGCCCGACAGGTATATTCCTATCCTGTAAGGAAATCTATTAAAGAGTTATCTATCCTCAAGGAAGATCGTGGGCTATTAAGTCTAAGGCTGAAACCTAAAATCCCTATGTCTAGTTCATTTTAGATTACCACATCAATCTTATTAGTGATCAGATAACAAGAAGCATTAAGCTTAAGACTTAATAATTAACCATTAATTACCCAAACTATAAAATAACCCCTTATAAAACCGTGATATTAGAATTCATCACAACCCCAGATAACTAACACATAACTAGGGCTAGTAAAAACTTAAAAAGTAAAAGACATAAAGTAAAAATACTGAAAAGTAAAAGACATAGAGTAAAACTGAAAAGTAAAATGAAATAAAATGCTAAGGTAAAAGGAATTACTTTTACTACTACTAATTTAGATATCTCCCATAAAATAATATATAAACTTGTGATATTATTTTACCAACCGACCAATCTGGCGGTATCCTGATTAAGTCAAATTAAGTCCAACCAGCCATATAGGCGGTAATATTTGTCCATAATCCAGCCATAAAGGCGGTACCAAAAAATAAATTACCAACCGACCAATCTGGCGGTATCCTTGATTAGTCAGGTTTAAAACCAGATTAATTGAATTGCCAACCGACCAATAGCGGTATCCTTTATTAATCAGTATTTTAAATAGTGAATATATTATTTTTTGGGAGATTAATCTAAATAGTAACAGTAAAAGAATTACCTTTCACCCTAGCTGGGGAAGTTACCTCATCATTACTGAAAAGTAAAAACTGAAAAATTAAAGAAAGAAAAGTATTGTGCGTAAAAGTAAATTGCGGAAAGTAAAAACTGAAAAGAAAAGAAAAGAAAGTGCGAAACTGAAAATTAATTACTGAAAACTAAAAATAAACAAACTAGATACAATCTTCTTATTTATTCATTAAGAATTTCAAAGAAGTATGAATTTTACAAATGAAATGGCTTGGTATTTATAGGCAAAATTTTGCCACCATCAAATCATCAATCAATTTCTCCACCAAATCCATTATTAATTTCTCCACTAATTACTCCACCAAATCCATAATTGCTCCACTAATTGCTTATCTTGTTTGGTGTTGATTTGATAATTTTTATTAATTATTAGTTAATTAATATTTTGCTTTGAAAATGATTGATAATGACTTTTAATAATTATACTCCACACACTTCTGGATGGTTCATCAATTTCGGTTATGAAATCATCAGAATTCGAAAATATGTTCTCTTTCAAAGTTGTAGATCATTGAGTCGTATTTATTCTGGCACTTGAATCAGCTCAATCCGATATCTGAGTAAAAAGTTATGCCCAAACTACGACAGATGCGCAAAACTGGAATTTCCAAAACTGCACTTCGTCAAAACGCCATTTCAAGTTTCCAATCTCCAAAATTAATATATCAAGTCCAATAATTGCCCTTATTTGATCCACATTTCATCCTAAATGATTTCATTGAGTCCCGATATTATTTTATCTGCAAAATAAAATAAAACATATCAAAACGTTCATCAAACCCGAGAAACTAAACAAAATATTAAGTAAAAGGGGCGGTAAATATTGATATATTCTCCGCTCATCAGCACCGTGTCTATCCAATTCTCTACAAATATTCTTAAAGGAATATATAATCTGTATCAGGCGTAGTATACGTAGTATTGCATATTTCGATCCAGTATCGGATGTCACGTGCTAGGCCTAAGGCTGGAATTATGTTTGCCCCGTACGAAGCACATATCGGATCTCTGGTAACTAGTCTCTATAATTGGATAAACATGACCTAGTCATATTATCCCGATAGCTGCAGCATACAAGAGTATCAGTTCCTTATCCTACGTGACCATCATCTCCATATGACTGAAGTGATACTTCCATCTTGACATCACACCCAATACACTACGATTCTCAATATACCCAGAATAGGCGTACACATAACCTGTTAAAGCCCTGGACGACCAAAACCAAAGTATATTGATTGTCGCAAGTATTAGCGATGCAAGTCTCAGGTTAAGACCAAATACACCTACCGTGATTTGGACTTCCATAGACACATAGTCATACTACCAATGGAATTCCGAGGGGTCTATCCAGAGCGAAGCTGTTTCCGTACCATCGGTAAACACAACCTCCTATTACACTTGCATGAGTATCCAATACCTAAATATATGAGAACTATGTCGTTATGCTCCCACAATGCGCACAAGTGCAATACTAGTCTATTCCACATTATCGATGTCCAATCTCGATAATACTACGACTATGGATATTTTAATGATTAAACCTTAGTGGATTAATACTGTCTCATATCTTATTAATTTGGTACTAATCATATGGACTTTTATCATTTATATATCCCGGTAATCCAATTACAAATGATAAAAGATCAATTTCATTTGTCACATAGTTAATTTGTACAACAACACCATGTTCTATACAAATAGTGATGCTATGGGTCATAATTGTCCAACAAACTTGACATGGGTAAAGTATAAAGTATAATAGAAAAATGATAATTTTAAACTTCTTATATATTGATAATTCTGAGAAACTTCTAATGTGATTGACTGTATATTTTGTTGTAGTACTAACATGGTTACTTACTGAGTTTTATAACTCACACAAAACCAGTTTGCTAGTTTTGCAGGCTGGCTTCAAGATTGGTCAACCACGACAGCTTTGGAAGTGATGCGCGAGACATGAATCACCCAAGCGGCATTCACTTTCACATGTGTCTTGGGAAAAGTTTTAGAGGTCTTGGATTTGAGATTGATATTTAATTTATCATGTTGAGCACATTGTTTGTATATATTAAATAAATGATTTTATTGCTTATGATGTTGTGGGCATAAAGCCTTTGAGTGTTGATAAATTATAAGGGCACGCAGCTATTAGGTGATGATTTGATATGTTTTGTTGGACCTGAGGTCCTTTTGTTTATTTGTTGTTTTTCTTAGATTTCTTTTTTATACTGGACTGTGATCCAGGTAGTCCAGTTTTAGGACACATCATGCCAGATTTTTTGTAAATTTAAAGGCTTATGGAGATAGGTTAACCTTGTCTCCTGCCGGTAGCACCTTGCCTCTGGTGGGGTATTACAATTGTGGTATCAGAGCGAAGGTTTAGGTGTCGGTGACTGCAGCTACAGGGCATCCGATCGTCTGAGTAAATTTTCTACTATGTATAGACTATATAGGTCTCATGTTTGAAATTTGATTTGATTTCTAGTATATGGTATGATGTGCAGTGTTTTTGATTGATATGGGTGATTTAGATTATCTGTATATATTTGTATACTATGGATATATGTATGTGTATAGGTATACTAAGTTAAAAGTATGTCATTTATATGGGAATATGAATATGTATGTGATGTGAAATCATTATGTTTTAAAGTACGAGTTATGTTTGTTGGGGTGTACGCAGCGAAAGGGTGCGGCGGAAGGCGAAAATGATTTTTAAACATATTAAATCTTTTCCGAGCGAATTAATAAATATCAAATATTTTTAATTCACCCAAATAAGTTTAAATATATTATTTATTAACATTTAATAATGTAATATATTTTTTTACACGATGAATTATTTTACGAAAATATTTTTCGAAAAAAACTACACGTAACGGGCAAACGGTCAAACCGGTTGACCATCAGCCGAGCCGGGCCAACCCAAAAACTTGGGTAGTGTTCGATCAGCCCTTTGGCTGCCCGAACAGTGCCCAGTTTTCTGGTTTCACAGCCGGCACGCGGTGCGCTCATTTCGACGCAAATTTCACCGTTTTCTCGCGTTTTCGCCCCGGAACAATTTTCAGAATTTATCCACCACCCAATACACATCTAATATCATCCAAATAACATATTTTTACATGAAAAATATTTTGATTTAATAACCAAAAATAGATATGATCCAGTTTTTTGTTTTTGTCCATTTTCATGCCAAAATTCAACTTAATCACAAAATTAATCCAATTAATTTACACCAAAATTAATCACCAGAATACAAATTTCCTAGAACAATTCTAGGTAAAATTAGAGTGGTAATATCACTCTAGAATGGTAATTTTAATTTTAAGATTAATTCACTGATTAATCTAACAACACATGCTTAATAAAGAAAACTATTAAGGTTTACTAAACAATCAACACCAAATTTTTGAATCATATACATATCCAAGATACATATAATTTTAAGACATGTAAAATACATATCCAATACATATTTTCATGCTTAAGAAATAAAATTAAGAAACTAGAAATTGGAACCTTTCATTACCTTAATTTCAAGCTTCCAATTAATCAATTTCTTCTCCTTTTGATGTTGATCAATTGTTTAGAACCCTAACCCTTTTTTTCTTTAATTTCTCAACATATGAGAATGGCTAAAAGCCTTGCAAAATAGAAACAAGTTCCATTTATATAATAATTCTCCAAATTTCGAAAATTGAGAATTTTTTTAATAAAATAACAATTATTTTTTGTTATAATTTTGACACCTCATGATCTTATCCTTTAAAAAAATTATTTTGATATTTTTCGTTAATTAAAAACACGTGTAAAAAACACATGGAATAGCCAATTAAAATTGGCCAAATAATAAGAATATTCCTAATAATATTCTTATCCAAAAATAAATTAATTAACAAATTAATTAATCTATTTTATTTAATTAACAAAAAGACAAAATAAAAATATGGAAAAAGATTCCAAGAATATTCTTCCATTTATCATTAATAATAATTAATTAATAATAATAATAAAAACAAGTGTCAAAATCTAATTGGTCAATAATATGTATCTAATCAATATTATGTATCGTATAAAAATACACATTATTTAATACGCATGTGTAAATTATGAATAATCTGAATTATCCATAATTAATTGCATAAGTGCTCAACAAGTACACTTTATATTGTGGGACTCTCTAGGTTCAAGTTTATCTATCATAGAAACTATTTCCATGTTCGTAATTTGTCCACTCACAAATCACGACGACCACGGATAATCAAGTTGAACCATCCAAGTCAAAATCATTGTATATATAATCCTTCTATCATAGATTATTCGAATTTTTCCGGAGATATAGATTAAACGTTAAATCTCTGCTATGAAAAATTCATGTGTCGTGACATAATTATGATTATTCATAAATACTCGAAACTCATTTCCGAATTATACCTCGGCCACGGATTTCAAAGAATCACAAATTGGACACCTAAATCCTGTACACGGGATTGACAGATCCTCTTTAGATACATCACAAGATATCATGAGTATCAGTCCATACCCAATGAACAGGCGGAGGTCTGATCTTAAAAGATCGTTGACTTGACTACCATCAAAGTATGGAGGATATCTCACATATCAACAGTGGTATCTCAAGTTAAAGGAGCTAATATGCTATTCGACTCATAAAGATTCCTATTGACGTTAGTGTACCATCTATCAAGAATCTTTAAATGAATCTTTCAGTATTTATCCAATAAATAACTATGTGTCTATATAAGTCTCCAAAGACTCATGGTTTACTGAGACAAACCATTAGAACAATTCTAATATACGACACGTACCGGTCTCACGGGTTTACTAACCGACCAGATATGTAAACCTTGACTAGGAACATTTTAAGAATGAATCATATTGTGACGTTTCTCAGTAACAATTGCGGCGCTTTTGCAATTATGTCATAACTATTCATTCTAAGGTATTTTACGCCTTTACCATATATAAGATTATATTGATGAAAATTACATATTTTATTCATAATAAAATATAATGTACATCATATTTATAATAAATACAATAAAATTTGGGTTCCGGTCCTAATTATTTCTCATTGTGACAGCTTTGGCATGTTCACAAAGAGACGTATCAAGGTTAAACTTGTCAATGATAAATTAAAGATACTTGCGTAACCCTGACAACTTTGGCACGATCAGGATTCCACTTTCGCTTGAATTTACCTAATATTAAAAATGTTTTTGGTACTAATAAATTCCTACTGACTATATCCTCAAACCTTTGACATGTTCTCGGATATAGCCGTAGAATAATTATCCATAATCCGTATTGATAAGACGGACCAAGAAACATGCATCAAATACATATTAATTATAAAACCTTATTTCAAATAGGGATTTTCCGCAAAAGATGTTATTCACTTTATTTAATCAAATTAAATAAACACATGCATGCATAAAGTAAAGATTAGATTAACCATTAAATTTATAGGCATAATCATATCATTTGTTCAGAATCGGACTCGTTCTGATACCATTTTAAAGGGGATTTTAGGGGGTAACGCACCAAAAAGCGGAAAAATAATTTTTTCCGATTTCAATAATTTTTTGGGGCAATTAAAATAAAATTATTTATTCTAATTACTCAATACTTAAAAAATGAATTTTTTTACCCAAAAATCAGATTTTCCTTTAATTGCCATGAGGCCCAAATAGTTTGCAATTTTATCATTTTGGTCCTAATTTGTATTTGTGATTTCAAATCACTACCAAAATGATTTATACATATCATTTACATCAAAATACAACTCACAAAAAAAATCCACAAGAACTTCAAATTGTCGTGAGCACCACCAACTTTCATTTTTGTGCATTTTGGTCAAATTTATTTAAAACAACTTTAGATGATTTCCATGTTGGGGTTTTCTCAAAGCCCCAATAGTACTTTGGCAGTTCATAGGCTGCCAGAATAGTGACCAATTCAATGTTTGGACAGCCGTTACCTGGTAAGCCCGAAACTCACATGGTAACGCCGTTTTTCACCATTTTCGCATATTTTCATTCTGAAACACTTTCCGGAAATTATTCCAATGCCCAATACACATCCAATACATTTAAATAACATGTATTTATCCACCAAAAATCCATAATTTCCAAATCTGATCTGGGTGCAAAAAATATCATTTTTCATGTTTAAAATCTAATTTTTTCAACATTAATCATATTAACTTTTACACCAAACAAAGCCACCATCAATGAAGAACTCAAGAAAAATTCTAGGAGTTATAAGAGTGGTCATAACACTCTAGAATGGCAACAAGTCATCAAATGATAAAATTGAACTAATATTACACTAATATTATCCAATATAACTTCACACATGTATCTAGCCTCCAAATCCATCCTCCAAATCAAAAAGCCCCAGAATCTAAGAAAGAAAGAAACCCTAGAACTATTCTAGATACTCAAGAATAAGAAACAAAGTTTCTAAACTCAAGAATATTAAAGATTACCTCAAAATCTCCAAATTTCCTTAAGCTTTCTTCTTGATTTATTCACTTTCTCTCAAGTTTTCTCTCAAGAACCATTTTAGAAACTCTCTAAAATGATAGAGGCCTGGCCATGACAAATTAATGAAAGAGAAAATAATTTTCCCTTTTATATATGGCTATGAGCGAAATTGGGGGGATGGGTATTTTGGTCATTTTCAAATTTTATTTAATAAGCCTTAAGTTACTTGTTCAATTTGAGCACTGCAAGCTTAAAACATCAAGTCATTTGTTACCAATAATATCTCACCACTTATAATACTAATTATGACTTATGGATAAGATATTTAATTTCTAATTATTTAATGATTAAATTACTAAATAATTAATTAATATAAATATCTATATATGTATTTTTATTTACATTAAATAAAAAATATATATATTAATGACATATGTCAAAATCTCATTTGACAAATAATTAATATGTATCTAATCAAATTTTATATCAAATACAAATACATATTAAGTATTAATTGACCAAAATCCCCTAATGCATGTATTTTCGTTTAACCGTCTAAACGATTCGAAATAACTTATTTAATCTGATGAAGTATTATGAATAATCTGTATTATTCATAATGTGTTGTCCAAGTGCTCAATGAGTACACTTTATATTGTGGGACTCTCTAAGTTTAGGTTTATCTGTCACGGAATCAAAATTCTTGTCAATAATTCACCTACTCGTAAATTATGATGATCACGGATAATCTCGCTAAACTATGCAAGTCGAGGTCATTGCATACATATAATCCCTCTATCACAGGCTATCAATATTATCCCGGGGATATAGGTAGGAACGTCAAATCCCTAAGGTATAATAGTTGACTTTCAAATTTACGATCTCTAAATAACACTCGAAACTCGCTTCTGAAGTATTCCACAGTCATGGATTTACCAGATCGCAAACACGTACAAGATACCTATGCCCTGTACGCAGGATTGAAAAATTCTATCTGATACTCACAGTATATCATGAGCATCAATCCAAACCCAATGAGCAAGTGGATGTCTGATCTAAATAGATCGGTGACGTGACTGTCATCAAAGTTTGGAAGATGTCTCATCTATTCACAGTGGTATCTCAAGTCTAAGGACCACTATGCTACTCGACTCGAGAAGATTCCTATTGACGTTGGTGTACTATCTATTAGGAAATCTTCGGCGAGTCATTCATTGTTTATCAAATAAACACCTACACGTCTATAAGAGTCCCCCAAGACTCATGGTTCATTAGGATAAACTATAGGACCAAGTCTCGATATACGACATGTACCGGTCTCGGCGGATTTTACTAACCGACCTGTGTCAGTAAATTTTGACTATGAACTTTATTTGAGAATATGTAACTTATAGTGACGCCTCCCAATGTCAATTACAAACTACGTTGTAATTGTGCACTACGTTGTAAATCATGGGGTCTTTGTCTAATATATATGTATCACTAGATCAAATTTAGTTTCAATCTAATTTAATTAGATCGAATACGTATATAGAAACAAGAGGTGCAACCATTAAGCAAGTAATATTATGGAAAAATGAATTATTCGTATTCATGAATCGGACATAAATACGATCCGAATTGGCACTTCGAGCACCAATCCTAACATTCCAATCATCACCAAATGATTTGTATATCATATATACATCATTATACACCACATATATGACAAGCCCCAATTTTGGTTTAGGTTATGAACCCTAATTCTCAAATTAACAAACTAACCAAAATTAACCAAATCCAACACTTTAATGTAATCTCTACAACACCAAACAAGTCTCACCACTTTGAAACAACTCAAGAATAATTTTATATCATCAATGAGTGGTCTAACAACTCTAGAATGGAAACAAGATCATCAAATGATCAAAAGTGGGCTTATACACCATTTATAAGCACACTTTAATAAACATACATGCATACATCTTTCTTTCATACTTCCAACCATCATAACACAAACAAAAGAGAGTAGAAAAACTTAAGAACAACACATGTTGTAACCAAGAACAAAAGGAACAAATTTCCTTCTAATGGAAAGTGGGAAATACTTACTAAATTCAAAGCTTTCTTTGATTTCTTCTTGGTTTCTTCTCTTTTTCTCTTAAGTATATTTTGTTTTAGGTTATTGGAGGCTTGAACAAGTGAAGCAAATGAAAAAATAAAACCTTTATATACATATAGGGTTTGGCTGAAAATGGGTGTAAAGGAAAATTAGATATTTTGTAATTTTAATCTTTATTAAACAAGCAAAATACAAAATGATAACCTTTACCTTTAATGTAAAGTCAACATTTTACACTAACTAATCATTTCCTAACTTTATCATAATGGTAGATATTTATATTTTAATTATTTTAATCATTTAATAATTGAATAATTAATAATTAATTAAATATAAATATCTTAAATATATGTATTATATTTACTTTAAATAATCCAAATACATATATTAATGATATATGTCAAATATCATAATTTGACATTTAATTAATGTGTATTTAATAAAATCATATATTAAATACAAATACACATTAATTAGGAAATGACCAAAAGATCCATTTGTATGTATCTTTCGTTTAATCGTTAAACGATTTATAAATAATAAATATTATTCATAAAACTTGCACTAGTGCTCTACGAGTTTATTTCATTAGTGAGACTCTATAGGTTCAGGCATATCCGTCATGAAATCCAATTTCGTGTCAATAATCTACCCACTCATAGATTATAATAAACAGAGATAAACTCATTGAACCATACAGGTCGAGGTTATTGCATACGTATAATCCCTCCGTCACAGGTATCTGGATTATTCCAGAGATATAGATATAAACGTCAAATCTCTGTAGATATAATCATGTCGGCGTTTCTATTAGTGATCTCCTAATAACACTTAGAACTCACTGCTACAGTGTACCATGGGCCCATGCATTTAACATATTGCTAATTCCATATTGAATACCTATACTCTATACACAGAGCTGATAGATTCTATCTTGACACACATAAGATATCCTAAGGATCAGTCCACGCCCAACGAATAGGCGGAGGTCTGACCTAAATAGGTCTGTGATGTGACTGCCATCAAAGTGTAGAGGATATCTCATATATCCACAATGGTATCTCAAGTCAAAGAATAACTATGTTACTCAACCTGAGAAGATTCTTATTGACGTTGGTGTAACATCTATTAAGAATCTTTGGTGAGTCGTTCAGTGTTTATCCAATATAAACACCTACATGTCTATACAAGTCTCCAAGACTCATGGTTCATTGAGAATCTACCATTATAATCCAAGATTCCAATATACGATATGTACCGGTCTCAACGGGTTTACTTACTGACGAAATAATGTAAATATTGACCATGAAATGTTAAAGAAATTATACTGATATGATACAACTCAATGTCAGTTGTGACGCTTTTACAACTGTATCATAACTAATCATTCTAAGGTCAATTACGTCTTTACTATATATAAAGAGATTTTATATAATAGAAACTGTTTTTTATTCATAATAAAATATTTACATAAGTATTTACAGGGAAATACATAAGAAATTGGCGCTCCGAGCACCAATCCTAATATTTATAAGTAGTGATCAAGTTAACCAAGAATCAGGTTAACATGAAAATGTTGAGGAAAATGAACCTAGACATAGCAAAAGAGGAAAAATGTCTAAGTTATTTGGACATGATTCTCCGACACACCTGTTCGAAAAAAAATGAACCTAAAAGCTATAAAGAAGTAATGTCTTCTTCGGTGGCACATTTTTGGAAAGAGGCTATCAATAGTGAGATTGATTCCATCCTTCAAAATCATACTTGGGAGTTGATTGATCTTCCTCCAAGTTGTAAGCCGCTAGGCTACAAATGAATTTTCAAATGAAAGATGAAATCAGATGGATCAATAGATAAGTACAAGGAAAAACTTGTCATAAAATATTATAGATAATAAGGATGCTTTGATTACTTTGATATCTATTCACTGGTGACCCGTATCACTTCAATATGAATGGTTATAGCCATAGCAGCTATATTTGGTCTTGAAATATATCAAATGGATGTGAAGACGACATTCTTAAATGATGAATTGGATGAGGAAATTTACATGGAACAACCAAAAAAATTTTAATGTTCCTGGACAATAACACAAGGTGTGTAAACTTGTAAAATTCTTATACAGATTAAAACAAACACCTAAACAATGACATGAAAAATTTGACAAAGAAATATTGTCAAGTGACTTCAAAATCAATGAGTGTAATTAGAGTGTACATGAAATCAACTCAAAAAGGGTATGTAATTGTGTGTCTCTACGTAGACGATATTCTGATAATTGGTAGTAATCATGAGATAATTCAATCTACCAAGAAAATACTGACCAACAAAGTTGATAAGAAAGATTTAGGAATATGTGATGTGATCTTCAGAATTAAGATTTTTAGAATATCAGAGGGATACATATTATATCAGGCTCGTATAGTGGTGAAATCATTTTTATTTTATGTGAAATTTAGTAAAGAATATTTATTTAAATTGGTGTGCAGAGAAAACAAGGAATTTAAATTAAGGGTTATTTTAGTATTTGGAAGAGTGTGAAAAGTAAAATTTGATTTTTTAAATTTTTTTTAAATGAGTATACAAATAAAAGAGTGTTATAAGTATATTTTAGAGTGCAAATATTCTCATCCAAAAAAATAAACGATTGATATCAAATTTTGCCATTATAAAATGAAAAAAAATGTAATTAGGTTTATATATGGTATGAAATAATTTAGTTGTGTAAGGTGGTTTTTGAAGTAAAGTTTAAAACATTCATTAAACCATTAAACAATAAATTTAAAATTGTAGCTCAATCGTATTCAGTAACTTTTAACTTAAATTCAGCATTAAACGGATATATATATATATACATACATATAATAACAATACAAAATTTTTTTTCTAACAATTTTTATTTTTTAAAAAAAAAAATTACAATGTAAAATAAGTATATACATACTTCTGTAAAAGCAATTAAACACCAAAAAAAGAAAGAGAGAGAAACATGCAAATAAATTACAAACAAGTTGTGTCCAAGTTAAATTATTAACACTTTGCTAGATTCCCCATTAAAACCTTCAATGCCATTCATAAGAACTCACGTCACATATCATTCCAATCCCTCACCAGAATCCCGTAAAAATTCAATCTTATCTTAAACTCCAATCCTAGCCCTATAAATAAAAATTCACCATCCATAATTTCCAATCACACTCAATAACCTCTTAGCCATGGGAGAAGTTGATGAAGCTTTCATTCAAGCCCTAGAGCACAGGCCTAAACTCTCCGTAACCGAAGCCGAAGACATACCCTTAATTGATCTCTTAGCTTTGAACACCAAAAACCCTAGCACCATTGATGACCTAGTTGTTGAGATAGGAAATGCATGCAAGAATTGGGGTTTCTTTCAAGTGATCAACCATGGCGTGCCCTTTGAAATGCGTCAGAGGTTAGAAAATTTGTCAAGAAAATTTTTCGAGCAACCATTGGAAGAGAAAAGGAAGGTGAGGGGGGATGAGAAGAAGGTAGCTGGGTATTATGATACTGAGCATACCAAAAATGTTAGAGATTGGAAAGAAGTATTTGATTTTTTTGTGGAGAGCCCTTGTTTGATGGCAGCATCTCATGATCCTGAGGACAATGAAGTAGCTGAATCGTATAACCAATGGCCTGATCATCCTCATGAATTAAGGTATAATTTTATTTCTTTTGCATCATTTTGATAAATTTTTTCAATTTTGTTTTTTGATTTGAAACCATACAATCATATAGTTGTAATTGTTTCAATTTTAATTAAAGAATAAGAATTAGAGGAAACATAATAATTTGGTCAGAATCATAGAACATAATTCTTCTTAAAAAAAAATAAGTTATGGAAACTTTTATTTAGTAATTGTATATTAATATATTCTCAGTAATGCCCCATTGGAACATCTTTTTTTTTTTTTTTTTTTTTTTTTTTTTTTTTTAAGTAATTTTAACTATGATTGATCAGGGATGCATGTGAAGAATATGCTAAAGAAGTGGAAAAACTTGCATACAAATTGATGGAACTTATTGCCCTGAGTCTTGGACTCCCAGCAAACATATTCAACAGCTTCTTCAAAGATCAAACCACCTTTATTAGAATTAATCACTACCCACCGTGCCCTGCCCCGCACCTAGCTCTCGGCGTCGGTCGACATAAGGATGATGACGCCCTTACTGTCCTTGCTCAAGATGACGTCGGAGGTCTTGAAGTGAAGAGAAAATCAGATGGAGAATGGGTTCGCGTCAAACCCATTCCTAACGCTTATATCATTAATATCGGTGATATTATTCAGGTAATATATTAAACTTTTGGGTAAACAGTAAATAAGTAATATGATATCAAAATTAAGATTTCGTGTTCAATACATTTTTGGTCTTACTAGATACATATGATTGTGCAGGTTTGGAGCAATGACGCTTATGAGAGTGTGGAGCATAGGGCTATATTGAATTACGAGAAGGAAAGATTTTCAATTCCATTTCTATTCAATCCATCACACTACATAATGGTGAAACCATTAGATGAGCTTACAAATAATCAAAATCCTGCTAAATATAGACCATACAGTTGGGGGAAAATTTTCACCACTAGAAAGCTCAGTAATTTCAAGAAGCTTGATGTTGAGAACCTTGAAATCTATCATTTCAAGGTACAAGATTGAGCCAATAAGCTGGACGAAGCACTCTATTGACAAGTAATAAATGTTAAACATATGGAGTGTTTTTCATATATGAATTAAAACCTATATGTATTTTATGTGATGGGATCATCGGAATAACGGAATTGCAATATTGTCCTCTCTAATTAAGTTATGTTATATTATTTATGTATTATAAGCCAAACAGCTATATTGTCTTATGCTTGTTTTGGTGAGTTGATTTTTGGATTTTATAGCTCTTCTGTTTCTGGGAAATCAATTCAATGAATCTTGCTGATACAATGCTGTATCTATTTTTCTTCAATTCTTTATTATTTTTATGTTAAAATAGTTAGGTAAATAAAAATTAATACTCTTATAAGAAATATACATTCTGGATTCAAATCTAAAACCTGACAATTAAAGCATAAGTCATTTATCACCCAATCATACCCTCAGGGCAAATAAAAGTTAATACGCTGAAAGAAGAATGTAAAATTTATATAATTCATGTAACTTCCATATATAAGTTTCAGTAATTCTAAGGTTAAAACATCACATGTTTTAAAATATTAATTGCCAAACTTTTTTTTAATACAACAAATCGTTATAAGACAAAATTCTGTTGCATATATAACTGTAGTTTTAATTTTATTTTTAATTTTAAGTTACTTTTTAAATAAATGAAGAAAGTCCGCATTAAAGTTTAGAAATGATGAATTTATAAAGAAAATACCAAATTATAATATTTGTTAGTAAATTAGTTGTTGGAATAGCCATAATTAACCTTACCATCATAAATGTATCCTTCATAATTTTGCACATTCAACTTTTCTCTTCTTTGTTCGATTTCTCCCCTCAATAAACCAAAAGCATCTATATCGGAATTTAAAACTAAAAGAAAAAAATGAGAAAAAAGTAAACCAAGAAAGCTCAACTCCCCCAGTAACTACTATTATAATTTATCATGATAATATAATAGTAGTTAAGGATTAAATGGTAAATAAATACTTGTTTCTTGAGATTAGGAGGGTAATGGGATAATAGAAAAACAGTAGGGGTAAGTGTGGTAGTGTAACACCCCAGTTATTTACGGCATGTCTAATATGGTATATTTTGTTGGGACAAAAACTAAAGAAGCGCGTCATCGGGTGAAATCGACTTTTAAAATATTTTAAGCCAGATAAATAAGTCAGTATCAAATACATCTAATTTATCCATATTTCACTCATAACACACATTAACATCTAATATAAGAGTGATTACACATAGAAACTTGGGGCAAAATTTTCAAAAATACTTTCCCACAGTTACACGATAACCGCTTATCGGATCGCTGAACTGACTGATCAAGATGACTGGACAACTGGTTTAGCCATGATATCAAATCAGCCCACTGGTACAGTAATCGAGGTACTGCTGATGGAGTTGGTGCTTAGAGTGTCGATCCGAATTGTACATTTTATTATTTATTAATAAAATAACTACATTTTTCATTTCATACTTAATAATGATATTGTCATTATGTGTATTTGATGAGTGGTAAATGTATCACTATTTCCCACTCATTTGACCTAATATTTTATATAGATTCTTGAGTTTTGTGAATATTTTGATGTGTTTTGTGTTATTTTGTAGATAAATAAAGTTTTAGGACATTCTGAAGGTGATTTGGGACCAAAACAGTGAAAAAGGACAACAAAGGGCAAAAATGTTATTTGGCGCGTCGCGACGCCTAACGTGCGCCGAGGACACGTGTCACAATCTGAGAAGTCTGCTAAAATGCGTTGTGCTAATGTGCGCCATCTGCTAAAATGCGTCGTGCTAACATGCGCCGATCATGCAAACGTGCGTCGAGGACACGTGTCACCATCACATGCTGCTGACACTCATCATTGAAGAACACGTCATTGTTGACATCAACATGACGTCAGCGTCGCGACGCAAGGCCAAACTTGCATGTCGCGATGCGCGTCTAATAATTCACCGCCTGCCACGTGTCAAGCCCTCCGCGTTCCACGCCGCATCTTCCGCTGAAAATCGTGGCGCGCCGCGACGCGCACCACCTATTGGAGCCTATAAATTCACGCCGATTTTCTGATTTTAAATGTACCTTCCTCTCTATAAATCTCTGAGTAAATAAGGAGTTTTAATCTAGTGTAGTTTAATTTCAGTTCTGTAATTAATTTTATTTACTTTTTGTAATAGTAATTTACTTTCTTTACTTTTTCAATTTTTACTATTCAGCAATGAGGAGGTAACTTCCCTCTGGTAGGGTGAAAGGTAAAGCTTTTATTATTGCTATTTAGTTAATCTCCCTTAATTATAATATAATAACTACTTAAAACTTCACTTAATGAGGATACCGCTATATTGGCTGGTTGGTAATTGATATTAAATTGGTTTTAACCTGACTAAGCAAGGATACCGCTATATTGGTCGGTTGGTAATTAAATATTAATTTGACTTAATCTGGTTACCGCCTATATAGCTGGTTGATAATATCACACAAGTTAATATATTATATTAAGGGAGATATCTAAAATAGTAGTAATAAAAGTGATCCTCTAGCCCTAGCATTTTCTTTTATTGTAATTTTCTTTATTTACTTTCCAGCATTTTACTTTATGTCTTTTATTTTATTTAAGTTTTACTAGTTGTAAATATAAATCGTAGCTAAGCCCGTTATCTGGGGTGTTGATGAATTCCAATATCACCGGTTAATAAGGGGTTGTTTTACGGTTTGGGTAATATAAAGGTTTATTTATTGAGCCTTAGTCTTAATGCTTCTTGTTAACTGACCATTAATAAGATTGAACTGGTAAACTTAAAATGAACTTGGAAAAGAGATTTTAGGTTTAAGACCTTACACTTAATATCCCACGATCTTCCTTGAGGATAGATAACCCTTTAATAGATTTCCTTACAGGATAGGAATATACCTGTCGGGCGGGGGTAACCATAATTGGAACTTAATCTTAATGAATTCAGGTAACTTGGTTGACATAAGAATATTATTAATTGGGTTACACTAGGTATTTGTATCTGACCATCAGAATAGGCTTTTACATATTTTCGTGTTCCAGGTTAATAAATCGATATATTACACAAACATATAATAACCACTTCATCTTTTAAAAAGATATTGGAAGAAGTCACAACCTTGGATAGTTTTATAAATTTGAATTTTCTTTAATCTACTTTCACGCCATTTACTTGTTTTAATTTTTTTTTAAAGTCATCACCCAGTCAATCAATCAATCTGTTAGATACTAGTAATCATTTGGCCTCATAAAATTAATAGCTTGGGTTTTAAGTCCTCGTGGGATCGATACTTTTTATACTACTTGAACGATACGTACGCTTGCGTTATACGCGTGTGAAAACGTCGGTCAAGTTTTTGGCGCCGTTGTCGGAGACTTATTTATCTTTCGCTATTAGTTTTAAGGTTAGATATTTTTACTTGTATCTAATTTTCTTTTTACTTATTGTTTTTGTTTTCTTGTGTTTCAGGTTCTCAAACACTACATGAGACGAACCACAAGCTTTGAACTCCGACCGCTTGACCCAGAGATTAAAAGAACTAATAGATAATTGAGAAGGGAAAGGCGAGAAGGCCAAGAAGCAATCATCAACATGGAACCTGAACCTTTGGAGGTTGCACCACCAATTCCTATTCGAGACAGAACCATTCCGGTGGTTGACGGCCTTATTTCCTGTATTGTACTTCCTCCCTTACCAGCAAATACGTGTGACATCAAAACATGCATTCAGATGATTCAGCAGTCAGTTCAGTTTGGGGGGAATGCAACTGAAGATCCTAATGCCCACATTAGCAACTTCCTGGAAGTTTGCGACACTTTCAATTACAACCGAGGAGCTGATGAAGCTATGAGACTGTGAGTTTTTCCATATTCCTTGAAAGACAGAGCAAAAGCTTGGCTACATTCACTACCAGCAGGTTCCATCACAACTTGGAACACTCAAGCCACCAAATTCCTTGCAAAGTATTTTCTACCAGCCAGAACAGCAAAACTGAGGAATGACATCACATCCTTTGTACAACTTGACTCAGAAACTTTCTACGAAGCTTGGGAAAGGTATAAAGATTTACTCCGGAAATGTCCTCACCATGAGATTCCAAAATGGCTTCAAGTCCAAATATTCTATAATGGACTTTCTGGACTGATGAGAACCACAATTGAAGCTGCTGCTGGAGGAGCTTTGATGGCAAAAGGAGAAGATCAAGTCTGGGACTTAATCGAAGAAATGGCTAACAAAAATTCCTTATGGCCAACAGAAAAGAGCATGATCCAAAAAATTGCAGGAATTTATGAAGTTGGAGGCAACTCAGCAGTGAATACTAAGTTGGAGCAGATGTGCAAAAGCCTGGAAACACTTAGCACGCAAGTTGTAAACATCGCCAGAGCCACAGGTTCACCATATGGAGGAGCACCATAGCTAAACCAACAAGAAGAGACAGTGAATTATGTCAACAATTTCAACAAGCAGGGGAACAATCCATATTCCAACACCTACAATCCAATGTGGATGAATCATCCCAATTTTTCATGGAGCAAAAATTCAGAGTAAAAGAACTATCTACCACCTAGATTCCTGCAACAAAACAAAGGCCATGAGTTTTAAAAAAGAACCAAAAATGAAAGAATGGATCGCATAGAAGTTCAAAAAGCAACAAGCAGCATACGATGTTATGTTTCAAAGTCAATCTGCTTCCATCAAAGCACTGGAAAATTAAATTGGACAACTGGCCAATGCTCAGAGTTAAAGACCGCCAGGAAACCTTCCAAGCAACACAGAACCAAATCCAAGGAACCGAAGGAAGGAGCAATGTCAAGCCATTACCTTAAAAAGCGGTACTGAAATCAACAAAGATGTTGGAATCAAGGAAACAATTGAAGAGGTTCCTAAAGATACAGAGCAACAGATGGAGGAAAAAGAAGCAAAGGAAAAATAAAAATTCACTCCACCTCCACATTTTCCATGGCGTCTTCAGAAAAATAAATTGGACAAGCAGTTTTCTAGATTCCTAAGGTTTTTAAGAAGCTGCATATCAACATTCCATTCACAAAAGCATTGGAAGAAATGCCCAGCTATGTCAAATTCATGAAAGATATTCTTTCATGAAAACAGAGATTGGGAGATTACGAGACAGTAGCATTAACAGAAGAATGCAACGCCATCATTCAGAGGAAACTACCCCCGAAGTTGAAAGATCCTGGCAGTTTTATAGTCTCATGCACCATTGGAGAACATTATATCGGTAAGGCTTTATGTGATTTAGGTGCAAGTGTTAACTTAATGCCTTTTTCTATTTACAGGAAATTAAAAATTGGAGAAGCAATGCCTACCTCAGTCTCTCTGCAGCTTACTGATCTAACGCTTGCATTTTCGCGAGGAGTCGTTGAAGATGTGCTGGTCAAAGTCGATAAACTTATTCTTCCAGCATATTTCATTATCCTTGATATGAAAGAAGAAAAAGATGTATCTATCATCCTTGGGAGACCATTCTTGGCGACGGTTCGAACTGTTATTGATGTACAAAAATGAGAACTAATCATGAAAGTGCAGGACCAAGAAGTTACCTTCAATGTTTTCAAAGCCATGAAATTCCCTAGCGATGAAAATGAGGAAGAATGTTTCAGAATTGATGTTGTTAATAGTATCATCCAGGATACTGATACAATTCCCCCGGACAAACTTGAAGCTTGCATCACCAACATGACTGACAGCGAGCTAGATGCTGAAATTCTGGAATGTATCAACTATCTTGACAAGCCATTCCGTTTCAAATCAACACCACCAGTTGAAAGTCTGGAACTCCCGAAGAAAGATCAAATCAAGTCTTCAATTGAAGAACCACTACAGTTGGAGCTAAAGTTACTTCCGAGCCATCTCAGATATGCACTTCTTGGAAACTCTTCTGAATTACCTGTGATTATTTCTTCTTCACTAACATTAGAGCAGGAAGAAAAGTTACTGAGAGTGTTACGAGAACACAAGAAAACCATTGGCTGGACTGTAGCAGACATTCAAGACATTAGTCCATCATTTCGCATGCACAAGATTCTGATGAATGATGAGTACAAACCCACAGTAAAGCATTAACGGAGACTCAATCAAATCATGAAGGAAGTCGTGAAGAAAGAAATCATCAAATGGTTGGATTATGACATCATCTACCCCATCTCAAACAGTAGTTGGGTGAGTCATATGCAGTGTGTGCCAAAGAAATGAGGAATTATTGTAATCACAAATGAAAAGAACGAGCTGATTCCAACAAGAATAGTGACTGGATGAAGAGTATGCCTGAACTACCGGAAGCTGAACAAAGCAATAAGGAAAGACCATTTTCCGCTGCTATTCATTGACCAAATGATGGACAGATTAGTGGGACATGAGTAATATTGCTTTTTGGACCGATATTCGGGGTATAATCAGATTGCCACTTCCGTAAAAGATCAGGAGAAAACCACATTTACATGTCTGTATGGTACTTTTGATTTTCGCAGGATGCCATTTAGATTATGTAATGCCCCTGCCACATTTCAGTGTTGCATGATGGCTATCTTCTCAGACATGCTGGAGTAGATTATAGAGGTTTTTATGGATGAATTCTCTGTGTTTGGAGACTCTTTTGACCACTGCTTGTAAAATTTGGAACAGGTGTTACAAAGGTGCGAAGATACAAACCTAGTACTCAATTGGGAGAAATGCCACTTCATGGTGCAGGAAGGCATCGTCCTTGGACACCGAATCTCACAAAAGGGAATCGAGGTAGACAAAGTAAAGATTGAAACAATTGAAAAACTACCTCCACCAACATCTGTCAAAGGGATTCAGAGCTTTCTCGGACATGCAGACTTTTACAGGAGATTTATCAAAGACTTTTCCAAGATTGCTAAACCTTTGTGCAATCTTCTAGAGAAGGTTGTGCTTTCAACTTCACCAAAGAATGCCAGTAAGATTTTGAGATCCTAAAACAGAAGCAGATTTCTACTCCAATCATTGTAGCACCATATTGGACCCTTCCATTTGAGGCGATGTGCGATGCTAGTGATTTTGCTGTAGGTGCAGTTTTGGGACAACGCAAAGCAAAGATTTTACATACCATTTATTACTCCAGTAGAACTCTGAATGAAGCTCAACTCAACTACAAAACCACTGAAAAGGAGTTACTCGCAATTGTGTTTGTATTTGATAAATTCTGCTCTTATCTGCTGGGTCTCAAGATGGTGGTCTACACAGATTATTCAGCAATCAAATACCTGATTGTAAAGAAAGATGCCAAACCCAGATTGATCCGTTGGATACTTATTCTACAAGAATTTGACGTGGAGATCAGAGACAGGAAAGGAACAAAAAATCAAGTGGCAGATCATTTATCGAGGCTCGATAATGGAGAAACAGTTGGTAAAGAACAGACAATCAAAGAAAGTTTTCCAGATGAACAGCTGTTTGCCATGAAACAACAAGATGTCCCTTGGTATGCTGACTATGTCAACTACAAAGTGTCAGGAAAATGGCCATTGGAATGGACAACTCAGCAACGAAAGAAGTTCTTCAAATAATTCAAGCACTATGTCTGGGATGAGCCGTAACTGTTCAAATGTTGTGCTGATCAATTACTGAGACGGTGTGTTCCACATGAGGAGGTCAACAGTGTTCTGCAGTATTGTCATTCATCACTATACGACAGACACTTCAGCGGGAACAAAACAACAGCCAAAGTCCTTCAATCAGGTTTGTTCTGGCCCACTTTTTTTTAAATATGCTTATCTATTTGCTCTTCAATGTGACAGGTGCTAGAGATCGGGAAATATTTCAAGGAGAAATGAAGGACCGCTGTAAAATATTCTGGAAGTGGAGATATTCGATGTGTGAGGTATTGATTTTATGGGACCCTTTGTTCCATCATTCGGAAACCTGTACATACTGGTTGCTGTAGATTACGTCTCTAAATGGGTTGAAGCAATTGCACTGCCATCCAATGATTCAAAAATGGTGATCAAATTCCTTAAAAATAATATTTTCACTCGGTTCGGAACACCTCGTGCAATTATCAGTGATGGTGGCTCACATTTCTGCAACAGATACTTCAATGCACTCTTATCCAAATACGGAGTTACTCATAAAGTTGCCATTGCTTACCATCCACGATCAAATGGACATGTTGAAGTTTCAAACAAGAAGATCAAAAGAATCTTGGAAAGAATCGTTGGATTAACAAGGAATGACTGGTCTACAAAACTGGATGACACATTTTGGGCCTACCGAATAGCTTATAAGACACCCATTGGTATGTCCCCATATCAAATGGTGTTTGGGAAAGTGTGTCATCTGCCAGTTGAACTTGGACACAAGGCGTACTAGGCACTAAAGAAGTTGAATCTTGATCCATAAGCTATAGGAGAGAAAAGACTTCACCAACTCAATGAATTGGAGGAATTTCACGTACACGCTTATGAGAATGCCAGATTGTACAAAGAAAAGACCAAGAGATGGCATGATAAAAAATAGTGCGCAGATAACTGGAACCAGGGCATCAAGTGTTGTTATATGATTCATGGTTAAAACTTTTCCCTGGAAAGCTGAAATCAAAGTGGTCGGGTTTATTTGTGATAACTCAGGTGTTACCATACAGAGTTGTTGAGATATACAACCCCAAGTCCAACAACACATTCAAGGTTAATAGTCAGCGTGTCAAGCACTACTGTGGAGAATCATTTGAGCAACAAAAAGAAAGTGTCACACTTTCAGATCCAGCCTAACGTTCAGGCAGTCACGTCTAGCTGACGACGTTAAACTTAGCGCTAGCTGGGAGGTAACCCATTCAATTTGTGTATATATTGTGATTTGGTGTGCTTTAATTTGGTGTGTTTAGTTTTTACAGGTTAAGTCATTTCAAGATGAAAGAAGTTCTTGCAAATCTTCACAAGCAATTTCCTTCTCTCCCTCAAAAATCTCTGATGAAAGTTTACAAAGCTCGCTAGGAATTGATGAGACTACTGATGATCAAAGGTATTCCTACTGACATTCGTTTGATTATTGAATCACGGGTCTGATTGGCAGGTGAGTCTTCTGACTCTTTTATTTCACATTTGTCTGGTTTAGGAAGAAGCACATATGTTAAAAAGAAAAGAGCTAAAAGAATGTGTGTTTGTTATAAATGTGCTCGTATGTTTTGTGATACTCGTTGTCGTTCTTTATGAATGGTGTCTGATAATCGCGAAGATAAGATTAATTTCATTAATGATGGCTTGAGTAATGAGTCTTTGGATGACATATCTAAAACTCTTAAGATGCATCCCAGTGGATATGTGTACCATGAAATTCGTGTGTTATATACAAAATTCCAAAAAGAAAGAAAACAGTTAAGTCTCGGGAATCTGACTCTAAAAAGACAATGTTTGCCAATTTATAAGAAAATTGGATGGGAAGCTTATCCCTAACGCATAGACGTCAATAAAGTCGTAAATTATTGTAGATATTATATCTCTTTGTCTTTTCCTAATAATTGTGATTTGTTTTGTTATTTTCTTTTATTTTCTCCGACAGGATCCATACATTTTTCACTATCACGGTTTAATTTACTGTTTAACTAATAATTGTCGTTTGGCAGGTACTGGTGCTATTATTTTTACTCTCCCTTTTCAGGTGTTATAAATTCAATTCATCATTGCACTTTTGAAGGCATCTAGATAAAAATGGAAGCCAGTTCAAGAAGACGAGTTGAAAACATCTGTGTGTTTTGCGGTTCTAGTATTGGTGTTAAACCAGAATACGTAGCAGCAGCACAGGAATTGGGTCGAGTCTTAGCTGCAAGGAATATGCACTTAGTATATGGCGGTGGCAATCTTGTACTTATGGGGATCGTTTCAAAGACCATACAGGAATGAGGCAGTCAAGTCTTGGGAATCATTCCAAAACCCTTGGTGGAGGCGAATCTTATTGGACCATCAAACAGAGAGGAACTAATCGTGTCAGGTATGTCTGAACGACTGGTAGAATGATTAACCATGCTGATGCTTTTATTGCTTTGCCAGGTGGCTTGGGCACAATGGAGGAAATTTTTACAGTGTTATCTTGGGCGAACCTGAACATACACCAGAAACCGCTTGCACTGTACAATGTTGATGGATTTTATGATTTTCTTTGTGTGTTTCTTGATGATGCCCAGAGAAATGGGTTCATGTCAAAACCTGTAAAAGAACTATTCTTCACTGCCAGATCTGCCCAGACTTAATTGATCAAATCTTAACCTTTGAACCATAAATCGATCATATCATTTCTAAGATAAATTGGTCAGAGAACGATCGTGGTAAGAGGCGTCGGATAAATCTGGATCTTAACCTTTAATTTTCATGTAGAATTTCAGCTAACCAGGTACTATATTCTAAACTATTCTTCTACTGTTTAAGACATTAGGGACAATATCTCATTTAGGTTTGGGGGAGGGGAATAGTTAATAGTATCTTGTTTTTTATTGTTGTTATTTTTATTCCAAATTTTTTCAAAAAAATACAAAAAAAAATTGAAAATTTTTACAAAAATATTTTGTGTTTTTGTGTTTTTAACTTGATTAATCGGTTGAAATTGGTGAGAGATAGCTGTGTAAGGAGTTTCCACTCATGAGACGTATCTCAAACCTATTTCGGAACAAGTTAATTTTTGTTTATTTTCTTTTGAGTTATTTAATTTGTGAATTCTCCATTAAAATGACTAAAATAGATCTTCATATGCTCAGTTGACAGGTATTATCAACGGGCATGGTAACATATGAACATGAGCTATAATTGAAAAGTTTGTAATATTCAATGCTTTAATTTAATTGGAGGAAGCATCTCAAAAAACGATGAGATAAAAAAAGTCTGAGATCCGAGTTATTAAGTCTGTAAGGGAGTCTTAACACCTAGTACCCTAAAGCCAACTAGTTTGGGAGTCACTGGCCCAAAACTCACTACATGGATCAAGGATGTTGCAAATATATATATATATATATATATATATATATATATATATATATATATCTGCAGTCTGAGTAATTAAGTCTGTATGGGTGTCTTAATACCTAGTGCCCTAAAGCCAATTAGTTTGGGAGTCACTGGCCCAAATTTCACTACATAGATGGATGATATTGTATATAAATAAAAAAAATTTAAAAAAAACCAAAAAAATCAGAAAAATAAAAAAACTATTCCATTGCAGGAAAAATGTGTGAATTCTGATAAAACTTTAGGACAAAAATATTACTCTTTTCTCAACTGCACTTGTGACTGTTGTGGGCAATAATGAGTTGATTAATATTTTGTTAACTATGTATATGGAGAATGGTAAATATAATCGGAGAATTTACTTATTCGGTAATTTAGAAAGAAAGAAAACAGCTAGTAACTTGGAGTAGAAGTTTCACATGTTTAGTCACTAACTTCTTTATTTTCTTTTCTCTTTTCTCTTATCTTTTTATTTTTGTGTGCATTAGTTTTACTATCTTTTTACTTTTGTAAAACGTTTATGGGTATCGTTGTTGTAAACCCTCACGAGACTACAACTCATCCACTAGGGATACCTATGGGTTTAAAGGCTTGTTGCATACGCTAAATGCAACCGTGATCCCTACGAAAGTGGCTTAGCTTAATTTTCATTTTAAAGATTTTTATGTTATTTTATTTTATGTTTTGCTCGAGGACTAGCAAAATGTTAGGTTTGGGGGTGTGATGAGTGGTAAATGTATCACTATTTCCCACTTATTTGACCTAATATTTTGTGTAGATTCTTGAGTTATGTGAATATTTTGATGTGTTTTGTGTTATTCTGTAGATAAATAAAGTTTCAGGACATTCTGAAGGTGATTTGGGACCAAAAAAGTGAAAAATAACAACAAAGGGTAAAAATGTCATTTGGCACGTCGCGACGCCTAACGTGCGCTGGAGTCTGCTAACGTGCACCGAGGACACGTGTCACAATCTGAGAAGTCTGTTAAAATGCACCGTGCTAACGTGCGCAACCTACTAAAATACATTGTGCTAATATGCGCCGATCATGCTAACGTCCGTTGATCATATGTGTCACCATCACATGCTACCGGCACTCATCATTGAAGAACGTGTCATTACTAACATCAGCGTCGCGACGCAAGGCCAAACTTGCACGTCACAACACACGTCCAGTAATTCACAGCCTGCAACGTATCAAGCCCTTCGCGTTCCATGCCGCATCTTCCACCGGAAATCATGGCACGTCGCGATGCACGTCCAATAATTTGCAGCCAGCCACGTATCAAGCCATCCGCATTCCACGTCGCATCTTCCACCGAAAATCACGGCGTGTCACGACGCGCAGCACCTATTGGAGCCTATAAATTCAGGCCGATTTTCTGATTTCAAATGTACATTCCTCTCTGTAAATCTTTGAGGAAATAAGGAGTTTGTATCCAATTTAGTTTAATTTCAGTTATGTAATTAATTTTATTTTACTTTTTGTAATAGTAATTTACTTTCTTTACTTTTTCAATTTTTACTATTCAGCAATAAGGAGGTAACTTCCCTCTGCTAGGGTGAAAGGTAAAGCTTTTATTATTGCTATTTAAATTAATCTCCCTTAATTATAATATAATAACTACTTAAAACTTGACTTAATAAGGATACCGCTATATTGGCTGGTTGGTAATTGATATTAAATTGGTTTTAACCTGACTAAGCAATGATACCGCTATATTGGTCGGTTGGTAATTAAATATTAATTTGACTTAATAAGGTTACCGCTTATATGCCTGGTTGGTAATATCACACAAGTTAATATATTATATTAAGGGAGATATATAAAATAGTAGTAATAAAAGTGGATCATTTAACTCTAGCATTTTCTTTTATTGTAATTTTCTTTATTTACTTTCTAGCATTTTACTTTATGTCTTTTATTTTATTTAAGTTTTTACTAGTTGTAAATATGAGTCGTAGCTAAGCACGTTATCTGGGGTTGTGATGAATTCCAATATCACCGGTTAATAAAGGGTTATTTTACGGTTTGGGTAATATAAAGATTTATTTATTGAGCCTTAGTCTTAATGCTTCTTATTAACTGGCCATTAATAAGATTGAACTGGTAAACTTAAAATGAACTTGGAAAATGGATTTTAGGTTTAAGACCTTAGACTTAATAACCCACAATCTTTCTTGAGGATAGATAACCATTTAATAGATTTCCTTACATGATAGGAATATACCTGCCGGACGAGGGTAACCATAATTGGAACTTAATCTTAATGAATTCAGGTAACTTGGTTGACATATGAATATGATTAATTGGGTTACACTGGGTATTTGTATCTGACCATCGGAATAGGCTTTTACATATTTTCGTATTTCAGGTTAATAAACTGATATATTACACAAACATAAAATAACCACTTCATCTTTTAAAAACATATTGGAAGAATTCACAACCCTGGATAGTTTATAAATTTGAATTTTCTTTAATCTACTTTCACACCATTTACTTGTTTTAATTTTTAATTTTTTTTTAAAGTCACCACCCATTCAATCAATCACGCTGTTAGATACTAGTAATCACTTGGCCTCATAAAATTAATAACTTAGGTTTTAAGTCCTCGTGGAATCGATACTTTTTATACTACTTGAACGATACGTACGCTTGCGTTATACGCGTGTGAAAACACCGGTCAATATTAAATTGATGTATTGATTTGCTAAAAATGATATCGACCTTAGAATAGTCTTAATACTAGGTGTAAACTATTCTTAAAGTAAATATTCCTAGTGATTGGTTTTGGAATACGGTCGAATTCCTATAACCTAGAAGACTAGCACATGTTGTATATTGGAATTGGAGTTCTAACGCGATGTACCATGAGTTTTTGAAACTCATATAATCATGTGGGTATTCATTGGAGCGAATACTGAATGACTCTTTGGTAATTCCTAATAGTTGGAAGTACACACCACCGTCAATAGGAATCTCATCGAGTCGAGTAGCATATGTAATCTTTTGACTATAGGATAGTATTGATTTTGTGTGAGATCCTCCACACTTTGATGCTATGTATGTCAGAAACCTTTCATGGTCTGACCTCTAGATGTTCGTTGGGTGTGGACCGATGCACTTAGTAATCAAGTGTGAAGCAAGATATGATCCGTCGCCCCGTATATGTACCATAAGGGGTTTAGGTATCCATGTGAGTAAAGTCACGATTCTTAAAGACTTTGGCCAAAGCCGATCACCTAGGGTGGATCGCATCAGTTGTAAAGAATCATGGATATGTCGACGTAAGATGTGTGCCTTGGAAACTTGATAGTATATTCTATGTTTCCTAAGCACAATAGCCTACGACGGAGGGATTGTTAAACATATCTGATGACCTCGACTTGTATAGTTCAGAAAGGTCGTTCGTGTTCTTCACGAATTCAGAGGTGGCTGAATTGCGTACATATTAGCTAGGCTTATATGACGAACGTGTCTGAACTTAGAGAGTCCCAATATGAAGTGTACGCATTTAGCACTTGGGTAGCCGATTATTTTTGATAAAATTAATATTCGATATTATAATTACCAACTAAGATAATCAAGTGTTATTGGATAACATTGATTATTTACTTTGACCTAATTGAATTAATTGGATTAATTCAATAATTACACAAGGACTTAATTATAAAATCCTAATTATCTCTACCATTTGAGGATATTATGGTAATTATAAGTATGTAGATTAGTCACACCTAATTATACATATTTGGACTTTATTAATTAAAAATTGCCTAAATTTTGCTATAAATAGCAAGCTTTATGAAGGTTTTAATTACAAGTTTAAATACAATCAAATTCTTAGAGAAATTAGCCTAAGTTAGAGAAGTGTTTAGAGAAGCTTGTGAGGTCTCTAAAATATTTCATTAAGAAGAAATCAAGATTAGATCTTGAAGTGATGCTTGCTTGCGTTTGAAATCAAGATTGGATCTTGAAGTCGAGCTTGCACACCTTGAAGGTTCTCCAACTATTTCAACAAATGAGAAGTAGATTGGATCTTGCATCAAGCTTACTAGGTAATGTTTTATCTTCTCCTAAGCTATGTTTATTTGTGTATTAGATGCATGATCACATAGCTTAATGTTGAAATAAGGCTAATAAATTGTGTTAGGATGTTTTGGAAGTATAAACACAATATGCTTGTAATTGGATCAAAATATTTATGTTAGACATAAACATAATTTAGAGTTTGGAACTCTAGATTAAAGCTTAGAGTTATGGCTACAATTCTAGATTCACTTGACCACCTTTAGGTGGACTAGAATTGTTCATGAGACATTTCTAATTAGGATTCTAAAATGGTTTGTGAAATGGATTCAAAATTTACGCAAGTGCGTATTTAGAATAAATTTATGTTTTTGGAAAAATATTTGATATTTTGAAAAACTTGATTTTTATTTTATAACATGTGTTAATGTTGGTTTTGAAATTAAAATTATTTTCGGTAATTTTAAAAGTGTTTTTGGAAAGATTGAAAAGGAATTTAGTTATATATAAATACAGAGAGCTGATAATTTAACTTTGGCTATCAGAAGCACACTGTAGCAACAGTGTGTGTGTGCAATTTTCGCGTGTTGAAACTTGTTTTCTTCCGTTTTTGAGCTTCCGGACTCTGATTCAGTCCCGGTTTTTTTTCCTATACACTCGTAATGGAATATAGTATTTCATTAAATAATTTAAAATTACACCTATACATGATATCCATGGGTTAGACCCATTTTCACTGTCCGGGCATCGATCCGTCCTTAGGGGTTCCACAACAGCCCCTACAACTGTAACAGTAGCTAAATATTATAATTTTAGCAAATTACCATTTCCCCCTCATAGAAAATTCGCGGAACAATTCTGAAAATTTCGAAAATATTCCTACACACTGTATACTCTGCTATAGACCTCTGAGTACTGTAGCAATGGCAAAAAATCCACAATTCCACAAAATTATGAAATTTCCCCAAATATGTCATAAACAAAAAATTCCCAAAACGCGTTCGGAATAATTCCGAAAATTCTAAAAAAATTTCTACGCACCTCTAATTTCATCCACAGTCCCTCAATTTCACCAAATCAATACTTTTGAATTAATTTCATAATTAATCATATTAATTCCCAAAATATTTCAAAATTCATGAACTTCCAAATCTTTCCCAACCAATAGAGAATCAATGTAATATCCCGAATATTTTTCGGAACGGTTTTGGAAGATTTCTGATTTTAAGTTTAGAATTTGGAACTGAATGATATTCGAAAATAGGACTTTATGTGTTGGAAAATAGGTAGGAATATTTTTAAGTGAAGTTTTGTCGCGATGGAAAACAGTGATTTCAAGAACCGGTTACGTGATTTCTGATTATATCGTTGTACGTTTAAAATTTTATTGTTTCGATTATAAAAATGGAAAATGAACTCTGATTGGGCTGATTATTGAACCATTGCACTTGTTTTTCCGAGACTAATAACTTTTTGTTGAACACCTTTCAAAATTTACATCAGAAGGGCTTCAAAAATACAACTTTCTGAGGAAGTCCCATGATAGGGGTCTGATTGAAATTTCATGAGGTCTGAATGTAAATTCCAGAAACTTTTATGTAAATACCCATAGTTTCTTGTAATTGCCAAAATGGCATAAGCTTCCCACAACTCACACACATACATTCGTCCCTCATATCACATTTTGTCGTCCCTTGCTCATGCCGGTGGAAATGGCAGAAATGAGGAGGGAGTTCGCGGAAATAGGTTTGTCGATCCTGACTCCCCGCTTCGTTTCACGGCCCGAGCTACTCGCCAAATCGAAGCTCTCGAAAAGTACTATAAGTTGGCGGTGATTTTCCGTTCCGTGCATGGTTGCATGTGAAACGGGGGAGAAAGATTTCATGAATAGTGACCATGTTAGGGTTGGTACTCAGAACGCCAATCCGGATCATAATTATGACCGATTCATGAATAATAACCATTATATTTCCATAATATTACGTTTTTAAGTTAACACCTATTGTCTTTTATATATATGTTCGATCTAATTTAGATTAGGTTGAAACTAAAAGGTTTAGTAATGTGTACATTAGACAAAGACCCGAGAATATATATTATAGTGCTCAGTTACAATGTAATTTATAATTGACATTGTGAGGTGTCACTACTAGAAATATATTCTCAAATAAAGTTCCTGGTCAAGATTTACTAACACGAGTTGGTTAGTAAAATCTGATGAGACCAGTACATGTCGTTTATTGAGCCTTGGTCTGATGGTTTGTCCCAATGAACCATGAGTTTTGGAAGACTCTTATAGACATGTAAGTGTTTATTTGATAAACATTGAACGACTCACCAGAAGATTCCTAATAGAGGGTACAGCTAAGTTAATAGGAATCTTCTCGAGTTGAGTAGCATAGTGGTCTTTCGACTTGAGATACCACTGTGGATGTGTGAGCTATCCTCCACATTTTGACGACAGTCACGTCAACGATCTTTTTATATCACATCTCTGCCTGTCTGTTAGGTGTGGACTGATGCTCTCGATATCCTGTGATGTATCCGAAGAGGATCCATCAGTCCTGTGTATGGGATATAGGCATCCACTTCATGATACTCTAAAATCCTTGGCCAGGGTATACTGCGAAATTGTTCCTAGTATTTGCGTAGAGAATCACAATTGTATGTCGTGATATACAGAATTGTACAATACAGAGATTTGACATTTTATCTATATCTCCGGTACAATTCAGATGATCTGTAACGGATGGACTATATGTATGCGATGATCTCGACTTGTATGGTTCAACGTGGTTATTTGTGGTTGTAATAATTTGCGAGTGGGCAAATTAAAAACACGTAAATTATTTTCGTGACAGATACAATTGAACCTAGAGAGTCCGCTAATAAAGTAAACTCGTAGAGCACTACGACAATTAATTAGTAATAATTTGATTATTCATAATATTACATATGCCAGAGTAATTTTATATCTAATGTGTATTTATATTTAATGTACAATTTGATTAGATACATATTAGAATTTTGACACATGTATCACTTTTATATTAATTTATTAAAGGTTGATTAATTGATTTAGTTTCTAAAAGATGGAATATTCTTGAAATGTTCAATTTAGATAACTACTAAATTTTCACTAAATAATGTTAGTCATAATTTTGAGACATGTGTCAAAATTATAGAGATTAAAATAAATAAATATCCCTCCCATTCTTAAAAGGCTAGGATCGACCAAATTCAAAAAAAATAAAAAATAGGTTTTCATTTTTTATTCTTTTAGGTTCTTCCTTAAAATAGCCAGATTCAGCCAGTTGACCAAATGAGAGAGAGGGGAACATTTCTGCCAAGCTAAAAAAAAAAGGTGAAAAATATTTTTTCATTTTTTTGGTTCTCTGCAAGTGAAATGAAGTGATAGAATTCAAAAGCTGTTTTGATTTGTTATTCACGCCTCTCTCGCCAAAATTAAAATCAAATGGAATATATATATATATATATATATATATATTATATATATATTATTTTTTTGCTTCTGATGCCTTTGAGGTGTGGTGGAGGCTATTTTTTTTTTTTTTTTTTTTTTTTTTTGCAAAATAAAAATCATATGAAAATGAATGAATGAATTTTTTTTTTCATTCACTTTGACTTTAATAGGCCATTCAGACATTTCTTCAATTGTTGATGCGGTAAAAAAAAGAGCGTTGTATTTTTGGCTTGTTTTGAAATGGTTTGAAATAAATCAATTTAGGGCTTTTCTCTTGGATATACAAAAACAACAAATTGGAAGCATAAGCAACTTAAATTGGAGCTTAAACTATGAATAGTGAAGGAGTTAAGGTAATTCATTTACTTGTTGTGTTGAAAATTATTTCAATTTGTTCCAATTGAATTACATATGATGTAACTAGGGTTTATGCTTGTTTGATGAGTTTTGTTAGTGAGAAAAACCAATTGAGTATATTAGGGTTGCGTGCATGAATAAATTGGGGTAATTAATGTAATTGACCCAATTAGGATATTGAATTATCATATTGCAATTTTATAGTTATATTAGCCACTCATAAGTGACCTAGATTTGTTCTAGAGTAATTTTATAGTGGGACTCATTGAGTTGATCAAATTGGATTTGGTTATGGATATGAATTGAATTCATTTGAGAATTAATTTGATTATTTTGTAATTAATTCAATTTGGCTTAATTTGTGAAATTGAGTTGTTGTGGATGTAATTGGATGTACTAGAATGCGTAGGAAAAATTCTCGAAATTTTCATAATTGTTCTGAAAGTATTTTGGGAATTTTTCGTAAAACCGCATTAAAAGAAAAATTATAATTTGGTGAAATTATGATACTTATGAATGTCAGGAGAGATTTTGGCAAAATACAAATTTATAATTGGTATACGATACCAATTATTCATCGAGACTGTTAAAAATTTTAAAAGTCGATTTTGCTCGATAGGCGCGCTTCCGCCAGAAAAATCCCTACAAACCGACGGTGAACAGTAGCTCTGGTCGAAATTTGGTCGATTCCAACGCATTCGTGGGATCGTTTGGAGTTCGTATATGCCCTCGAAATGTCGGTAAGACCTTCCGGTAAAAATTCGCAAATTTCAAGTTTATTATTAAATGTTCGGATGTATCTAGTAGCTTTGTCGTAACAACCCGAGTTATTTTAACAAGATTGCGCAAACTTATTTTTGCTTGTGTAGTCGCGTCGAATGCGATGTCAATTGTTATTGTAAATAGGAACTTTTTCCAAGAGATAAATTGTAGAAAAATATAGAATTAACTAGAAAGGTTAAAATTGGAATTTAACAAATTGAATGAATAATCCTAGAAACTTCTAAACTCATATTTAATTAGTTAAACACACACAAAATTAGAAATTTCTACGCATACACATACACATATATATATATATATATATAACACGTGTTACAACCAACCCACACACACGCATGAAAAACACACACAGTTCACCCACACAGAGACCGAAATAAAAGAAGTAAAGAAGAATCAAAAATGATAAACATACTTAAAGTTTTACTTAAAGTTTATACACCCCTCTCACTGTAACTACAGTGAGTTACTGTAGCTCACTGTAGCTACAATGATAGAGGTGTATAAACTTTAAGTAAAACTTTAAGTATGGAAGAATATGATAGGCCAAAAATAAAGAGAAAGAGAAGGACGAAGGACGAGAGAAGAGAAGCAGAATCGAGAGAGAGAGAGAAATCCAGAAGAAGACAGAGCAAACCGAAGAAAGAACAAGCCGAAACAGAATAAAAAATAGAGAGAGAAGAGAAAACGGGAGAGACCGAGAAGGAGGGAAAAAAGAGCAGAGGCAGATGTAGTGCGAGAGAGAGAGAGAGGGACATCCAACCTTGACTTTGGTCGACGATGAGTCTCCGGCGTGTCCGCGTCATTGGATTCGATGAGCAAAGGCATAAGTAAGTATATTATGGCGATGATTCCCTCGAGTTTGTTTGTTTTTGATGTGTTTGACAAATTAATGTATTGGAAAGATTGGGCTAAATAAGTTGATTAGAAACATATCAAAGTACTTAATTTTGGTTGTTAATTATGAAATTGAAAGAAATTAATTTGATTAAAGGATTGAGGAAGATTCGGCAAAAACCCTAGAAATAGGGGATTTTTGGAACCAAAGTGTAAGATTAATAATTGGTTAAATTGAAATTTCAATAAGTAAGTGGTATGATTTTTGTGTGTTTTCATGTAAATAAAATCTGAAATTAAGGTTGCGATGGTGGTAGAAAATGTGATGGCAGTGGCGTTTTGGTGTGAATAATATTGCGGTGAATAATTGGGTAGCTTCAATGATTTTATTCATTATTACATTTAATAATTATGATGCTTATTGTAAATATATTTCGATATATAAGAATAAGTAAATAACATGTTAGAATACATGCCATTCACGGCTGGCTATAGTTAAAATTGTTTCATGTGAACAAATTGATGTAACGGTAGTGGCTTGAGATTGCTGATGATTTCGGCCAGGTTAGATTAGAGAGGGAGCAGGGCTGTTTTGGTTGATTGGTGAGGGAATTTTGCATTTTGAGCCGTTAGGTTAATGCAAACAAAGAATAAACAAAGAGTTAATAATATCTTCACTCGGATAAACAACTAATATGATCATATCAATAAGTCAAACATGAGATAAAATAGAAAGATGAAATCAAAAAGGATGAATGGACGTAACAACCGAATATAATTAATAACAATAAGAACAAGTGTTTTCATTTCATTATGTAAGAATTTATAGCTATGAGGTGGTTAAGTAACTTATTAGGATAAGCAATGGAATTGGAGTGAAGCATGATATGATAGAAATATGGAATGTTTATTTGGTAAGGTTTATAGTTTATAAATGTGAAGTATGGTAGGTAAGTTATATATGTAGTAATGGAAATGAACGAATAAGTAGACTTTTTATATATATAAATATATATTCGTTTATGTGGGCCGATTGTGTATGTATGAGTATAGACATAAGTATATGCGTAAACGTATATAATAGTATATATTTATATGATGTGTAGCGTTATGGTTTCTGTATGTCTGTCAACTTAAAGATCAATTTCATACTAGAACTGGGGATTTAGAATTGAAGTTATGAGATTGCATAATAGAGAATAATGTAAAATGTTATGATATGATAATATAGTTAGAATGATAACTTGAGCATGTATGATGAATGCTTGTAAGGAATAAAATACATATGTCGTGAATTTATAAGAATGCAAGTATATATAAATAAGACTACATAGATAAGTTTTGTGAGAGCATAGATTGTGCATGCACATGAATGATCTTATTGTGTCATAAGTACGCATAAATGAATACATGTACATATACGATAATATAAGATGAACATATAAGTAATAGAACGCATATGTCATTAAATTATAGTCATGCACGAACATATATATGTAATTATAGTTTAAAGATAAGTACATAAGAAAGCATGGCTGTGATTAGTGAAAGCATATTAAATGTATATGCATGTTTGTGCATTAAGATTTTCATAAATTGAGTTGAAATTAAGAATGATTTTGAAGTTCAAAGAGTTTTAAGGACAGTTTCAATACTTTTGAAAAAAAATCGTATTTCAGGAAATGTTTTTACAGTTTTGAAAATACAGAATATAGTTTTATATTTTTCGGGACATGAGGGAAAAACTCACCCCAGTATGCAACTATTACAGAGATGGAATTGACGGATATCATGGAATTGACGGATTGGGTCCGTGTGCACACGTTGAGCAGGACTAGGGTTGACAGATCCCTGAAATCCTGGTTACAGAGCTTGGGCGGTAGCATCGATCCCCACCCCCAGTTCTAGTTTGTGATGTGATACGTCCAGTTGAGTTATGGTCCTTGGCATAGAGCACCACCGGTTTCAGATATGCCCAGTTGAGTTATGGTCCTGGGGATAAAGCACACCCAGTTGAGTTATGGTCCTGGGGATAGAGCACACCCAGTTGAGTCGTTGTCCTAGGTGTAGAGAGAGATGTCCAGTTGAGTTATGGTACTGGACATAGAGATACCACTAGTTTCAGAGACCCGGTTGAATATTTTCGGATATGTCCAGTTGAGTCGGTTCCTGGGCGAAGAGGTACAACAGAATTGTGTTGCAAAAAGGAGAAAATGGACTCTACTAGACCTGATAAGATCTATGTTTAGTAATAGTTTGTTACCTGGTTCATTTTAGGGATATGTATTACAAACCGTAATGTATATCCTGAATGTAGTTCCATCTAAGTTCGTTCCTAATACTCCCTTAGAGTTGTGGAGTGATAGTAAAGCTGGTTTATGATATTTTCTCATATGAGGGTGTCCAGCACATGTGCTAAAGAATAAAACTAAAAAGTTGGAGCCACGTTCTCAGGTGTGTATTTGTAGGTTATCCTAAGGAAACTAGGGGTGCGTTCTTTTATAGTCCAGAAGAGAACAAATTGTTTGTGTCGACAAACATTATGTTTCTTGAGGAAGACTATATGAGAGAGTTAAAACCTTGAAGTAAAGTGTTACTTGAGGAGTTACTTGTTGGTTCGACCAGCACACCATCGTCAATAATTGTTGATAGAAACATAGCACTTTTTACATTTGAGCATCATATGCAAGTTTGTTAGAATGATCTACCACTTAAACGTAGTGGGAGGGTTGTACGACAACCTGATCGCTATCTATGAGATAGAGAGGCATAAGTTGTCACATCCTGTGAAAGTTTAGATGATCTATTGACCTATCATAGTGCAATGGATGATTCTGACAAAGAGGAATGGCTCAAGGCCGTAAACCTCGATATAGAGTCTATGTACTCCAACTCAGTCTGAGAACTTGTAGACCAACCTGATGGGGTAAAACCCATAGGTTGCAACTAGATATACAAGATAAATAGGGGAACATATAGGAAAGTACATAACTTCAAGGCTAGGCTAGTGGCCAAGAGTTATACCTAGAAAGATGGAGTTTACTATGAGGAATCTTTTTCGCCTGTAGCCATGCTTAATTCCATACGCACTCGTCTTTCATTTGCCGCATATTATAACTATGAGAATTGGCAGATGGACGTCAAGACTACATTTTTGAATGTCAATCTTGATGAGTGTTGATGAGTGGTAAATAGATCACTATTTCCCACTCCTTTGACTTAATAGTTTGTATAGTTTCTTGAGTTTTATAAATATTTTGATGTGTTTTGTGTTATTTTATAGATAAATAAAATAACAGGACTTTTTGGAGGCAATTCGGGGTCAAGAAAGTGGAAAACGGATAAAAAGGGCAAAAATATAAAATTCTTGCTAAAATGCACCGTTTTGCTAAAATACGTCATGCTAAAATGCACCGCCTACTAACGTGCGCCAAGATTGCTAACATGTGCCGTACACGTGTCATAATCAGAGAAGTTTTTACTTAAATGCACCCTTGCTAACATGCGTCTACCATGTGTCAACATCTGCTACGCGTGTCGGACATGTGTCACCACCACATGCTGCAGACAGAACACGTCATTGTTTAAGTCAGCGTCGTGATGCCGAGCAAATAATTGAGTTAATCATTCAGCCGACGCCACGTGTTGCCATCCTGGGAGCCATCTGCCACGTGTCCAAGGTCAACGGCGCGTCGCGATGCGTAAAGCCAAATTTTTCTATAAATAGAGGTCGAAATTTCATTTGTAATTCATACTTTATTCTAAGGAATTCCTTAAGAATATTAAGAAGATTGTATCTTGTTTATTTATTTACAGCTTTCAGTATTTAATTTTCGCATTAGTAATTTGTTTTATTTACTTTTCAATTTTTACTTTTAGCATTTAATTTTATTTACTTTACACAATTTACTTTATGGTATTTACTTTTCAGCAATGAGGAGGTAACTACCCTGCTGGGATGAAAGGTTAAGCTTTTATTACTAATATTTAGATTAATCTCTCTTAATTGTAATATAAAAACTATTTAAAACCTGACTTAATGAGGATACCGCCTTTATGGTCGATTGGACTTAATCTAAATTAGTTTAACCTGACTAAACTGGATACTGCATGTATGGTCGGATGGAATTAATTATTAATTTGAATTATTCAGGATAACGCCTATATGGTCGGTTGGTAATATCACGCAAAGTTAATATATTATAATAAGGGAGATATCTAAATAGATGTAATAAAAGTGGATCATTTAACCCCCAACATTTTATTTTATTATATTTTTACCCTTTTAATTTCCAAGCTTTTATTTTATGCCATTTATTTTATTTAAGTTTTTACTAGTTTTAGATATGTGTCATATGTGTCATAAGTAAGCTCGTTATCTAGGGTTTTGATGAATTCCAATATCACTGGTTTATAAGAGGTTATTTTATAGTTTGGGTAATATAAAGGTTTATTTATTAAGTCTTAAGCTTAATGCTTCTTGTTAACTGGCCATTAATAAGATTGATATGGTAAACTTAAAATAAACTTGACAAATGAATTTTAGGTTTCAGCCTTAGACTTAATAGCCATATACCTGTCGAGCGGGGGTAGCCATAATTAGAACTTAATCTTAATGAATTCAGGTAACTTGGTTGACATAGACATATGATTAATTGTGTTATATTGAGTATTTACAGTTGACCATCGACAGAGGCTTTAGAATAATTTCGTGTTCCAAGTTAGTAAACCAATATATTGCATAAACATTTAATAACAACTTCATCTTTAAGATATTGGAAAGATTCACAATCCTGGATAGTTTAATCTAAATGGTATAATCAGAGGGGTTCATAACCCAAGGTCAAGAGCGAAAGGTTTTCAAGACGCAAAGGTCCATTTATAGACTCAAGCTAGCATCCCGATCTGGGAACATAAGATTTGATACAACGATCAAGTCTTATGATTTCGAGCAGATATGGATGAGCCAGTGTATATAAGCGCGTCATTGACGAAAAAGTGATTTTACTCATTTTGTATGTCGATGATATTTTACTCATTGGGAATCATGTAAAAATATTTTCGGACGTGAAAACCTGGTAAGCTAACCAATTCCAAATGAAAGATTTAGGAGTGGCCATATATGTAATTGGGATCCAGATTTTTCATGATCGCAAGAGACGATTGTTAGCTATGCCTCAAGCATCCTATATCAACAAGATCCTTGTACGATTTGGGATGTATAATTCCAATAAAGGAAATTTGTCTTATCGGCATGGAATTTATTTGTCAAAGGAACAGTCTTCTAAGACACCTGAAGGAGTCAAGGAAATGAGGCATATCTCATATGCCTCAACAATTGGTAGTCTCATGTATGCTATATTATGCACAAGACTAGACATCTGTTTTATAGTAGGAGTAGTCAGTAGGTTTCACTATATACCTTAAGTACCATTGATTCTCTAACGAACAGTTTATTAATAACTATTATGAATATTAATCTTTCTATTTACAATAGAAAGACTTGATCGCTCTAATCATTCAAATACTGAATCAACCTTTAAGGAAGATACTCATCCACTTCTCATAAGAATGAGTGAACTCTATATCCCTCTACTTCTCACAAGATTTAGAGAATCTATGTCAAATGTCCACGGCTACACACCAAATCATGTCCCCAAAGTACGTAGCTATTGGTCAAGATTGCTACACCAACCTTACCTTGGTAAATCAAATAACATAGCCTGCCATGTAGGAGTTCGCAGTACACTCGGGATTCAAATCAATCAATAAATGACCATCTAGTAGATTGAATGTTATTTAACAGATATTATAGAAAATTCATTTCCATCTGGGTCCAGTCTTATATGATCATATCATACAAGGTGCCTCAATTCTCATGACGACGATCCTTAATCAAGGTCACTATACAATTATAAAATGGACTGTAGCTATATATAAACCACAAATAAAATACCTACTTTGTTTGCTCTCTATAGATTATTTTAGATTACTAACTTCTGACTTAAATCCTATTGTGTATGACACTCATACACTAAGTTTGAAGGCACATGAGTAATCAATGGTAAACATGATAATTTACGATATGCGATTTAAATCAAACATTTTGATAAATGAATTACATATCTTTTATTTCATAATAAATAATTCTATTTACATTACATGAAGCTATAGGGCATATATCCCAACAACTTCCTCTCCGTATTCTGATTCAAGCTCCTCTTCTGCTTCTGCATACTAAGTAGGGTCTTCGGGTCGGGGATCGATAAACTCTACCTCAACTGAGTCTTCTAGCTTTCCTTCCTCTACTACCCTATCACATCATCAATACATAAGGTCTCCTTGGATGTGGCTATAAAACAACTTCTTGCCACCTTCTTACTACCACATACCACTCCAACCCCCTCCCTAGTCAAGAATTTCAACTTCAAGTAGTAGCTCGACATGGCTACCATTGATTTCATCATGAAAGGCCTTCCCAAAATCACTTGGTAGCTACATTAAGAAATCTACCACTATGAAATCCATCATATTTATACGAGTATATGGGTTTGTTCTAATAGTCATTGTCAGCTGTACCTGACCAAGTCGGATGACAATAGATCCCCTAAACCAGAATAGCTGAGTTGCATCCTTAATCAATATGGTGAACTCTACCGCCAGCCCATTCAAGGCCTTTTTCGATATTATGTCCACTGCATTCCAAGGGTCCACCAATATCATGTCTACCTTCGAACTGCCAATATTGGCCTTGATTATAAATTTGTCATCGTGAGGGTAACTCACACCCTAAGCATCCTCCTAGTTAAACATTATTGGCAATGGCCAGGTTTTTTGAATCGTCATTACCATGTTTGTAGTCATTAAATCGGGGCTATTGATCCGACATTTATTCTTCCTTACTCGATTTTAATCCCCAGCCAACGTTATTCTTCCGGCGATAGTGAACATAGGTCTCTCCTCTCTTTATTTCCTTACCATCATGGCCTCATGATCAATGCACTCCTTGAGGTAGCCATTCCTTACCAAGTCTTCTATCTGCTTCTGTAAATATCTACAACTCTTTGTGCAATGTCCCCTGGTATTATGATGTGCATTATAGGCACTGTTATCCCTTCTCTCTACTAGAAACCTTCTAGGGTTGGGCTTTGTTAGCATACCATTGTCCTATATCTCCCAAGATATCTATGCCAAAGGACTGTTGATAGCAATGTATGTCGTGCCCCCGATAAAATTTGTGACCTTGATTAGAGGCCTCCTCTCGGGCGCTAGGTTACCCTGGGTAATTGGCCTAAACTACTGTTGTCTCAAGCCTGGTCCTCTCCATCCACAACCAGTATTCTAAAGATTTTCCTACCTCGGTTCCCTCTTCACCCGAGCAACACCCACTCGAGCTATCTTTTCCTCTTCCTTTAATAATACAAACCTCCTCGCTTGCTCTAAGGCCATGGCATAGTCTGGTATTGTCTAGATCTTAAGGTGGCACCACAACCTCTCAACCCTTAAGCCTCATTTAGATATTTTTAATACCTTCAAGACTCATACACCTCGATCTCTAATACTAAGTTGTGGTATCTATCAATGAATCTTTTCAGCGGCTCCTCATCACATTATTTCATCATCCTTAGTGATTTGACTGTCTTCCATGGTGCGCATGCCCCTTTAAAATGGCGCATGAAGAACTTCATTAGAAATAAAAAGCTTCTAATACTCCATGAAGTCAAAATTTTGAACCACAAGCTGGCCAATCCCCCCAAGGTTAGTGAAATTACCTTCCGGACAGACTCCATAACCATGCTCTGAATCTCCATTAGCAAGATGCACTTTTCAATATGAGACTTAGGGTCTGTGTTACCATTGTAGATGTCTATCGTGGGCATGGAGAACCTCCTCAGAAACTCCACTTCCAAAGCTTCCTTGGTGAACGGGGACACTATCTCCATATTTTAGTCATCCTGAGTACCTCCTCGTATGCTCTTCTCCTACTTTCTTATCTCTTTCTAAACTAGTCCCTCAAATAGTGATTGGTGTTCTTCTGCCCTCGACCGATGACTTCCTCATACTCGCTTCTCCGAGCATGGTATCTCATACTATTGGGAGCTCTGCATATTTGTTCCGGATATTGCCTTAAAACACTTTCCCCCAAACAAAGGTTGTTATTGGACGATTCCGGGGTTCGCCTATCATCGCCTTCCTCTCAGGGCTCCACTATAGGTATGACACTAGTCACAACCAGTTACCTCACCTTACAAGCGTTCTTTCTCCCAATTTTTTTATCCTCTTCCACACCGGCTATCCTCTTCCCACTCGCAAACTCTTTTCTCATTCTACTATGCCATATTTTTATCTGCTCTCATCTTTTCCTTTCCAACTTCATAATATTCTCCATCATGGTTTTCATGAATGCTTGGGTTAGCTCCATTTATTTTCGTGCATTCTCATTTTCCAACTGCAAGTTCTCTTCTAAATTTTTCATCCACTCTGCCATTTAAGTCTTCAAAGCTCTATGGTTTGCGTCCCATATCATTGTCTTAGTGTGTTTGCTAGTTTTCATATGTATCCCCACATACGGCGCCAACTATTGACAATTGTTTTTTATTATAAGGGTAATATTGGAAATCAACCTCTCGAATGTACCTCCCTCGATAATGAATTTTTTTGGTTCGTAGGGAACCAAAAGCAAATTTAGCAAGTAGACAAGAAAAACGCAAAGACAATAATTTACGTGGTTTGGTGGAGAGTGGCTCCAACCTACGTCAATGAAAGAAATATGGTATTTTTATTCCTGCTCGGGATCAAGACCGACCCGAACTACAAGTGGGGGATACAAGAATAGAAAAATAAGCACCTCAGGTCTTACAACAAGCCTAGTACAAATCTCTCAAGTGTTTGGGTACTGACATGATTTTCTCTTTCTATCACTAACTCTTCAACTCTCAATTTCTCTAAAAATTGTTAGATAAAAAAATTTCCAACCCTTGAATTTAAGACTTCAACCTCTTTATATAGGCTCTCAAATCCACTATTCTACCAACCCATTATGTCAACCATCGTCACCATACCATCGTTACCACCATTCTTTTTTCCCCAACCACTCAATAAAGAACTGTACTGCCACTGGGTTCAACCATCCATATCAGCAGAAACCCATC